>JAPZLL010000041.1:0-142994 GCA_036250225.1 Cercophora sp. LCS_1
CCCGATGCACTGTGTCAGCCACAACCAGGGGTTGGAATGGCCCGTGCGGAGAAAGTTTGAACATCGAAATTGTGGACACTGATTTCGGTCTCTACTGTAACGGTCGGAAATCCCCACACTGGTTTTGGAACACAACGACGATAACTTCAATCAATTGAGCAATTATTTTGGCCACGGCCAACGAACTATTTTCGCGTGTATCGCGTGTTTTCGCTGTTGAGAGCCAAAGTCGACACAAGTGCTCCAATTGAAGATTAAAGCAATCCCACTTGTCTGTGTAACGAGGGCTGATGCTCGTGCATTGGCCTGCGCTGGGCTCTGAGGGTGGGTTCTGGGAGAACAGCGACACGTAATCTGTCGTCATAGTAGTGGTGGCCTGCAGTTTTAGTGCGGGACATGTTCATTTCCGAGGCGATGATAGGCGTGTGTTGTGATGATGTGGCGAGGGCATATGCGTGGCGTCGGTAAAAGTTTGCAACACAATCCAGCCCCAGAGCCTTGCGACTCAACATGGGGAATCTGGGTCAAACTTATGGGCACCATGAAATATTCCTCCTCTTCGGTTACAGTATTTGGCATCCCCGACAGCTTCTTATTATCATAAACAATAGTGAGCTTGTGTGATGAACTCGACATGCCCTAGCCCTCCACAATGCATTCGGTAAGTCGCAACACACCTCTCACCAGCTTCGCATAGCCCATGCGTATCACGACGACCATACCCACAGTCGAGTCATCTATGATGAAGACAAAATCTCCCCTCCTTGCCGCAAATTCGTCTTGGGGTACGGAAATAACAAGTTCTGCCGATATTCTGCGTATACTGGGTTTGAAATCCCAAATAACATTTTGAATCTCCTCGTTGCCAAACCGGAAGACGGAGTCTACCCTTCCAATAATCCTTCCCTCAGCATCGGGAGCAGAACAGCGGTGAGAATTCATTATTCGTGACGAAAAAGGGTACCACGCAAGCGCTTCAACCAACTGCTAAAATACAAAACCGAAACCACAAATTCAAAACAACCCAAGCATTCTCGGGGGTGCACAAATATCAATTGGGTTACCCATGCAGAGTGCACAGGTAGTAAAAAGGGGGGTACACAGATGTCACTCCCCTCAAAATAACTCCGGTGAAGTAGGCGCCGGGTTGGGGGGATGCTTGTTCCAGCACCTGGTTGGTCCTGCAGGCCGCCGCGGATTGGCCGTTCGGGCGTCCAGGTTGCCTTAACTATCGGGCACCTATGCAGCCCTTGATTACGCAAGGCAGAAGTGTCGGCCAACCGCTCCTTTAAATGGCACGACCCCGCGCTTTTACCTTTCTCGAGCATCTCGCCATCTTTTCTCTCAATCGATCCATCGCTACCCTCGTACTCGTACTCGTACCATCGCCATGACGTTCGAATTCGGAGCTACGCGTACTCGCCCCTCCTTCTACAATGACTCTTGGTTCGGGGCATCGTAAGGACCCAATAATGGCATTGGCTTTGTCTCGGTCGCTAATCTCTGCTTGCAACAGACCTCTCGCCTCGTCTAAGATGGTGTCGCTCCAGTTCAGGCACGGTGAGCCTTTCCAAGTGCACGAGGATCTCCTCTTCCACGAGTGGAAGATGCGGGCGTTGATCCCAACGGCTACAAAAAACCACGAGGTCTTTCGCCAGTTCATCAGCCGAATTTCCAGGAGTGCCGGTCACATCCTTGTCCAATTCTTATACACCAACCGGTACAGCCCTCTGGGGTGGGAGGGGCCAACCGATGACGACGTGGTGAAGGCGGCGAGTCTTCACACTGCAATTGAGGTGTATGCCGCAGCGCGCTTCTTCAGACTCTCGTGGCTTGAGCGCCTAGCCAAGAATGAAATTACCAAGCTTGCCAACGATGTCGATCTGTTTACAACCATCGACATCGTCAAGGAGACGTACCCCGACGTATCTGGAAACGACACTTGGTTCCCCACCTTCATCAAGTCGACCATGAAAGCCGCGCTCGAGAAGCCTCGTGTCCCTGCAACGGCAGCCACTTCGCTCGACAAGCTGCTCCTCTGGGGGGCCATGGAAGTTTTTCGGGACAAGCTTGACGCTCTGACTGCCATGACCACATCCGCGGCAGAACACCATGTGTCGGATGCTACACCTGCTCCTTGCGTGGGGGAGGAGGTGGAGAAGGTTGAGGCGGATCCTCCAGAGACAGTGGAAGAGGCCGTCCTGGAGTTTGAGCCCCCAGCCAAGTCGTTATCACCGGAAGTCGAGCCGGCATCGTTTCCCGTGGAAGAGCCGTCGGTCCAAAGAGACCCCTTGCCCGAACCAGAGCCCGAAGAGGATGCATGGGCTATTCCTGTTACTACCAAGAAAAGCAAGAAAGACAAGAAGCCCAAAAAGGCGTCAAAGAAAGCAAAGGCCGCGGAGGAGGCTGCTGAGCTGATATCGGAGACGTTGACACCCTCAGACGAGCCAGTAGCGTTTGCCGATAAAGAACCCTTGCTTAAGGAAGAGCTGCCGCCCCTGTCGGAACCAGAGGCTGAAGTAGCGGAAGATTTCTTCATCACCACGACAAGCAAGAAGGAGAAAAAGGGGAAAAAGAAGTTGTTGGGCAAGAAGAAAACCCTTGCACCAGTAGAAGTGCCAGCCGACTCTCCGATTATGGAGGGTTGGGTGGGAGCCGAGTCAGACTCGCTTTAGCCCCTGAGCGTGAATGGGTGAACTCAGTGAAGCAACATCCTGAACGTTGGACACACAGAGGTTTGGGCGAGATGGGATCATTTTTATGTCATGCGTCTACCAGGAGCAGAAAGTGCAGCAGTCGCAACCTTTCTTTTACAGCTTTATTGCCGTTCATCTTACTTCAATCTGGATGCAGTTTCCATGGCTTGTTTCCCATTATCAGAATGAAATTGGACCTTAGCCAAGTACTTAATTCATACGCTATTATTTTATTTTTCACATCTGGTTACGTCCATACATAATGCCTCGAACTTGTCGACTTGATGAACGGTCTCGGATACAGGCCCTCATCCCCCATCCAAAGCCTCGATATCCATTCGGCAAACGCATTGTCGGACCGCCTGTCCGCCTACTCGTGCTCGAGCGTCAGCTGCTCCAAGGGCTGTGGCGTGTTTTGTGCGGCAACCTGAGTGCCCTTTTTTCCCCTCCGAGATTCGATTAGATGTTGATGACGATACAAGGTCAACCGTGAGATCCATGTCCGCTGCTACGATGTTGCTGTCAACGATACGAACCGTATCTCGGCCAAGTGTGGCCAGAGCATCCTCGACGACCACCCCTACTGCGCTCGCCGGCCTAAACTGCAAGTGTCAGGACTCGCGTGATCAGTACAACAAACAATCTCACGAAGCACTGCTGCAACTTGCGTGGTCTGACGGGCTATTACCCAGGCCCCAACAACCAGGTAACGCACATGCCTGAGCATCATTTCAGGGACTCAACTGACGAGTTTAAAGTGCACCAATACGAGCAGCACTATTGACAACGGCCAGTTTGTTATTTGCTGCCGTAATCAGGGTGTTGGAGGGGCTTTTTGTTGGACTTGGCTTTCTTGTCAAGGAGGTTTTTTGGGCTCTTCGAGACGCTGTTTGATGTGGTTGCTCTTCTTGACGTCCAGACACAGATGAGGAGGATTCGTGCCAGGTCAACTCATAGGGAACATCTATGGCTTTCCCATCTCGAAGCTCCTGCACAATGTCTGTCTCAAACAAGTAGAACTCTCTCGACTCTTTCACCACCATCCGCCATACCCAGAATTTCCCCATGCATGAACCCGTGGATATAAGCCTCCCCCACAAGCCCGTACTCTCTCGGCTCCGTCGAGCCGTCGGCATCCTTCATCTTCTCGGCTTCTCTGAGGACGAAGAGCACGCTGGCCCCCTTGAGCAACCAGACCTGATCGCCGGGACACAATGACTTGGCACCGACCCCTACATATCCCGCTGTAGAACTAAACAGTCGACGACTTGCCGTGATATGATCGGCGCGCAGCTTAAAGTCGTATATCCTTGTCCTCAGACTCTTCATCCACTTGGTAGAGTCTACTGATCGACCAGCGGTAATAGGATCTGTCTCTGATATTTCGGCGAAGCAGCGGTCGATATCACCATTTGTCGGGAATCTGTCATCCGTATTTCCGGGAAATTGCTGACGCCGCCGCTGTTCCAGAGCATCGAGATGCTTCATGCACTCCAGATACGCGGGCTCTCCATCACATCCTCGCAGTTTTGCGCCCAAGAGGAAGTACAGGAGGAAGTCGTGCAACCCTGTTTTTGTTTTTGCTGTTGAACCGTCATGGCCGCCTGCAAGCGTGTTATAAACAAGGTCGTATACTGTCTCATCGCCGCCAGGAGGGCCAGGACCCCGCGTTGTGGACAACCGCAACTGGGCTTCAATAAAAAGCCCAAGCATAGTGTTTAGAACATCGAGTTTGACGCCCTCTCCAAAGAGATCCTCCCAAGGACACGCCACAGCCCCGACACAACCAAACTTGACCCCCTCCAGCTCAAGCCTGGACCCCCTCAGCACCCGGTGATGCACATTTGAGCCCGCCAGCGACGCATTCGGCTTCCTCCCAAACCCCCCAAGCGCCGCAAGCAACGAGTCGTCCGGGACTCGTGCAGAATAATCCGGCACCCAAGATGGAAGCCCCACCATCCTCCGTCTCGAACTGTCCCCCACAGCCGACAACACCGCCAAGGTCGGCAACTCTCTCACCAACAACCACGCAACGTTCCCAAATACCTCCTCCGCCTCGGCCTCAATTTTCGGAACAAGCAACTCATCCAACTCCCCCTCTGTAACCTTGCCAAACATACCCAGTACCCCGTACACCTTATCCTGCGCCCTCGTCGCATCAAACAATCTCGCCTGTCCCAGCAAATACCCCAACCACGCAAACCTCATCTCCCTCTCGTTCCTCGCTCCCGTCATCTCCCTCAACTGCGCCTCCCGCACCCCTCGTTTCCAATGCCCAACCGTACACTCGTCCCTCAACAAATCCAGCAATCTAGCCTCATGCCCCAACACCAACTGCTTGAAAACCCTCCTCGGGTTCGCCACAGTCCCCATCTGCGAACCCACCGTATCGGCAACAAACGCCCCCACCGTCGCCAGATGCCGCCAGCTGAGGCTCGTCCGCCACCCACAAAGCACCTTCACCTCGGGCGCGAGCGCAACCTCCTGGATCACCCACAGTCGGGAAAACCACCGGCGGTTTTCATAGAATTCCGCATACGCCTTCCATTTCTTTTCCGAAACCTTCACATCGAGTTCCTGCTCCAAAAAATCGGGCGACGGGTTCGCCTCAAACATGTCCCGGGCTTTGGAGAGGGAGTTGGTTTTGATGATGGCAGCTGCGATGTTCCGATGGATGGACAACATGGCGTCGACGTGCGTCTTGTCGTTGCCTAACCAGACGATGACGCGCTCGCAGCGGGAGTAGATCTCGCCCATCAACGGGATTTGGGTTGCTTTTTCGGTGTTGTCCGCTTGGTTGACGCAGAGGGCGTCGGCCCAGAGGTATTTGGCGTGGCGGGCGCGGGTTACCGCGTTGAGCGCGTCGTAGAGGTTGCGGCTTATGAAGAGCCATCCTTTGGAGCCCGACGGTGTGAGGATGGCTTGGGGGATGGGGGTGCCGGCGAAGAGGGACTCGTCGATGCCGATGGTGGGGGACGTCCAGGTGTAGGAGAGGGTTGCGTAGGCGGGGGCAGAGTCGATCGGGGCTGTGACGAGGGTGATGGGGTTTCCTTGGAGGAGGGGCAGTTTGAGGAGGCGGAAGGAGCGTTGGGTGGGGAGGGGCGTGTAGGTGTAGGGTGCTTTTTGGGCGGCGATGGTTTCGGATTTGATTTTTGCGTTTTCGAGGGGACGCACGAGCTTTGTGCGGAAGAAGTCGTGGGATGCCATTTTCATTTTCGTGGGGTGGGTGGTGAGGATTGTTTGGAGGGCGAGGTTAGCCTTTTTTCGACTCTTCTGCTGCGGCGCCCCGCTCCGACCAACCTCTTGGTATCTCCTGCATTTGAACTAACCACAACCGTAAACAGAACGAACGTCAATTCCATCAACATCCAATCTCTACCACATGTTTCGGACTCGAAAATCACCCCTTAGTCCCGAGGAATATGATCCAAGTTATCCAAAAACGTCTCCTCAATCGGCCTCCAATCATCCTGTCCCCCCCACTTCTTCAGAAGCGCCAACTCTTTCGTCACATCAGCCCTGATGTTCCACGACGGGTTATTCTTCCGATCATCAATCAACTTGCGCTTCGGAAACAACCCTCTCAACACCCTCAGCGCCCCATTCCACGTCATCGGCCGTCCCCAGGCATGCAATCTCTGCCCATCGACCTCAGGATCCAACGCAGCAGCAACATGCAGCAGCGCCACATCCCTGACATCAACAGCAAATACTATTATTTTCCATTAGCATCCCTCTTCAAACTTTCACCTTTTCACGAGAGAGAGAGAGAGAGAGAGAGGGAGGGAGAGAGAAAGAAAGAAAGAGAAAAAATACTCACTAGCAGGAACAATGCTATCATGCACCTCCGTCCTCCCCTCCATCAAATCCGGCAACAGCGCCGCACTAACCGACTTACACTCCTTGTTCAACCTCCGGCCCAAAATCGTCTGCGGCAACACGGCATTGATCCCGAACTGTGGCTTCTCCTCCTCCCTGAATCGCCAAACCTCCCGCTCCGAAGCCACTTTACTAGCCGAATAGACCGCAAATGCTCTTGCATCCGTATACGGCGGGGGCGCCCACGCCTCCTTCACGGCCTTTTCGTTCCACGTATTCGATGTGATGAGTTCCGTGCTGGTGGGATGGTATCCCGTCGCGGCAACAACAGAGCTGGTCAGCACAAACTGTTTGACGGATGGTTCGCGGGATGCAGCGGTGAGGAGGGAGCGCGCGGCCGCTACCTCAGGGGGGATGATCTTGTTGGGGTCGCTGCTGAAGCCGAGGGTCGCGACGTGCAGGATTATGGACACGTCGGAGACGGCAGAGACAAAAGCGGTGGGGATGGAGATGTCCGGGACGGTGATCAGCTCGAAGTGGCCCGTTGTTACGTAGGAGGAAAAGACGTCGAGGAGCCAGGATGAGGAGGGGACGGAGCGGACCGTGCCGCGGACGCGGTAGCCGCGGGATAAGAATTGGGAGGCTATTTCGGAGGCGAGATGGCCGTTTGCGCCGGTTATGAGGACCCAGGAGCCGGAGGGGACTGTGGGGATCGGGGTGGACATTTTGGTGAGTGAGCTTGTTGGTTGAGGATGACGAATTAGATGATGATGATGATGATGAATGATGATGATGATGCGGTTTAGGGACTAGGGAGGGAAAGAAGTATTTATACAAACAAAAAGAGATAGAGAAATAACAACATGTTGATTCATGACCAGTCGACCACCTTGCTTGGTAATCGCGCCCGAACATGTCCAAAAAGGGGCATCACACCTCTTGGCATGGGAATGAATAAGCAACTCCAAGTTACGTCAAAGGATTCCCTTGTCACGTCTCAGTCTGATCAGGGTAAATTCCAACAGCCCGTCCATGCCCAGACTCTTTGGTCCACCTTTTAGATTCACAATCTTCAAAGCGCCCAACAGATGGTTCTTGGCCAGCTTTCGGTCGCCAAGCGCGAGCTGGACACCAGTCAGCACCCAGCAACTCGAGCGGAGATGTGCAACTCACTTCATCATTTGTCAGAGCAATGGCCTTGGCCACGGCCGAATCGTCAAGAGCCGAGACCCCTTCTCCCAGAACAGCGGTCAATGCTGCGATGCAGGCGACTTTGTACTTGGTGGCCAAGTCCCGAAACATTTGCTTCAGAGGCTCGTAGACGTAGGCCAGAGACAAGTCTCTGCATGCGGCGAGAAAGATGGCGGGGAGAAGGCTTGAATCGCCCAAGGCAAAGGGAACCCATTTCGTTGTCATGTGCCCGCGATAGTAGGTGACGTCCCATGGAGTCTTAAGGCCAGCGCAGACTTTGGTTCGCTCTGGGATGACGACTTTGACGACTTGGATGGGTCAATGTCATCCTTTTTTTTTTTTTAATCAATACTCGATACGATCGTGTAAAACTCACAGTGATCTAGCAGTAAATGTTCAATTCTCTTCAGCGAAGTCGCAAACGCATCAAACGGATCAGTTCTATTGGCAGATAGCAATGTAACCGGGTTTGTGACTATGGTGTCTTGGACCGGATCTTCGGCAGTCGTCTTGGCTTCTGCTTCCTTTGAGTGTTTGTCGGCATTCTCGGATTCTTTTTGGTGCTCGGCCATGCGGGCCCGACGCGCCCTGCCATATGTCTCGCGCGCCACGTGGGATCGCACTTGTCTGCGGACTTGGCGAGTGACCTTTGTGGGATTTTCAATATTGACGAATCGAAACTTTTGCTGTTCTGGCGCCATGATTGCCGGGGGCCATGAATCGACGGAGCAAGAATGTACCTCGTTTCCCCATCATGGATGGTAAAATATGGTGTGTCGGTTGGGGATGGGTTGGGCGAGCGGGCTGGATTTGTAAGCCCGTCCAAGACACGCATTTTCCCAATCCGGCCATCTGTGACGGGAAGTTGCTGACTTTACCGAGTCCGAGTCGAGCGTCTGGTTGATGATTACGCATCATCATCAATCTCTTGAGAATGGCGGAATCACAACCGGATTTCGAATCAGAGCTTGATATTGCTAAGGGTGCCCAGCTCTTCGTCCACCAAGAATTTGAGTCCGAGATGGAAGACCAAAGTCCCGTCATCAGATTTGGCTGGTCGAGACAATGGACCATTCCGGGGCGCAAAGCAAATGGTGATGCGGGGCTCGTCCCTTGAAACATCAACCCCTGAATCATGTCAACATCAACCCAATCTTAAAGCAACCCCTCACGCCGAGTAAATATGACGATACATTTTCACTTGGGGCCCAGTTTGGTATCAGCAGTTCCAATGGACTCTAAGCCTCCAAACACAAATAGCACAATTGATGCAGGGTTTGAGCCCCAGTGGTTTATAACTGAAGCCAATTGATTTGAACCATGTTTGCCTTCGGGAGTTGTGCTGTGCGCCAATTTCTTGGACAAGTGCATCAGGGTTTCAAAATCAACACAACTAGTCATAGTTCTAAGGGTCCTGAGTGGTCTTGAGTTTCCTCCCAGCGTGTGTGAATCAGTTTGGTGCGTTTATTTCGGTCTGATTGGTCGCCCTGTTCTGGCGCAGCATGTTGCGGTGAGGAAGGCGGATTCCAAGGCGACCTGCCAAAACATATTTCAGCACTTGACAAGGCAGACGCATGTGGAAACACTTGATTGTCATTGTTGCCTAAGCAGCTTGCCCACAAAAGAGCGACGATCCCAACCAGCAAAAAAAAAAAAAAAAAAGGCTTTCGTGCGCACTAAGTCCACCCTGAGCCCTTGTCTCCTTCGCGCACCATGCATGACCCGAGTCTCAGATGCCTCAGGTGCCAACAGCGCACAACAACCTTTTCTTTCTTCTTTTATGGCAATTTCAACAATTAAATGAACGATTGCATTAGCTATCATGGTGTCATAACATCATTACTCATTGGCGTGTCCATCGGCAACCCTCATGGAGGGGTCATCCCATCAGAAATCCGCACCATTCAATGTTGCATCCCGAAAACCGACATGTTTTGTCCTCCCTTAACTCGATTCACTCCGAATACCCTGGACAGAAAAGGCTCCCTGCAAAATGAAGAGAGGGAAATGCTCCAAGTCCCAGAAAGACACCTGTTGGAAACCATCTCAGTCGTGGTACCAAGAGCACGGCATGCAGTCGGTATTGCCCCATGACGGCAACTCCTCATCCCAGAGCTGGCTTTGGGAAGGCTTCATCTGCTTAAAAGCTTCAGCACTTTCGGCGTACTGGCTCTCACACTCGGCGAAGACATCGCCCTCGGCGGCACCATCAGACCCAGCAACAACATCATCAGGTCCTGCGTCGACATCGTACGGGCACCTGGCTACACTGCCATCAGGCGGCGTGGCGCCGTATCGAGAGGGTGCGGGAGTTGAGGGCACAGACTGTTCGGCACGCTGCTCAAAGGAACTACCCTTGTGGGCCTTCTGGTTGTTCTTGCACGCATTACCTCTCTGGTGGGCTTTGAGGTTATCCTTGCGTCCGCGACTGAATGTTTGGCCGCAATATTTGCAAGTGATTTTCCCCATCTGATGGCTTTTCTTGTGGCGTTTGAGGACCGAATCCTGGTTTTTGCCCTGGGGTTCGAAGTTGCACTGGTCACATTGGCGTTTGTGGCCCTTTTCGTCTGGTTTTTCGAGGGAGTGGCTGTTGGCATTATGCGCTGCAACTTGGTCGATAACGGAACGTTGGAAGGGAAGGGTGGAGGAGGGTACCGGGCGCTGAGGGCACGGCATGCTGGAGGAACGTCGGGGCTGCGTACCGAGAGGGAGAGGCTGGGCCGTCGAATGGCTTGACGCAGATGGCCATGTTGATGAACGGAGCAGATGGGGTTCAACCTCGTTATTGTAGGGCTCATCGACGAAGAAAGATGTTGTCATGGGCGTGTTGGTGTCACTATACTGATGAGACACAGGCCGCATGGATCCATTGCTGTCGGAACTGCCATAACTGATGCTCGATGCTGGGGTCCCTGTGTATCTGGGACTGGGAAAAGATCCAGCGCTACTGAGACTACTCCGGGGAGTCATGTGTGGTTGCATACGCCTGTTGGAGTCTGAAAATGGTGCTTGGGGTGTGGGGACGGGGGCGGGTGCAATGCGGCAATAGTTGCCGGAGCCCTGGGCAACCCTGGCGCTCTGAGAAGGGTGCGGCGTCTTCTGGTAGAGATCCATTGGAACACAGTCATAAACTTCAATGTTGTAAGTCACTCAGACTGATACCATGCGAATAGCATTTCTATTGACTCTCGAGACCTGGGGCTACCTAGGCATTTAGGTATTTATGAGGATACAAGGGAACCTGATATCACGGTTGCTCTCTCCTCCCGAGCCCAAGCTTGGGGACTGGCTGCCAGCTTGGGACCGTCAAGAGCTGAGATCTTGTGCTGCAGTTCCAGCCCAAACTCAAGCGAGGGGGGAAAAAGTTGCGAACCTGCGTGACGGTGAGCCAATGTTTCGCTGCCATGATTGTGCACTTCCGAGTCAGATCAAGTGCAGGTGCTGGAAGGTAGATAACCGCTGCAAACTGATGGGATGGTGTTCCTGCAGGCTCTCATGCAGGTTCACATGCCTGGCACCCAGCACTGCTCTCGAAAGCTTTGGGGACAACCCCTCAACGAAACGATTGGAAGAAACCTCGGCCCTGAAACAACATGGTGAACTTGGCCCACCAGCACATTTGCGCTTCATCAGGCCCACAGCCACGCAGTCCAACGCCGTGACGACCCCAGCTTCTTGCACCCCGGCCCGATTCTACCAGCAGTCCGCGGTGAGAGAGAGCGACGGTATCGGACAGTATGGTGAAAGGCGTAACTTTAGGGGGTATGGGCATGATTTCCGTCTCTCAACCCTCGGCAATGTACAAGTACGGCTTGTCCCCGGCATCAGAGCCAAGCCAGCTGAACACTTTCTACATGCGGTCCAGCGGAGCACTTGATTGCGAGAGGTCGGGACACTTCTCTCCAGTCGCCAACGGTCAGCAGCTGCAGGTTTCTGCAGGTCCGCTGCCCTGCATCACATAAGGCTTCCAAGCTTGGGGAATTCCGGCCGAGCGTGGGCTTGGGGCCGACGCGGGGGTCACGGTTGGACGACCCGGCCCACCAACAGCAGAGGCCAAACCCTCCCCAAACGAATTTCATCCACGCAGGCAGGGCTACTCGGCAGCGCGGTACCTTAAGATACCTGGACAGGAGACATTGCGCAGTGCCGACAGCTGACATGCAACGCGAAGTGCCGTACCTACCTTGAGGTACCTGCCAAACTAAAGAGACATGAAGAAGACAATTGTGCGTATGTGTCATGATCGGAGCTTTCTCCGTGGCTGCAGGTACCTCACCCCACGACACAGCAATTGCTGAGATGGCATGCGAAACGCCCGAAGCGAGCATCAGCAAGCCGTTGATCTCCGGCGGCGACTTTTGACAAATGGATATCAAGTCCGCCGACAACCCACTATCCTGCATGGAGGCGCCTCAACGTGCGCGGTTCGGTGTGGTGCGCCTCATGCCGTCGCGCTTTTTGACGCGACTGACCCTGCATGCATGCAGGTTGGCGTCACCGAACGAAGACCGGACAATGGATGCAGGTTGTCGGGGCTGTTTGGTGTCGCTTGATGCCGAGGCCACCCGCCGTTGGCGCAGCGGGCGACCGTGCCCCCGAGTCCCCAAGTTGATTGATTGGATGACGAACCAAGCTCCCCACCAAGCAGGTCTCCATGGCACTCTCCTCACACACGAGGCAAATTTGTCACGGACACCCACGATTTCCAAGCGTCATTTTCGTCCCACATCGATAGTCCTTTCTGTAACCAGGCTAGCACCTGCTCAGGCGTGTTCCCAAGGCACTGTCTGTCTGTTATTTTCCCGGCGCAGCCCTTGGGGGAACACTAGGCCTTTGCTGCCTCTGTCAGCGTGAAAATTGCAGTGCTATCATGCAGGTTGTTCGTAAAGCTCAACAGTACTCACCAAAACACAATCGAAAAGTAACCAAAAAAAAAAAAAAAAACCATTGACTTCAGCCTTGACCATGGCTTGGAAGGCTGGTATCAAATGCAATAGTGGTAGAACTTGATTGGACCCCCAAATGTCTCGGTGGAGGAGTTCATTTTGATGGTGATGACGCGCAGCCCGAGTCAGTTGAACACCTTCTGAATGGTCCAAACCGGCATCCATCACACCGCCTATCGGAGAGCAAAACCACCTTACCTACCTATGCATCCCCAATAGCATGACGTTCCTCAAAACTGAGAACCGGCCCTTCACATGAACGGCACTTCTCGACAGAATTCACTATGTTTGGCCACTACCAAAATGGCCAGGTTCCCAGAGTGAAACTCCGACATCACGACACGGATAGACAAATTTTTCACTACACGTTGTTTTCCTCTTGGATCAGCACTGCATCTTGTCCTCGATTCCCAGCGTCATGTCTCAACGCAGTTGGTAGAAATACCAGGATAAATTCAAGATGTAGCAAGATTTAAGATACATTTACTGGTCTTGACCCTCAGCTCATCGAATGATATCCCACGAAAGGCGGCGAATTTTGCCTTCCATCAATAAACCAGTAGTAGCTTCCCTATATTCCACCATCCATTCATCAGACTCCGGCTTCGCCACTCAGCAACCCCTGTGTTGTGTTTGAAAGTGCGAGATATATTCCGACTCCCATTCCTGTGACTATCTCATGGAACTGGCAAAAAGACCTGAAAATAGATGCCCCGCTGGGAAAGCTCGTCCGATGCGTCTTTTACATCGTCCGAGCTGATTGCGACCACCGTTTGCTGCATGTCCAACACGAGGGTCTTGAGCTTCGGGGCGTGTGCTAGGACCAGCTCCTTCGCCTCTCTCACACCAAAATCATCCTCGTAACTCACACAGGGCCCACCACTCTCGTACGTAAACCTCTCGAGGTTTGGGCACATTTTCAACAGAGCGAGTAGCTCATCGGCGTCAATGCAGCTGTTCTCCAGCTCCAACGTCTTGGCATGGTGCAGCTGAAAGTCAAGCTCCCGTGCCGAGGTGCAGCTATGGAATTCAATCTCCTCGAGATTCGGAGCGGCCCTCAAGAGGGGCTCAACGGCTGCCAAGTCGAACCCGTACTCTGTGTCCCAGTGGGCGAACCTGATGGCCCTGAGTTTCTTCATGGAGTCGGGAGCCCAGAAATAGGGCGTGTCCGAGATGACGTCATTGCAAGACAGATATTCCAGGTTGGAACACGGCCCACTGATAACATCGTTAGGGACATACGAGTTCCGGTCCAACGGCTCCGGGTCCGCCAGTAGAACGTCCTCGCCTTCCAATGCCTTGGCTGCGGCGTCGCCTTCTTTGATAGCCTTTTCGTAGTGGTCTCCCACTTCCAGAGGAACGTCGTACGGCCCGACATATCCTTCTTCCAGGTTGAGGATGGTGACAAGCCCCGCGAGATCGGGGCAGGTGATCAAGGTCCGTGTCAGAGACCAAGTGTCTCGGTGCGTGGGGCACCGGTAGAGAAGTCGCGTTGTCAATTCGCGCAAGAGCTTGCATGTCCGGTTGAGCGCTGCGAGAGTGGGAATGGCGCTCTGGTCAAAGAAGGGGAACTCGTCGTCCAGGTATAGTTGATCCGCGATGTTTTCGAGAAGCTCGACTGGGAGGTCCAGGAGTAGCGTCATACTGGCTGCGGAAACGTTGGCGCGAAGGGGAAAAAAAAACCCCCTTTGTCGAGTTGGGGAGGAACAGGCGGGTACGCTCACAGAAAGACTTGAATGAGAAGAGTTGTTCGAGGTTTTATGCACAAAATCGGACAATACGAGAAAACAATGGAGGGAAGGCAGAAGCTTTTTCTACGGGGGGTGTTAGTGGTTCGTTTGATTTGGCCAGGCAGCAGGACCAACCACCAACAATCTTGATGTAACGGTCCCGGACTGGGTCCCTGAGAATTGGAGTATCGGAAAAACAAGACTCCGAGAGGGCAAACACGACTCAACCTCGAAGCAGTTATGGTTCCATTTTGGAACCAAGACGGCATGAGAATGACGACAGTACATAAATGAAAATGATGAATTACTTATTACAACTTGTCTGAAACACACCTGTGAACGCCCATAATGAAATCCCAGCACTCGTATTTCCCTTGATCCATTACCTATGACACAGTTGACTTATCGGTGATCCATCTTTACGAGCATCTCATACATGTAGATCAAAATGCACGGCGAGGCAAATGTGCGAGGCACGACCCGGCGGTAAGGGTAAAAACGAGGAGTTCATAAAATAGGAGGTGGAACTTACTCTTGGACAGGCATCACGGGTAAATCAATAAGGTATTTTGTCAATTATACAACTTCTCGGGCTAATAATAGGTAGCTGGGGCAGGTGGGAGGCTTAAATACCTACCAAAGTAGAATTCTATAACTAGCTAGGATACTCCATGGCCCGTACCACCCTGGGGATCGCCACAGAGTAGGGATGACCACTGGTGTATAGTGCATAAAATATGGGATTGCCCCAGGGTACCTATGGCCAAATCCCAGGATGGGGTCAAATCCCAGCCGATCCCAGCATACCAAAAATCCGCCCGGGACCCCGCCAAAAAGAAAAGGATCGATTTATTGCATTTCATCGCTTTGCATCACAACTTACAACCATTGCATCAATTATTAATTTCCGCCTTACACTTCTGGCAATAAGAACTCACCAGACTTGTTCCTTACCTTCTTCACGAGGACTCCATCTTCACGAGCATCCCATGGCTCGTCACTGTCAACATGCATGTCTTCGATCCAGCCCGGAGTTGGAACAGCATGTATAACAAATGACATACAACCGCTGCAGCCTCAACTACACATGACATAACACCAACATCATACTAACAACCTGGTGTTAAAACCTTGCAACGTAAACCGCACATGACATCGACACATAGACTCCTGAAGCACAAAGCCAAAGGCCAACACATCACCACAGTAGCAAGTCACACGTTACTGCACAAAGACAGCTCCACACAATCATATATATTGAACCCTACTCCCCAACCCACACCTCCATTTCTCCCCCTCATCCAAGGATACATACAGTCTCGACCCAAATCCCAAAGCAATGCTTATCACACTTGATCCCTCAGTTGAAGGACGTCAAAAACCTTTCGCCCGCCCGCCTGCCTTGCAAAGCAACAAACAAACAACACACAAAAAACACCCCACCCCAAGTCCCCAAAAGCCTAACCCAAAAAAGAGACACACAAGACCATACTCTTTACACACAATCATACAACCACCACATCGACCTCCTCTTTGGCAGCCTCAGAGGGCCCTTCCTCTGGGCCTCTCCACCACCGTCTCCACCCCCTCTTAGCAAGAGTCAAAGCGCCCTACCGACCCTGCCGTCTCTTTTCCCGTTCCAGCCCCTCCCTCAGCGCGATATTCTCACTCTCGCTCGCATTGATGCGCTTGATGGCCTCTCCGCGATCGAGTATTCGACCCTCCCTTTCAGCTTTGAGTTTGTACTCGAGATCCCGCAGTCTCAACATCCACTTGTTGTCCATGGTGTTTCCACCGGCACCACCGCCGCCGCCTCCGCCACTGCTCCCGCCAGAGTGATTCGATGCGATGCTCCCTTGCGAGGCCATGCCCGTCGGCTGCATGGGAACCTCGAGGCGTTCATGCTTCTCTGATTCGAGGAGGCCGAGTTCCTCGGCGGCGAGGTTCCGTTGTTGTGTCGAGGAGCGCGTCATGGTGGAGGAGCGGCCGAGGGAGGAGCCTCGACTTCCAGACTTGGGGATGCGGCTCGTTCGGTCTTTAGCCTTGGGGCCGGTCGGTACAGAAGGGGAGGGGCTGCCGCCCGGGGAGCCGTCGGCTGGATCGCCCGAGTGTGCGTAGGCAGCACGGGCGCGGACCTCGGCGGCGGTGCGCAGGGTGTGGTTTTCGACCTTGAGCTGACGATAAGCTTCCTCAAGACGGGCAAGGCGGTTTTGGGCTTCGCCGCCGAGGGAACCAGTGGCGATGGAGTTGCGGACGATGGACTCGAGGCGTTCGAGTTTCTTGGTGCGGAGGTCAAGGTGGCCCTCAAGGGTTTGGTATTCGCGCCAGAGGTCCTTTTCGACCGACTTGATCTTGCTTTGGAAGGAGCCCATCATGGTCTCGATGGTCTTGATGGCTGCGAGAAGGTTCTTGCTGAAGCCGGGGAGCATCGTGGCGACAGCCTCGAGGGACGGCAGCGCGCGGCCGTTGATGAGGCTGTTGTCATGCGCCCAATCAGAACCGCAGAGGGCCGCGAGGCGGGTCCACAGGATGAGGAGCAGGTTGTTGCGCTCGGTAAGCTGCTCCTTGAAGGTAGCCTCCAGCTGTGCAATGCGCTTCTTGTCTTGGTTTTTGGTGGCCTCGAGCTCAAGGATGCGGGCGTCCTGTGAGGAGACCGTGCGCGTGACGTGCTGGTGCGTCTTCTGGAACGTCTCGAACTGGTTCTTGGAATTGCGATGCGCCTGGCGTTCCTTGTCCAGCATCTCGGCGAGCTTCCGGGACTCAAGGGCATGCGACTCCAAAAGGGCGTCGCGCTGCTTGATGATGCGATCCTTGTCGACCAAGGAGGCTTTGGTGGCGTCGAGGTCGCGCACCGTGTTCTCGAGATCGCGCTGGAGCTTTGCGATGGACTGCATCTGTTAGCAGGGATGCGCCCCGAAGGACCAGGGGGAAACTCACCTTGAGCAGGCTTGACCTTGTGCCGTTCAAGTCGCCCAACGCCTCGCGCAGGTTGTTCTCCAGCTCGACCAGCCTCTCCTTCCATTCGGTCGCCTCGACCTCGCGGCTGGTGAGGTTCTTGCGGAGCCGTCGAACCTCGTCCTTGGCCGCCGACGCTTCCCTATTGAGCTCGTTGACAAACTGCTGCACGTCTTCCTTCTCCCTATTAGCAACAATCTCGCGCTGTCTCCGCTCGGTGGCGAGCCGCTGCTCGAGTTCCCTGGCCCGATCCTTCTCCTCCCGCAGCGTCTGCTCGACATTAGCCAGCATCGCTTCTAAATCGCCAATGCGAATCTTGTCGCCCTCCTGTTCTTCTCGCAGGAAAGCAATCTCGCCCTGGCTCGACTCTTGCTGCACCGACAGACGGTTCGCCTTGTCGTTTGCCTCCAGCAGCTTAGACTCGAGATCCTCGAGCTCCTTATTTGCGTCGCTAAGCTCTTGCTCAAGCTGCTGTATCCTGCGGTGCTTGGCCTCCTGCTCGTCCTCGAGCCGGACGAGTGCGTCGCTCATCTTGCGCATCTCTTCCTGCAAGGCGTCAAAGTTTTCTGTCCGGTCGCTCAGCTCGAGCTGCAACCGCTCAATCTCCCCGTTTCGCTGGTCGGCTTCGCCCTCCAGCGCGTCAATCTCCTCCTGGGCCTCCTTCCGCAACGCCTCAAATTCGTTCTCCAGGTTCGCGTGCTCTTGTAACGCCTCGTCCCGCTCGGCTTGCAGCGCCATCAGGTCGGTCATGGCAGTATCGAGGTCCTCCTGCAACGCAGCAGCCAGCTCCTCCGCCTGGTTCTTAGCCTCGGCGGCAGTTTCAAAGTCCTCCATGCAGGCGTCCAGTTCTCGCTGCAGATCCTGGTTCTGCATTTTCAGCTCGTTGTTCTTGTCGCGCAGGTCGGTGATCTTGTTCTCCAGCCCTTCACGATCCGGGTCATCTGGCGGCATGCCCGTCACCCGAGTGCCTCCGCTTGCCCGCGATTGTGACCTCTCGTGGGCCCCGGCCCGAGATGCTGACCGCTCGAGGATACTATCAATTGTCGAGGGTGCTGGGCCGCCGCGCCGTTGCGCCATCTTGAGGTCCTCAATCTCCTGGTACAGCCGTTCCTTCTCACGATTCCTCGAGGTAAGCATCGACGTTTGGGCGCCAACCTCGCGACGAAGCTCGGCATTCTCGTGGCGAAGCTGCTCGCTTTCTCGTCGCAGCTCGTCCACGAGAGTGCTACTGGCGCTCATGTTGCCGTTGAGATCCATGTCGTTTGAGTAGGCATTGTTCGAGAAGGCAGTGGATGACCGGGTTGGGGACATGGGCTGGTCCCGGTTCCGCTTGGTGATGTTGTAGATGTTAGTCGTGTGATGCAGTGCCCCTCCTGATGCTTGCGTTGACATCTCTTGCTTCAGACGGAAAAGTTCGTCCCGGAGACGGCGGTTGTCCTCATCACTCTGCTCCCTCCTGGCTGTTTCCTGTTCGAGCAAGTCCTTGAAGACATCCGCCTCCTCCTGGCGGCCGAGGTTTTCTCCTATCCTCTCGCTCGCCCTCTCACCAAGACTTCGCACGACATCAGCCATCCGACGTTTCTCGGCCTCCTTGTTCATGTTCTCCTCCCGGAGTCTTTCAATCTCAGTGATGTACTCTTCCATTTGCTCCCTCAGGTAGATGAGTTCCTCCTCGCGTTCCTGCGCCTCTTGGTCATAGGCGCTCTGCTCGTCGTCCGACAAGATGCTTCGCGCCGTCCCTGGTCGCTGGTCCTCGTCCTTAAGCTGTTTCTCCAGCTCCTTGCACCGTCGCCGCAGAACCTTGTTGTCCCGCTGCAAGACCGCCAGCCCCGTCTTGAGCTCGACATTTTCCGAGATCATTTCCTTAATACCTTCTTCGGAGAGTTTGTCCAGACGGTCGCTCAGGAACATGACCTTGAGCTTGAGGTCAAAGTTCTCCTTGCTCAGCCGCTCAATCGTGCTGCTCTGTTCTTTTAGCGTCAGACTCTTACCACCATGGCGGCTCGTGGTTGTCGAAGTCCCTAGAGAAGTCGTGTTAAAATCCCCCTGTTTCCTCGGCGTCACGAGCCCGCCCTTTGTTTTGTACTCCTTTGCCAGAGACTCGGGAACATGCACATCTCGAACATGGCGGGCGATAACGGTGTCCGTCGGTGCCGTGAGGGCGGCCGAATTTCGCTTGGGCTTGGGTGTCTTGAGCAAGTCTTCGTCTTGGGCCGGGGCCTTCGGTCGTTGCGGCGAGAGGTTGCGGTCAACTTCTTCGAGCGTCTCGAGCTGGCCGAAGCTGAAGGTGGACGTGTCCTGCAAGTCCTCGATCCCGCTGGCCATGCTCCCCATGCTGATTGATCGCGACAAAATGTTACTCATGCTGCGTTGCATTCCCAGCGACGGAGTGGCACCTCCAGACTGCAGGGCATAGTCAGTGCCCAGGCCTACCGTCACGTCGCTGTCCGGGTCAGTAGCCAGAGACGAGACTGACGAGCGCTGACTGGCATGTCGGCTACGCAGGTATTTGGACCGCTGCTTGGCCACCTTGAGTGCTTGCCCTGGCGTGTTCCCTGCGTCAAGGGATAGCCTCGGCTCTGCGCCCCCGTGTCTGAGGCTCCCTGGGGCGCCGTTGGAGGGTCTGGGTTGCGACTGGCCGAGATCAGATGCCGTCCCCGTCTGGTCCTGGCTAAAAGATTGGTCTTCCCCTAACGTGCCACTGCTCCTGTCTTCCAACTCTTGTGTTAGGCCCGCGCTCGCTTGTGACACTGCGCGGGAGATGGTTCTAGCAGCCGCCGCGGCAGTCGGGGACGACGAGAAGGCTTCCAGCGACGACGTCGCGTTGCCAACTCCGGCGGCGCTTCGATCGTGACCATTGTCGTGTACTTGCGAGTCGTCCGTGTGGTTCGTGGGTGCGGGAGCCGGAGTTGCTCTAGGCAGAAATTGTGATTCGTCGGCTGTTTCGTTTACATCTTGGAGCGGTCGCGACGCGGGTCGAGGCGCGGGTTTTTTGGAGGGTGAATCGAAGAGAAAGGTGTCGTCAACACCGTCATTAGAGGCGGGGATCGGGGACAGGGGAGCCGTGAAGCTCGACTCGATATCTTGGAGATGTTGTCGGACGGCGATTTCGGCTTGGGAATCCGAGTGTCTTAGTTCGATACTGGGGCCGTCGATGTAGCTGCTTTCGGGGACGGGAAAGAGGGGCACGGGTGGTTTGAGAGGAGGGATGTTTTCTACTTTGATCGTTGTCGCATTCGAGACAGTCGACGAGGAGGACAGTCGCGGCCGAGTGTCTTCCAATTTCTCCTTGAGCGGAGAGGACGGGGCTGCCTTCTGGGAAAGAGCGCCGTCAGAGGGCGTAGAACGAAGTGCTTTGTGTGATGTGGACGGTCGCGAGCCGGGCGAGTTGTTGCTCTCGAGGAGGCTCTCGCGAAGGCTGTCGTCTTCATCCATCGGGCGCGTTTTGTCGCGGGGTCGAGGTGAGATGCAGAAAGTTCAACATAAGTCACGGTCCCATTCCGGATGCGGGCCAATAAGCAGCAAGAGCAGCGGCAGCGAGGACGGTGAGGGCGACAGGAGGCTTCTTTCTCGTATTTTTGTTGGTCTTGTTGTCGAAAAGGGAAAAGGGCCAAAGGTTATTTTCTGGTCGCAACCGTGGAGGTGCGCTCGGGACGCCCGTGGTGGGCGACTTGCGAAGCCCAACCTGGAAAATGCTCCCAATCCACAGTCGTGACCGCGTTGTGCCCCGTGCCACCCCACCACACTGCTCGTCAGAATCCCTGCACCGTCGCTGCCCGTTGCTACGACACCCGCGGCGACGGGCGAATCCCTGCATCGCTCCCGAGCCGACAACCAAGTTTTGCTGCTTGATGCAGGGGCAGCCAGGATCTCGTCAGCTGACCAACGAACTGAAACTTGAGCAGAGGTTTGCGGCTGCCTCGACAACTGACATTTGAGTTTACGCTTGTGGGCAAAACTTGGGAATGCGCGACAGCTTGTGACAAGCTCACCCACGACGCCTCAGGCACCAGTGCAGTCACGCCAAAAACCCCCATTCTTCTTTTGCGCACCTGTCTACGAACCCAAACAGCCATCCCTACGAACAACGCAGTTGCCATCACATCTTTGTGACGCAGGGCGGTACATTGGAACCGGCAAGCGGATTCGCTACCGATGTGTGCGGACAGTCTACATCAAGACACGTTAGCCGGAACCAGCGACAGCGTTTACAGCGCCGGAAGTCACATACACCTTACCACATTATCCGGTTTGCTATCGTATGTCATGAATAGGAACGGCTCATCGGGCCGTTGTTTCGGCAGCCAGAACCACCGCCGGCGTGGGTTATGCTTCAGGTAGTATACCTCCTGCGTCCGCTTTGGATACACACTGTCGGCAGCAACAAGGTCATCAGCATCAACCGAAGCGTAGTCGCAGAGCGCTAGAGGACAATCTTCGTACTCGGGCAGGAGGGGTCGCCAAGAACTTGATGCCAGGTGTCAGCAAGACGGCCAAGTTTTCCAGCGAGCCTCTCGATCGGGGTGTTGGTCCTACTTGATGAGCCTCACTCGGTACTGCTGGTTCATGTAGAGCCGTTGCTCATTCTCGCTACGGAGATGCTGAAGAAGGTCCGGAACGGCGTCGATGGTGATGTCTGGGATATGGGGGTTCAACCTTTCTGCCCTGGATACTCCAGAGAGCCGTCACTTACCAACTTTGGGGAGTTAGATGGTGGCTCTCTCGACATTTTGATGAAAGCATTGCTCCCGGTCAGAGAGAGATGGTAGCAGGTGGTACCAGATTGGCTCACCGTGTGCTCCAACAGCGACTTGCTCAACCAGCAATGGGGATGCGGTATCATAGCGCTCCGGCCCGTGCTGCGCGTTCCTCCGTAGCTGAACAAACGGAGAACGGCCAGTTCCTCGGTCATCTCTCAAGCAAGAGAGTGCCTTGCTTTGCAGTCATAGCAGCGGACAAGCACTGCGTCGAACAGGCCGCGAAGCCACTCCTCGTCTTCCCTTCGGTATTGGGCAACCCGGTCCAGGCCCATCCCCTGGCAAGGGAGGCAATCGGACTGGTGAGCAAGGTAACAAAAACCGTTCCTCTCTAGCGACGCCTAGGGATCCATGTTGCCTCGCATGCTGCGAACCACCGTGGTCTTTAGGGCCCACTCAACGTTGGTGAGCTTCACATGCTGCAAAAAAAGTGCCGCATTCGCTGCGGGGTGTAGGTAGTAGGGCTTCTCCTCGTCGTAGAGCCCCAGGTTGGCGAGGAATTCGATCCTAGTCGAGAGGTGCATGACACAGTCGCCTTGAGTCAGGTGAGCAACTGTTGCAACGAGAATAATGGGCGCCCCGTTCTTTTGTCATCTGAAGAGATGCGATGACCAGTGTAAGGGAGTCGGGCCTTTTGGTGGGCCGTTACGTCCCACGGCAGGGTCGACCGGAGCTGTTCCCTCTGGGTTGAACATGACGACCGTCTTGTGGACCATCCGCGGCGAGCGCAGCAAAGTCGTGCTGGTAGATATTTGCGACGCTAAAAGGGAACGCAAGCATCCGCAAACATGGCAGCCGCTCCCAACTTCACCTGCATGTCGATAGGGCTCCACCAATGACACTGAAGCCGGAAATCGGCAGGACCGATGGGAAACTTGTCCCAACGCATGCAAACTCACCGAGGCGGTGTGACGTCGAGGAGCGGGTATTCGCCGATGGAGCAGGTGAATGAGATGACGACCGCACCTCGATCCACCAGCCCGTAGGCATAATAGGATAGATTCGCTCTCTGCCACTCCCGCCTCCGGCACCCACAGGATTATCCCATTTTTACGCCAAAATCAAACACCCGTGACTCACTGACCGCACCAGAACACCATGCCCGCTCACCGTCCGAACTTGCCAGGCCCGCCACCACACCGGCAGCCAGCAACCAGCGGTGTGGCTACCCCGTCGCGAAGCCAAAGTTGCAGGCCTGGCGAGCGCTTACTTCGGTTGCCTTTCCGGGCCGGTCATCACCGGAAGAATTGGGAGGGTTATGTCTTGGAGGAGAGACTTACCTTGCCGGCACAGGCGGCTGCTTCAGAGAAGAGGTTGGTTCACCAAGCAACTCATTTTCCTCACACCATGCTGACCAACGCTGGGCCAGCTTCCATTGGGGAGGGGATGGGGTGCAACCGGCTATCACTGGTATCATCATCCCATATGGGGTGCAGTGTGTTGTTTGGAATAGAGCGTTTGAGCAATGAAACGATCCAACGTTGAATACGCCGTTTCTGGTCCTACTTGGGATAGGTACGGTAGTTATAGGACAGATAGGCTGTTGTCTCCCAGACGTTCCAGCGTCCCAATGGGATGGTTGTGATGCGATGCGATGAAATGCGACAACCCGATTTTCTTCCTTTTTTTTGGCGGGGTTTCGGGCGGATTTTTTGGTATCTTACCTTCTGCTGCTGTGGGATTGGCTGGGATTTGACCCCATCCTGGGATTTGGCCATAGGTACCCTACCCTGGGGTGATCCCATACCTATTTTATGTACTATACACCACTGGTCATCCCTATTGGGTGGTAATCCGCAGGGTAGTACGGCCCATGAAGCATCCCAGCCAGCCATAGAATTCTACTCAGGTAGGTATTTAAGCTTCCCGCCTGCCCCAGCTACCTATCTACCTACCAGCTCGAGAAGTTGCATAGGTAACAAAACACCTTGTCGATTCACCCGCGATGCCTGCCCAAGAGTGAGTTTCACCGCCCATCTTATAAACTCCTCCGTCTCCATCCTCACCGCCGAGTCGTGCCTCGCACATGTGCCTGACCGTGCATCGTAATCTTAGCTTCGTCTTACCCGGTGAGGTTCTAACCCGCTCGGGGTCCTGCACAATGCTCCCAGTCGCCAGAAACAAACGCTTCTTCGGGCGCCATGAGGTCCTCGACCAGCTCGACCACTATCTAAGGACGGAGGCCACCAGTCAGTGTCTCTCTTCGGTGGCGGCCGTTCCCGTTGATCTTAGTATCGAAGTTGGCGAGTTCGGCGTAGAAGATGGCGCCACATTTTTGCTGCACTTGACGCGGAGGAGAAAGCGCGCCTCGGGCGAGTGCGATTCCTTCAAACAGGTGGCGGCTGAGCTGGGAGGACTTCCGCTGGCCCTGAATTAAATGGCTGCTTTGACCAATGCCAGGGGCTGGTCCATCCAAGAATTCGAGGCCATGTACTCCAAGCACAAGCACACTTTACACCGCCAGAAGAAGAGTGGCGGCACTTATGTCGGGTACCAGCACCGCTTCGATACCGTTTGGGACATGTCTTTCCGAAACCCTGGCCCGGCAGCGAGGGCCTGCCTCGGAATTCTCAGCTTCTTCCGCGCAAACAGCATTCCCTCAGACGTTTTCACCGTGGGAGGTGAGATAGCTAGAGAGTTACGCTGCTGTGAGGATGAGATAGAGTGAGTTTCACGCGCCAGCTTTGTGGGCTCGCCCATGGAGATGCTTACAACACCGAATGTAGATTGACCGAAGCGTTGGAGCTATTTTGCGACAGCCTCGTCAGGCGGAACGCCGAGGGTTCTACGTTCCAGGTGCACCGATTGGCCCAAGCTGAGTTCAGAGCACGCATGAAGACCCCCAGGGGAGTTTTGACGGAGCTGTCATTCTCTTGCTGTCGATACTCCCCGGTAACCGCTGCAACAATTTGACGATAACGAATGGGCTCTTTGGCTAGATTATACTACAACGCTTCGCATCATGACAACAACAACAAGTCAATCCGACTTCAGCCCAGCATGGACATGGTAACTCTGATGCTCAACGCCGCAAAGTTAGTGTATTTAAACTTGAACCATGAGATAGCCTTGTTACCTCCTTCTTTTCATCTTTGCTTTCTTTCTTTCTTTTTTTTTTATCTCGGGAACGTTGTACATACCAGAATCCATTGTAACACCGAGCAGCGCAATCTATGACAACGATGTCTCGGGGTCTCTCGCTACATTCCTCTGTACTGCCAAGACTGCATTCTACGCTTGCTCGGCGGATCAACGAGACGACCGAACCTTGGCCTATCTCCAGTCTCTGTGGGCGATGTACTATCTCAGCTCGTCCGAGTTCGCCAAAGCAGAGAAGGAATTGACAGATTCTCCCGATCTCTGCCACGAACTCTCTCTCCCAACGAGCAACAGCCAATCAAAGGCCCCATTCTGTGTCGAAGAAGCCCAGCCCCAAAACAACCTCAGCGTAGCCCTTGCATACAATTTGTTGAGCATGGCGGTCTCCTCACAAGGCCGATTCGAGGAAGGCCTCGACTTTCTCCTCAAAGCGGGGAATATCCTCAATACCCTGCCAACTCGTCGACGGCAGACGCCACATCGAGAGAGCCAGAGCCATCCTCGAGGCATCAGGGCAAGCTAGTTGCCTCAGCTGGCTTGGCTCATATTGCGTGTCGCGGATGCAATGTGTGAATAAACACTCAGGTGCTGTATTCCAGCAGTAAAGACGGCACCTAACCTCGAACGACAGAAAGGAGACTGAAAGGGCCGTATTGGTTGCAAAGCTAATTAGCCAACGTCCCAACAGGTATTCTAGCACGATGTATTCATGCCCACGGAAGGGCGTTGGCGATGGATCCCAATTGTCTTGAGGAGTCGATGGGTTGAAGCTAGGAGGCGCGGCGTATACGATTGCAAGTCCCTGGCAGGGTCAGAGGAATGGACGACGAGAGTGACGAGGTCTACGAGATGCTCGTAAAGATGGATCACCGATAAGTCAAGTGTGTCATGATGGATTGAGGGAAACACGAGTGCTGGGATTTCATCATGGGTGTCCACAGATGTATTTCAGACAAGTTGTAATAAATAAATCATTTATGCACTGTCGTCATTCTCATAGGTACTTTAGTAGAATTCTATGAATGGTTGGTATGCTCTCTGAACCACACGGCGGTAATTGCAATATTCATGTTGGCACTGGCCCTGCATAATTACATAGGGGGGTTATCCAGGGGTCAGCAAAGGCCCCAGGATCCAAGGCCAAATCCCAAAGATTCCAGAGATCCCAGGATCCCCCCCCCCCCCCTTAAAACGCCTCAAAAAACGCCCAGATTAGCCCACGCTCCTACTTCAACCGTTGCTCCTGCGATTCGATTCAGTATTGCTTCTTCATTTTGAAAAATAGCGCAGATAGTCAATTTAGCTCGCGCATTTAATTAAAATAATAATAATTGTGATCCTGTTCAATTCCTTACAACAGTTTCAATGTAAAGTGCAACCAAGACAACCTGGACGCTACAGTAAACAGTCTATCATTCCTCCACCGTCATCATCATCATGGTATATTACAAACAAAGGGGAAAAAAACCGAACAAAGGTATTATAACAAAGTACCCGCCTCGAAGTGGTTGTCAATGAGAAGAACTCCGCCTGATGCAGTGCCAAAAAGAGATTGAGATCATCATGTCTCCGCTCAAAAAAAGTATGCATCTCGTCCACCGTTTTGTATATCTCCTTCCTTACAATAGCCCAACAGTGGAAGCACTCTCCGCTTCCCATCTCAGGGGGGTCTCAGGGATCAACTGGCCCCCTCCGAGATGAACAATCCAACATGATTCACTGCTCCGTCTCAACCGCAGCCTCCTCCTCCCCAGCGGCGGCGCGTCTCACGGCTTCACGCTCCTCACGCTCCGCATAAATCTCGTTCCTTCTTTGCTCAGCTTGCTGAAGGGAGTCGACATATGTCCTAAACTTGACGATTTCCCTGAGCAGGTACTCGCTCTTCCTCTCCCAGTTGGCCATGGCCTTGGTAGCGTTGGTGCCCCTTGGGGTAAAGGCCAGCAGCATGGGGCTGCGCAGGCTGTTGTGATGCGTGAGCTCTGCCTCAATGCTGCGCACATATGCCACCAAACTCTCCAGCTGCTCCTTCTCGCTAGTGTTGGATGGCCGAAGGGACTGCGTTGGGGGCGCCCACTCCGCGATGCGGATGCGGTCACCAGGCAGCTTGGCGTGGCGCGGGAGCGAGTTCCCCAAAACGCCCGAGGAACCAGACCCGGGACGAGGGAAGTCAAACGAGCCCGACCGCATACTACTACGGGATTGCATCGACGAGCGAGGGACCGCGGCGGCGGAGCCAGGGCGGGAGTGGCCCTTTGTGCTGGAGATGCTTGTTCCGGGACGATGCCCCCGTTCTTGGGGCAGATTGGTCGACGACTCGTTGATCGCGTTGACCAGGGCGTTGTTGATGATGGCCTCGGACCACCCGTACTCGATGTTGGAGATGCCGCCGACGAGAGGGTGCGTGCTGAGTCGGGCACTCCAGTAGTTGGCGGTGTTAACGAACTCCTTGCTGATCTCAGGCGTGCCGACTTGGAAAAGGTGGACAGCACCGGTTGGCAGAGACAAGGCCCAGACGTGTTGCCGACTCCGGGAATAGCCGGGAGGCGGGAGGGTGCTCGCTAGGGTCTGACGGAGCGAAAATGTGCCCAGGTTGGTCGCGTTTTCTTGCCAGTTACCGCCGCCAACAACAGCCCCCTTCTGGAAATGAGTGCTAGCATGACCGCGAAGGCGGTTCTTGTTCCGCAATGACTTGTTTGGTGTAAAGGAGAACATGCTGAGCTGACCCTTCTGGATGACGGCAAACACTTCAGTCCATTGGCGGTCCTTGGCGCGCTTGTCGATGCCATCGAGATGGTGCTTGTGGGTAACGATGCCCTCCTTGATCCATGGAGGACCTGCGAGTTCCAGGGTCTCATCGTCTAGCAGCTGCTCACTCTTGATGTCTTCTCCCTTGAGGGAGGCCATGTCAGCCGCCTGGTCTTCTCGAATGATGGCTTGGCTGAGAGCGTTCGCAAAGCCGATGGATTGCTGGTAGTCGCCCCTTGGGTATGAAGAGCCAAAAGAGTCCATGGACATGGACGTGTGAGTGCGGCCCAGGGACGCCCGGCTCCAGGTTGCGGAAGACTCAGTAGGGCTCCACACCGACTGACCGTCGTCAAAACTAGTGCGACTGGAAGAGAAGCCTGTGCCAAAGCCGCGAGGTCGGGACCGACTCTTTGAGTTCCACCGTGAACCGGCAGACCTTGCGTTCTCTGGAATTCTGCCCCGCGTCGATGCAACACCCTCGGACGGCGCCTTGCTCAACACACTAGGTGAGCGTTTCAACATGCCCATGACTGTCAATCCACCAGGAGTCGGGATGGTTGAGGTCTCAGCGCCAAAGAGCGGCAGCGGGTCGTCCCGGATGGACGAGTAAATGTCTTTCAGAACAACCTCGACTTGTGACTCCCAAGCGCGGATGGACCCCTCGAAAGGCGCCTTGACGAGGGGGCCGCAGCTGGTTCCGCCTGGCGAGTCGGTATATGCGCCAATGGCAGAGCCTGGTCGAGGAGGCATGAAAGACGCCCTAAAACTACTATGGCGATCGTGGTCCTCGGATGTGCGACCCTCAACGCCAAGCTGGCCCTTGCCCTTGTCAAAAGCATCGGGCACTGCGTCTTCGAGAGCCTGTCGGATGGTCGTCATGGTGTTCTTGATGAACTGGCTGCGCGTCATCTTGTGCTCGATATCCGCCATATGGAGATCGGTGTTCAACAGGATGATCGAATAGCAGAGGGTGTGAATAACATCTGTTTTGGTCAGCATCACCATCTGCGTCGACATGGGGAATGGCTTACCCTGTGCTTTGAACCCGTGGTTAGAGTTACATTCACACCATCTCTTGGCGAACGCGACCAAAATCCGATCGACCTGCTGTGTTTCGGCTCTCAGAAGGAGACGCTGACACACCTGGCGAAGGCTGTTTACGATACTCTGGTTCTCAAAGTCGTACAAGTCCATGTACGCTCTCAAAGTCCGTTGGCGCACAGTGCCTTCCTCACCCATCCAGGCCGCTGCCCTGTCCTTCTGGATGAAGTCCTCGTTGCCGTCATAGATCTTCTGCGCTTTTTGTCGGTCATCCTCGGTCGGATCACCAATCACAAAGTCGGGCTCATCAATTGACTTGCTGGACTGGTTGACGGATTCGCCCTTGGGACTTGGCTCGGCGCTGTCTATCCTCAGGCTGGGAAGGCTAGGAGCCGCCCTGAAAGAGCCAGATCGGCGTTCGGGCACACCTCCCTCAATGGGCAGACCAAGGTTGCTTGACTCCCTCGACTCCCTGGTGTTCTCTATCCGGTTCTGCGGTGGCATGAGCTTCAGGTCCTGGTGAGATGCGATTCTTGCGCTTTCCCGAGCTCGCGCAAGGTTTGGCACACTCTTGGCCTTGGACACTGTAGGAGACGGTGATCGTGTCCCCTTATCGGTCTCCATAGGCTTCAAGTTCCTATCATGCTTATCCACAAGCGGAGATTTCCGCTGCTTCCTCGGGCTCTCCTCGTCATCGCTGTTGTCTTGTAAAAACGAACCGGCCGGGCCGCTTCGCGGGGGCTCGGGGGGTTGTCTGCTGGGCGTGTCAGATTGCCGTGGGCTGACACTTGTCTCGTGGGTTGATTCGGGGTCGACGGCGCGAATTACCGCTTTCGGGCTCGGTTCGTAGTCGGGGGAAAAGCCTCTAGCCGTTCGGCGTCGCTCCGCCTCGGCTGTGGCATCTGGCGAAGCTGCGCGCGGTGTGTTCTGCGCCGAGGGTGTGGACGGGTCGGGCAGCGGATCAGATGGCTGTGACAAAGGACTTGCGCCGACGGGGCTCCCTTGCAAGAAGGGATCCATTGCCCGCCGGAGGCTTGTGACCGGACTCGGTTCTGGTTTTGCGGAAAGAGCTTCGACACGATCGACTGGCAGTTTGACGGTGGGTATTGCGGGAACGTTGGGAATGGGCGGGGGCGCGTTCTCGCTGAAGGATGCTTTCCGCCTGCGGAAAAAGGCAGAAGTCTTCTTTTGCAAGGTGAGCGCAGGAGATGGGGAGTGGTGCGACTCTCGGGAAGGCGGGGCGGAGGGTGACTTTGCTTGGGATGAAAAGTGGGATTTGCTCGCCGGCGACTCGACAGACGGCGACGCCGCGACGCTGGCGGTGTTTGCCTTTGACGACCCAAACATCCTGCTAAAGAAGCCGCGTTTCTCTTTCGGCGGTTGTGTGCTCGACGCAGGGGTGCCGAGTATCGCTTCTTTGGACTTTTCGTAGCCGACGTGTGGAGCAGGTGCTGACTCGAGATCCAGAGCAGGCACCGGTGGAACGTCGTGGGCACCAGCGAACTTCGCTTCCTTCCGCCCAACGGTCGCGCTTCGGGAGGATCGCGTACTGCGCCGGCGCTCGATCACGGTTCCTTTCCCGGGCGACTTTGGTTCCACCTTCGGCTCCGGTGGCGGCAACACTGGTAGCGATGGCACCGTTGCCAATCTACGGGGCCCCGCTGGCACGGTGGGGTTTGGTGCCGCATCGTATCCATCATTGAAAAATGTCGTCGAAAACTCGATGTTCCAGGGCGAGGACTGAGGAGGCGGCGGTCTCGAGTCGACGCCGTCGAAGCTAGAGGACCTGCCACCAAACCCGCGAGCCCACCGCTGGCTGCTCAGAACCTGCGCATACCCACCATCGATACTGGCCGCGCTGCTGCTCTTGCTGCCTTTCCCGCCGCGAGAATGCATCATTTTGGGTGTTCCAGGAATGCTTCGGTGGGAGGTTTCGCGCATGCTATTGATTCGGCCCAAGCTTGACTGGAAGCCCGAGCTGCTGTTGCTTCGCCGTCCTCGGGACGAAATTCGGCTGGCGTCGTCGGCTTCGAAGTCGGAAGAGTACGAGTAGCCGTGTCCGTTTCGACCGGATCGCGAATTGAAGGTTAAGGCTCGGTCGTCTCCGCCAAACATCGCGGGATCATCGAATCCGGATCTAGGGCCGCCACCGGCACCGTAAGACCCGCTTGCGCCTATCTGACCCATTGATAGCTGGTCGAGGGACAGCAGCATGTTAGTGACCAAGGAGTCACGGGTGACCTGCCTCGGCGACAGCGAGAGGTCGTGGGAGTCGCGGGGGTTCTGCGAACGGGGCGGCTCTGGACGATCGTTCTCTTTATTCGACATGTCGACGGGCGTGAGACTATCGAGGAAGGTTTCAATGTCTGCCGTGTTCCTGGCAGATGGGGCCCTAAGCGCCCGTTTCCCCTTGGACGACGTGGGCGGTAACCGGCCGGGCGGCGTTTGCGGGATGACGTCCCTGGATGACTTGGCTGATGGGGGTGAGGTATTGATGTTCAGGTCCGGCTTCCGCCTCGAGCTTCGGCGCGCCGTGTCCCAGTCGTCCCAGTCTGGAGAGTGCATCGTCGGATGAGACAATGACCCAGAGTCAGAGGATTGGCGGTCGATGGGGAAATGAGGAGGTGACACGGGGGGCTGCGAGCGATGCAAATCCGGCCAACGCCATCAATTGCCTGTTTTTGCTGTCCACTGACCTGCCACAGTCCGGGCACAGCACACGCACTGCTGCTCTGCTGCTACTCTGTGGGGACGCGAGCGCGCACAATTGACGGGACTGCTTGTTCTGGAAAACTTGCGCGCTGTGCTTGAACAAATCGAGGCCTGGGCGGCAACCGGGCGCGTAACGTGTAAAGAGGATGCGTCTGGGAAACCCAGCAGAGGAAAGGGGCTTGTGATTTGCTGCAAGGGTGAAGGGTGTCAGGGGTCTGGTCTGGGGCACACCTGCCGTTTCCCTCACCCTTCCGTCTTGGGATTTGATTTTGGATGCATCCACTTCCTGATCTCCCCAGGGCGATCACTGCAAGCCAAATCTCACAATTGCAGCATTTTGATATTGGGTGAGCTGTGTCGTCGTCGCTGCGCGGGCAATTGCCATCACGAGTTCATCCCATTTGTCTACCCCTTTTTTTGCTCAGCCAAGTGGACAAAGTGCATTGATGGCAGAGAGCTTGGAGCTTGGGCGTTGAAGCACGCCAGGGCAGCAAAAACTGCGTTAGCTGGTGGCCCGTCCGCAGGGAAACCCACTTCGCCATCCTCCACCCCCTCAAAAAAGAAGCAACGTCTCCCCTTTGGCAGCCCAGCCTCCAGATGGTTCCTGCATGTCGAGTCTTTGCCAATGACAAGACTAAACTGGAACCCGATATTGGCACATGAGGGCCCGAGCTCTGCATTGTCATCACCACCACCCAATGGCAGAATCGAGCGATGCGTGTATTGAAACGAGGGGTATAGCGGCCTCCAAAGAATCTCCAAAAGCGGTGTCTTTCTTCCGAGTTCTTATCCGTTCAATCACGGAAGCCAGGTCAGGGGTAGCGACCCAGCACGTGGGATCCGAATCCACAAATGGCTCGCGATTCCAGACTTTTTTTTCTCTCACTCTGAAATCAGCATCTCAAGGTCCATCAACCACCAATCCCGGCCTCGGCATTGCAATGTTCGCATCCAGCTGATAACAATTCACTGAGAAAAAGCAAAAAACAAACAGTTCCCTCTGCACGCCAATCACAAGTTCACCCACCATGCAAGGCAAGCTGCAAAAGTCGCGCTGTGATGGCCCCCCCCTTTACGACGCGTGCTTCCATCCACTTTCCCCTCACAACCCCACACCATCATGTTCGCGTTTCGATTCAACCAAGACCAATGCACACCGCCCTGGTGCAGTTGCAGCAAAGTGCAGAGCAGGCAACCGGCAGCCCACTTTCATGCCTTTGACCACCAGGCCTGAATCCCTTGGGTTGGTCAAACCGAGGTCGACAATAAATGCCCGGCTTGGCAAAATGGCTCTCCCGTGTTTCGGTCTCCACATCCGCGCCGCCTGTCCCACGCATTCGGGTTACCAACCCGCCGCGTCCCTCTTTTTTTTATCCGCTCATCCACTCACCGCATGCATAATTTGTTTATTTGTTTTGTTGTTGTTGTTCTCTTCTTTTCTTTCGCTCCAGTTACAACGCGCAGCAAGCAAAATGTTTCACAGCCGAGGACACGTGTATGATGCAACACATTGCACAACAAGAAGGAATGACAACATGGTGACCCCGGGTTCCCCGATTGAACCTTTTTCCCCTCAAAAGCGGTGCGGCACATGCCGTCCAGCCGCTCCAGCCCCAGAAGCGACCGCCCTGGTCCGGCCTGCTTACCCTGGCCTGAACTTCTCCCGGGCCGATGCCCATGCCGCCAATCGGTGAGACTTCAAACGTCCCTGCAGCGAGCTGACTGGGAGAAGAAGAAAACACTCAAAATTGCTGTCACCGTCCCAATCAAGCAGGAGAGCAACTGATGCTATGACGTGTTGAGAACGAGAGGCCAGTTAAATGGGATGCTGTAAACACCGCATGGCTCCACATTGGATGCATACCCCCTACCAGTGCAGCGCTCGCATGAATGAGTGCCCGTGACTTCATCTCATGCGACCAGATCTGGAATCCAACGGTTACGAGTTTCGATCTCGAAGACGCAAGCTCACTCATTGCCGGGGCAAAAACAAAAGGTTGTCAAATTTGGATTGCAGATCAAGGAAACCAAGATACAAGTAGTGCTAGACAGATCGTTGGAACCAAACTAGGCGCTTTCATCCAGCGTTCTCCTCTTCAACCCATTCATACGAGACCCCACTAGCCGGAGCCTGGTCCTTGCTTGTCTCCTTCAACACTTCGACTTCCTTCAACAGGTTCACCAGCATATCTTCTATCTTTGCCAAGTCGCCGTTTCCTTTCGTGCTCAGCCCCTTCAACGCGCGATGAAAGATGTTTCGCTTCTTCTTCTCGACGTCCTCGACACGGGCCCCCTGGTGGTTCAAGGGACGGGGGCCCGCCATCTTGGCCTGCCTTTCGGCCTTTTCTGTGATGAGAATACTGGCCTCTTCATCAACGATTTTCCTCACATCCTCAAATGTTTCCCGGACCGCGCCCGCATTGCTCACAAGTTCCATGAGAATCTTGGCGTCCCGCGCATTCCGTTGAGCGTCCCTAGACGCCGTGACATCCCGCGAGGTAACCCGCCCCATACCTGCCTCCAGGGGGTTGTCCATAAGGGGGCTGGTGAGTCCAGTGCTGAGATCGTCGTGAAGCCCCCAAGCGACGTTGCTTGATCGCTTTCCCTGACTACTTGGCGTATTCGCGGCCACGGCTGGCGAGTAACTACCGGTCATGTCCGTTCCTTTCCCGCGATCATCTCGCCCAGCGGTGCCATCTGCAATTGCTCGGTTGATGGGCCCATCTCCGCAGTCGTCTGTCGTGGTTACTACGCCATCCGTAGGGAATACTTTCTTCGGAACTGGAATGGGAGGAGAGCTGGTCCAAACGGCATTCCCATCAAGTGTAGCTCCCATTGTAGCTGCATCAGGGGCACATGCTATATCAGCGGCCGGCTGCTGCTCCAAAGGCGTAGCATAATCCGACCTAGGAGGTAGCTTGGCCTGAAGCGCTGCGTAGCATCCATCGTCGACCCGTTCAGGGGGCTAGAAAAGTCAGCCGTGTCCGCAGATACCCAGGCTAGAGCCAATACGTACTGAGTTTGTGTCAACCATGATGTTTTTCTTTGCCTCCCCGGTTGCCACACTCGACTCCTCTTGCGTCCCCTCTTCGTTCTCGCTTATAGTCCCCAGGGGGTTCACGGAATCCCACCGTTTTAACTTCTTTCTCCATTCTAGCATGTACTGTCCTGCTAGATGTTCTTCCCAGGATTTTTGGAGCTGCTGGGCCTGTTTCTTTTTCAAGGCTTGCTCCCGTTTCAAAGCATTCAGCTCTGGTAGAATGAGCCTCCTGATAGCATCCTCAACGGTTTCGAGGAGTTTTGGGTTGTTAATCGTTGATGCTCGGCTTCTTGGATCTCTCAGCCTGGAAACTGAGGCTCTCTGGCTCTCCGGTAATAAGTTACCGCCATCTGGCGCCTGCTGGGAGTGGTCATCCACCTTTGTGGCTCGTCTTGGAGACCGCTTCCTTGATCTGAGAATATTGCCATCAGCGTCCAGTTTTGGTCGCCGTTTTGGCTTTCGAGCCTTCCTGACTGGCTCGGGAGTCTCGTCGAGAGGGATTGCTTGGACCTGTTCGAAGACTTCCACGCCCCCTTGGGGAGATACCGAGTCCTTCTGGCCCGCGGCGTTGGAGCCCTGCAGTTTCTCTCCCTCGACAAGAACACTGGGCATCGGATCGTCGAGGAAGGAGCATGCCGGTATCGATGAGACGCCACTAGGTAACGGACGCTCCTCCACCGGATCGTGGAGAAGGGAGCCCGATTGGATAGAGGATATCGCGGTTTCAATATCAACCGCTGTTGGCCGAAATAGCCGATTCTCCTCATTTTCAATCACAGATCGGTTAACTCTGCCCCTTTGTTCGATTTCTAGCGAGCGGCCTCCACTTGCGGTACGAGATTTTGGTTTGCTGGAAGGAGTGAGTCGCACGCGGACAGAGGGCTTCTTGTGCCCCGTTACATTCTCCCCCTCTTGGCTGGTGGCCTTTCCGCCTTCGAAGTACTCCAATAAAAGAGAAGTTTGAGAGCGAGAACCCCTGTGGCGGGTCTTGATGGTAATCGGTGTACCATCTGTCGGGAGAGAGTACGGCTGGGCTGGGTCCGCATGTTCCAGCAGCGGCGTTGCTTCGAGCAATCCGGATTCACGCCCAACGTTCTCAGTCCTGACTGGTACTCGACGGGGGCGCTGACTAGCTAGCCCACCCAAGGTTTCTCTGGTAGTGTAAATGTCCGGCCAAGTAGCCAGCGGCAGCGCGGGGGCAGTTGGCAACTGGCCTTCTGTGGAAGGCTCCGCATTTTGTCTCGGACTTGATGTACCCCAGATAGCCTTAGCTGCCCGTTCGGCCCATTCTCGCTCTTCATCCGCAACGTCTTGATCTTCATTTGGCACCTTTGGAGGCCGCGGAGGAGCATATTCGGCGTCTTCCATAGTTATGAATGGCGAGGAAACAACTGACGGTTTGGTTCCCGCTGGGGGGATCGGCACTACCAGAGGCTTTCGCTCGACGATTTTCTCGGCAGAAGGCTGCTTCCTTTTTGGCTGGCCACCTGAATCGATGTGCAGTTGGTCTGCTACGGCCTCCTGGGGTCCTGGTGTTGCCGCGCCCTGATTCTGCATCTGCTCTTCCAAGGCTCGGATTCGTTCTTCGGCTTCCCGAAGTTTCATCAAAATCGCTTCATGAACATCACTTGACACCACCGACGGCGTATTTGGTGTTGATGTCCTCTCGGATATTGCCTTTTTCAGCTCCATCCGGCCTTCGGGCACCGTGGGCAAGTCGGGCGGGTTAGACCGAACCCCGTGCCCGCCGTTCTTCTTTGCCGAAACCCTTGCTACTGTGTGGCGGTATGCATTGCTACCAAAGAGGACTTCGTCGAACACAAATCTAGTGTTGCTGAGAACGGACTCTCGGTCACCGAGCAGCCCATCATCAGAGCCTATGACAGACGCCCTTGAGTCGATGTCTCTGGGCGCGTAAGCCGGGTACTTTGGAACCATGTCTTCGAGGCCAAGTCTTGCGATGTCCAGTGTGGTACGATTGTTGTGTAACAAATCGTGCATCTCACGCATCGAATTCCTAGCAGTCCATCAGTAACCTTGTCCACTCAGCTCCAAGAGTGTCTTGACTCACAAACCCAACGCCTGAACCAGCAGCATCAAACTAGCCTTCTTCGTCCCCAACCTCCCAAGCAACCGGCGGACCTCTCCACCGTTCCACCATATCGACAGACGGGCGCGCCAATCTGCTCTACCAAAAAGACTGTCAAACTCATCTTCAATCTGCGTCAACAGAACTTCGCATCCTTCGACTGAGAGACTGAAAACATCATCCAACTGGAACCGCCAGATAGCGCCTCCGTCTCGCTGAAGTGCTGCTTCAACTTGTCGAAGAGCGGCGTGGACGATCCTAATCTCATCTTCAATATCGCGCGCTACGGCCGGGGCGTCTTGGAATTCGTTGACGGCATCCTTTACCGCCACTGCCGCCCGGATGATGTTCGCGGAGAGGCCGACCGCACTGGCTGTGATGCTTAATGGGTCCATCCCGAGTCACCGGGATGATTGAAGATGAGAAACATGTCGGGGGGAGGGTGGCGTGAGTGAATTGACATTCGCAAGACTTCAGCTGGACATTGGGGTTCATGCACCGCCCCCACGCTTGCCGAATCCGGTGGTTGGGCGTCGCACCCCTTCCCAACGCACCTTCCCCACAACATCCGTCGGGAATTTCCTCTCCACTCAAAAGTGAGTGAACAATCAGGGCCGCACTCCTGCACTCCATGACGATTTCACCCTTCGGTTCACTTTTCAGTTGGTTCTTTTCACACGCAGATTTCCCAAGGAATTTCGGGTTCATTTTTACTATTCCATGCCAAACCAAAATACTTTATTATTACTCATTTCTAGGTAACGGTCAAAGCTGAACTTCCATCAGCATGCATCCATTGCGAACCCGCTATGAGGAGGGCATGTAGGCTCGTCACGCTAATGGTTGATTAGGCGGCGGCGGCTGGGGGCGGTATCTTGAGAATCCCATCAACAAGCTCCTACGTGTGGATGTGAGGATTCAATCATGTCCGGCCGCTTCCGTGGTAATGTTTTCTTCAGAGTAACGATCAAACCATCATGAAATATGCGCTCTGTTTAAACAAAAGAAAAAGGGGTGACGCACGTACCACCCCCTTTTCACGACCATGTCGCCAAAGGAAAGGAACAAAGGCAATGGAAACATAATCTAGTGTCATTAGCTCTGGTGGAAGTCATGAACGTGTAGATTTGCCCAAAGGCTCATGTTGTGTCAACAACCTCTGTTCACAAAATCAGACCAATCGCCCTAAACACAACGGTGTTGTCAAGTTTGAATGAAGCTCCCTTGACCCGAGATGAACGTTCCGGTGAGCTTTGGGCTGCTACCCCAAACCACAGACCCGGCAATGGGCCGGCGTGGGAGGGTCCCTGCGCCATCTACCTAGTAATCCGCACAAGTGAAAGGAAGCCCGCTCCACCCATGAACGTTGCACCTTCACCCATCCTCCATCTTGTTGAGGTTCACAGGCTGGTCGAAAGAGAGTACGATACCACACGCTCCCCCCGACTTATCTCGTGGTTTCTTCCCTTCTTTAGTACAAGCAATTCTTCTCTTTTTCTTCTCTTCCTGTCCGCTTTTCTGCCAGACAAGTTAGAGCAACCAGCCCCAACAAAACGACGCCCTGTCCCGACAGACAGACATCCCATCCCGACTGAAAGACGCCATCCCGGCTGAAAGGTGTCGCGCTCTAACAACAAGATGGAGAACTTTTCTCTCGCCACGTCGTCAGACGAGGAGCTACCCGACATCTCCCTCAGCCTTCTCGAGCCTACAGACGAGATTGAACCTCTCAACAGCAACAACAGCACCTCCTCCGAGCGGGGTGTTAGCTCCGACTCCGACCTCTCACGCAGCAACGATGATGACAACGAGAAAGATGACAAAATCACGACTTCTTCCGCTCCCAACACTGGCACTCGCCTTACCACTCCTGCTTCGCCTTTCAACATGCCGCCCGAGATAATGCTGAAGATAGCAAGCTACCTTACTTCAAAAACCCTCGTCAGACTCGCCTTAGCAAACCGCAGGATGGCTGCATTCTGGCTCCCCGAGCTCTACAAGAGGGACAGTCGCAAGGATACTCCCTCAGCATTCAGATGGGCCATGTTCGACGGGTCGCCAGGCACAGTCAACTGGGCGATAAAGTTCCGTGGCGAGCACCGATACGACATTTTGAAGCCTTTAGTTTGTGGGAGGATCGAGCCTTTGGTCGAGGCTGCGTGGGAGGGTAATTGGCAGTGGGCTGAGTTCTTGGTAAGTCGATCTTTGCTTACCGAGGAATTCTGGACTTCAAGTCAATTTTTATGGCTGTCACGCTTTCATGATTCTCACGGGGAAACGCACTTACTTCGGGTGATGTCCGGAATGGAGGCGGTATCCGGACAAGGCGTTGATATTCATGATTGCTGGCTTTGTTCGCGGGCATTTGCTTTGCGCACGGCGATCTTATTTGCTTGTGCCAAAATGTACAATACTTGCTCCGTTCATTGTCTGAAATCGCGGCGGCATCTGGATAACAAGTCAATCTCCATTGCTCCTCTATCAGTTAATTTTCACACATACTGGCTAACCTTCTGCCTTATCAGATCTACCAGGGCCACCCCGTCGACATCATCTCCCAGTCGGGCAAGATCAAGCCAAGCGGGGTGCTGAAGCTCCAGACACCGCTCTCAGCCACCCTCCATTCCGCCATGGGCCGCAAGGGAGTTGTTTGTCCCCTCCGGATGGTCCGCCTGCTGCTCAAGCACGGCAAAACGTCATTCAAGATTGCGGCACTGACGGTCTATCCGAAGAACAAAACCTTCCCCTCTGGCCCTAGCGCCGCTGCACCAGCTCAGCAGCAGACCCCTGAGACGGATCCTTGCAACTACACGCCGTTGGAGCTGGTCGAGATGCTTCGCGAGACTCCCTGTTAGATTCACGACGATTTCGATTGCCGGGACGAGATGATAGCGCTGCTGCTCTTTTTGTCGCTCTGAATTTTGGGGAGTGGTATGGCGTTGGCGTTCGGGAGGATGGATTTGGGACGTTCTACTTTGGCGTCTGGCTTTGCCCTTGAGTCTTTGGATGTGGGTTAGGAGGGTGTGAAAGTGTGATCTCTAAGTCCCGAAACGTGGGCCTCCTGACCAACGCCAAGACCGGGTTGGGGGCGCAGCCACGTGATTATGTGGGGCAATTCCAAAAACACATTAGCGCTCTCAGGAAAGAAAACGGTGAAAAAACGGTCAACCGTTGAAACGACAGCTGACGTAGCTGCCGTTTGAGTACCGGCGAGCTCTTGTCACGACCCAGGCAACCAGGTCATGACCCCAAGGAGGGAAGCACAGACCAACTGCAAAAGACCAATCGTTGGGCTCAGAATGCAACGACCCACAGAACCTTGCGAAGACCAATCAGAACGGTCCCGAACGGAATGGTCCCGAGCTCGGGACCATGATGCTCGGGACCTGGCATGAGCCTATCACGACGGACCCGAGGGTAGAGGTCCCGAGCTCGGGACCAGCAGGCTCGGGACACTGAGCCAGACATCATGGATATATAGCTAGCTAGTTCTCCCTTGTGTGAGGAATTGTTCTTGTTCCTCACGCAAGTATTCGCTTTATTAATTGATCCAACTTCAATTGTACTCTACTATATTATCACTCTGTATATTACAGTATATTATAGTTGCATACAACCTTAACCCAACGAACCATCCTGTCTGTGAGGACTTGCTTCCGTGTTCACCCCTCCTTACCCTTCGGTCCGTGACCTCGAACATACCCGGGCCTCCTGACCCCAGCCCCCACGCTGCGTCCCTGTCACACCCTGATAGCGGTCGTAACAATCTTTGATAGTGGTCGTAACAATTTTAACTGTAGTACATCGGGGCATTATGCTTTAAGGCATAAAAGCATTAACGGGTAAAACGCTGGGTCTTTACTTCCTTTTATATTAATTCTATTGGGCATAACGCCGCTTGGGCCAATACCGTTAGGGGTATATTGGTGCTTTATAGGCGCGGTAGTCTCAGGCATCAAATGCTTACAGTTGGTTAACGGGGGCAAGTCGATGGGATTAAGATCGATAACGACGGGGCTGTGGATTGGGGCGGTCGGCATTGAAGGTGCAGCCTTATCGGCGCGCCGTAGCTCTTTAATGTTGAAGATAGGTTTGAGGCTGAGGATTTTCGCCTTGAAGGGTTCCAAGTGCGTGGCATCCCAGAAGTCGAGGAATTCCTGATGCTCGATACAGTCCTTCACATCCCTGTCGAATCCAGTGAGGCTTCTCATGATCTCCAGATCGGCATCCTTGGGCGGTTTTGGGTAGAACCCCAACTCCCTCTCGATTTCCTTAATGCGAGCGTGGACCTTTTTCTTGACTTCGGGGAGCCTACGGGCCGTTAGCAATCTCATACCAACAATTGGGATATGGGGCTCTACTCACACCTTGGAAAACTGCTCGCCCAGCTGTTGTGATAGGAACGCCTTCAGCTTTTCGATGCCACATCGATTCTTAAAGGAATTGAATGCCTCGGGCCAGAGTCCTCCCTTTATCCTTCTTTCCAGCCAGTCATTCCAAACTAAACCGTGCTCCAATAGCAACGGCTATCCCGATCGGTTGGCCATGGTGGTTGCCGCCAGAAGCGCCAAACCCATGCCAAGGCCCTAGAAAGCCCTGTTTTCCCGACCAATAACCCAGAAGGTCCATAACCCTAACCCTGGCCGTCATCGTCTTTTGAACAACAGGATGCATCACGGCGCCACACCCGCAGACGAACCACGCCCATGCTAAGGTAACGTGTCGTCGTTTACCCCCACGAGTGGGCGAACTTTCTTGGGCCACATTCCCGTTGCTTTCGACGACCGGCATTGCTGATTTGTCTCTTGGTCGGGTTTGGATGACGGAAACGGGAGTGCCAGGCGGTTTGGATTGGCGGACGGGTCGGTGTGGACTGGTCATTCGGCAGATGTAGTGCTCGGCCAGAACATGATGAAGAACTCGGGTCCTCCCCCGGCCTTGCAACGCTTTCTGTCTCGCCAATCATATGGGATGTCTCGTCTGCGCCTGGAAGAATCTGCGCTCGTGACACCGCCGTGGAGGCGGCTGAGGAATGGCTACCCATATGATCGCGACGATGCATTTGCCGTGGACTTACATACCTTGGCCATCCAGTGGCAATAAGAGTGCATCGCCGGACTCTCCAGAATGCTGACAAGGTTTGGGGAGGGTGGGGCGGGGGGGTTGCTATAGTAACGGGCCGCATCTTCTGTGTGAATAGGGCCACTGCACAATGTTACATGGTCAAGGCGAAGTTGCCGGTGTCCACTTTGATATCATTGTACACCGCCGCGGCCGGCCAGGGTCTTGTTGTGTCCCTTGTTGGCAGACCCCGCAACAGCGCCGATTCCCCAGCATCACATCATATAGCCCGCATCCGCGGCAAAACGGTCGCCAATGATAATGGACAATCCAACCATGTCCCGAGTACATCTGGGCTGCACGGTGAACACTGTGCACTGTGTCCATTTCACTTTCGCCGCATTGCGGAGCAGCTGCAACCCGTGACGTCCATGTGCTTGTCAACGCCGGCTTGTCGACGTCAAAAAAGCTGAATATTCTTCTCCGGCCACTTGTTCAACTCCTCCGGGGTTAGAAAGGTTAGTGCTTACACAGCCAAATCCCCCTGCACTGCGGCCGAAAAAAAAAACCCCCTTGCCACACTAATAGTACTGACCCCGGAGGAGGTGTACAGCCAACGGCTCAAGCCACCATGAAGATCTCAGCCTTCGTCCTCATCACCTTTGCCGGCATGTCCATAGTCGTGCTCCAAAGTAGGTCCACAACAAACGCAAAACCATAATCTCCAAAATCTTGAAAAGGAGACAATGGATCAACGCACAGTGCCTCTCCTGGGGGTCCTGGCTTTAGTAGATCCCTCAGTAATTAGCGCCCCATGGCAAGCAGTCGGGTGCCCGCGCTACACCCGTCCCTCTCGACGTAGAAACCAGTGCGTGGGTGATCCGGCCCCTTTGCATCGATTCCCATACCCACTGTCTATCCAGAGTCGGCTGTAAGTTGGCCTATCTTTGCAGTACAATTCCGGGACATTGCAAAGATTCACTGCTCCTTGAGGGTTCTAGGTACTAAACTTGCAGGGCAGCTAGGAACATGTAACCCCTCCGAACGAGCCAAGTCGGGTCACAAGAGGTTGACGGAGAGAGCTCGGTCTTGCCCCCGCCTGACTCCTCCCAAAGTGTGATGGGTTCAGCAAAGTAAGGCACTGTTACTGGCCATAGTATAGTACTAAGGTTCTACGAAGAAGAAGAGAAAGGGAGAGAAATCTCTGCATCGCCAACGCCACTGAAGAGGTTGCGGAGCTCCGCCGGTTTGGTCGCTGACCAAACCCTAACCCTGAGCCTACAAAAAGCCCCACCTTGTCTTCACCACCACTACAAACCAAGGGGAACCACAAGAAAATTAACGGCAAACGACCTGGAAACTCTTGATAGATTCCCCACCCCGATTAGCACAGACATACGCGGCCCCGACCGCGCCAGAGCCGCCGCTGCTGCATCCAGCATTAGCGTGTCCATGGACGCTGCAAAGCCCCCAGTCCCCAGTAAGATAGAGCGAATAGACGTCGCGGCGTTGGCCGCCCTCCCAGAACTCGTAGCAGTTCTGGCCCCATGTGTACGGTCCGTTCCAGTGAACGGGGTACCACGTGTAATCCGGCGCGCCGCCGCAGTTGCTCACCCACCGCCAGGCCTGCAGCGTGCCGGCGTAGTTGGGGTTTTCGCTTTGGCGGCGGTCGAGGCTGGGTCGCGTCCTTTGTTAGCATGGATAATCTAGGAGGCGGGGAGGAAGCACAACGTACGCAGGCAGAGAAACGGGTCCTAAGGAAATGAGCTCCGTCACGTTGAGTCGGATCACGTTGAATTCGCCATCGCCAGGCGTAGGGGCAGCGAGGCCGGTGGTGGCGAGGGAGGAGAAGAGAGAGAGGGCAAAGGCGGGCTTCATGATGGCGAGCTCGCTAGTCTTGATTCGCGCGTCCTGCCCTGTTCGGCAAAGGCAATGATGATGACTATAATGATGGCTTCTGTAATTGCCGTCGAGGAGATGGGATATACTGGGTTTTATACTCGTCAGCCTCGACCATCAGTCTCTCTTACTCCGGGCCACATTCCCACTTCTCTCGTTGTCCAGCCTGCAAAATGCTGAGTAATACTCGCCTCCCCTTTCAGCCATTGACACATATATCCATTCACAAGCCTAGAATTTACGAAAATAACGCAACCACCCCATGAGGCCAGGGCTAGGGCCCACGATCCGACTGCCAGGTGCGTTTTCCTCTGTAAGGTCTTTTTCCATCCCCTGCACGTACCCTGGCGCAACGCAACGCTGGGGCTGATTCACTGAGCTACTATCATACGACGGCAGCGCAGGCAGCAGCGGGCATGGCTTGGTATTGGCTTGGCGCACGTGGAACCATACTCTCTCTTTCTCTCGCACTCTTTTAAACACCAGTGGGCAGGGTGGTAGGGTGTCAGCCAGCGCGTTAACCAGGGCTTTTCAGGTCAGGGCCTGAGCAAGGGCTGGAAGAGTGGGTTGAGACAGTGGCAGTCGAGATTGAGTTTCGACGCAAAAGCCCTGGACTCGGATCCAAACACTGTAGGAAACGGAGACCCTACTGTGCTGTTTACTTAGCCTGGTGCGTTGAAATGGTGGGAGAGGAGTATACCGTTACAACCCAGCATTTGGCACACGGGAGACGGGCCGCCTGTGCATCCGGAGAGGGGCTGGGCTGCAGCATCAAGGTGTTACGACCACTATCAGAGGTATGACAGGGATGGATGCAGCGTTGGAGGCTAGGGTCGGGAGACTCGGGTGCGTTCGAGGTCACGGACCGAAGGGTAAGGAGGGGTGAACACGGAAGCAAGTCCTCACAGACGAGATAGTTCGCTGGGTCAATAGTCGCATGCAACTATAATGCGCTGTAGCACACTTGGTGACAATACAGTAGAATATAATTAAAACTAGTTTAATTGACAAAGCGAATACTTGCGTAAGGAACAAAAACAATTCCTCACACAAGGGAAACTAGCTAGCTATCTATATACTGGTCTGTTCCTTCTGTCCCGAGCCCCGAGGCCTGCGTAGCCGGGACCTGGGACCCTTCTCACTGGCCGGCGGTCCCGGGTCCCGGGTCCCGAGCTCCCTGATGCCGGGATATGGGACCTTCCTGGTTGGTTTCGCAGGGTTTTGTGGGTCGTTGTACCCTGGACCCAATGATTGGTGCTCCGTAGTTGGTCTGTGCTCACTCCTTGAGGTCATGACCTGGGTCGTGACACAAGGTACATATCCGCTCGCCACTTGAACGGTCGGTTGGGATGGGGTGGGATGGGGTATCCGTTTCTTTGCGGCAGGAACGCTGGGCCCGGGCGCGCTAGGGTCGAGACTTGCGTATGAGGAATGGACGATGGGTTGCGAGGGGGCCAGACTACTTAAATCGAAGCTAAGGCTCCATCTCGAGGTGTTCCAAAGTCGTTAACGAAAGGGTGGGAGGAGGAAGGTGCAGGAATCGCATGGCCTTTATGCGTTTCCTGTTGCGTTGGTGACCAGGCGAGGCCGGTGGGGGGGGCATTGCCGACTCCCTCGCCGCCCACGGCGAATGGATGCCCTTCCCAAGATGCCCCCTAATTTAGGTTAGAAAGGCGTGTATGTAGGTACGCCCTCCATGCTAAGCGCCTAGAAGGGTAGACAGGTGGGCGGCGGGTGCGGATTACGCGAGCGATGGAGGAGGGAGAGCTGAGGCCGTTTTCCAAACGGACGGAAGGTTCGCAAGCGCGCAAGGGCAAGCGGCTAAATTTCTGAGCACGTGATGCGCGGTGGGGTACATCGCGCTTGGCGGGAACCTCGAGGGTTTGGTGGGATGCTTAGTCATAAAAACATGGCGGCCGGCCCGAAGACTTTGCTTTGAGATCGGCAGGAACAACCTGGACCTAGGAAAGTGGGCGACAAGGAAACGGCAGACAGGGCTGAGGGCAACATTTCAGATGGCCTCAACCTGGGGTCAATCCTGACAGGCATAGACACAATGCTTTGACGCCTTGGAATTTACTCTCAGGTGTTCGGAGGATTTAACACCTTAGAAACCCGAATATACCTCCTACTTGTCGAGAATATCCCCTGCCGGTATCGTGATGTAACGTCTTATTTTGTACGGGCTTGCCGGGTTCACCCCGCTGCGCCTTCTCTCCCCTGTCGCCGAGCAATTCGGTGTCCCTTGCGACTACGACAAACATTGAGCTGTTTTCTTCCTGTCCCTTCTTCATCTGCATTTGCCATGTCATCTCCGCCGCACGACCGTCCTCGGGCCGCACACCGCCGACACCGATCCCGAGTTTCTCCTGACGTTCCGGAGAATCCGCCATCCCCTCCGCTCTGCCAAGATTGCGCCAAAATCCCATTCGAGGAATTAGAACACAGAGAAGCGAGCCAGAGAAGAAGATTCAGGATAGGCACCATTCCGGATATCATTAACAGCCTGTGTCCGTTTTGTCAACTTGTCGCCCAGGTGATCAGCTGGTGTCTCAAGGGCCCTAAGGAAGTCAACGAGAAGGTGACAGATCTATTGGATAACGACAGGGTGATTGGTGTCGACTGGTCGCTTGGCTCGCCGAGCGGCCGCAGCGGGTTCACCCTGGCCTTTGAAACGGGTGAAATGCCTGTGTGGTTAACGTATGGTTCGGATCGGACACAACAGGCCCCGCAAGATGGCGAGTTTTCGTGTTTGCTCGAGACTCTCCCCGGGCAGCTCAATGTGCAAAGGATCTCAAAGTGGATTGGGCACTGCACGGCCCGGCACCAACGATGCGTCTTGTTTCCGAACGAGATGCTCTTCAATGAAGCCTTTCCCGGTCTGGACGTCTTGAGATTCATCGATGTGATTGGCAACTGCTTGGTCGAAAAGCGAGAGCCAGTGCAATACGTCGCGCTGAGCTATGTCTGGGGGTCCGTCACGAACTTCAGGCTCACCAAGGCCAACAGAGCGGAGATGATGAAACCCGGTGCCTTGAAAAGACTCAGCCCTCTCTTGCCGAAGACAATCAGCGATTCCATCACGCTTGTTCGAAAACTCGGTATGCGGTTCTTGTGGGTGGATGCGCTCTGTCTCCTGCAAAACGACCAGGTAGACCTCGAGCTCGGCGTTGGGGTCATGGATCAGATCTACGAACACGCTTGGTTCACTATTGTCGCCGCGAGCGGTCACGATGCTAATGCTGGCCTTCCAGGCGTACAACTCGGTAGCCGAATGGAACGGAGCCTTGTCAACGAGGTCAAACCTGGTACCTTTGTGGGTGTTCACATGGTTCCTGTCAATCTGTTGCCGAGAACTATTTACGAGACGAGGGCATGGACGTGAGTTTCCAATCATGGCAATACACCCCTCACTGACAGTAGCCTAGGTTCCAAGAACACGTCATCTCTCGACGTCTTCTGTACTTCTTTGAGAACGAAGTCATCTTCAGCTGTCGTGAGACCGACTGCTGGGAGACATGTCGAAACGACCGCAAACTGAGGCGACCAGGAGGCAGTGGACCGGAGATTTCTCTCGCATCCCAACTCAAAAATCCTCTGTGGGACTACGAAACTATTGTCAGGCACTTTACATCCCGCTTTCTAACAAACGATTCAGATGTCCTGAGGGCAATGGCTGGGATCATTCGACGGGTTTCCAGGAAGCTCGGGTACGACATGCTTGCGGGCCTGCCCATAGGCGCATTCGATGCTTTCATTCTCTTTCGGGGCGACAACTCACGCCGGAGACCAGATTTTCCGAGCTATTCGTGGGCTGGGTGGCGTGGAGAGATTTGGGTTTCCCGGAACCTGACAAATCGACTCCGTGACAGGACTTGGATTATATGGTACTTGCGGTATCCGGATGCCAATTCGAGTCTTTTATGGGACTCGGATGAAAAAGAGCCTCACGATGTGGACGGCATATCGCAGATCTACACAACACCTCTAAGAGGACTCCCAATCTCTGGGATTGATGTCTCCCAGACGAAACCGACGATCCTGCCACCACGTAACCAGCGATTCCCGGGGCCTTTTCCCATTCTCCAGTTCTGGACCTTGGTTCTCTTTCTAAGGCTGAAAGTCGTCGACGTGTTCCGTCCTCAAGGCGAAATTTTCGGGCGTGATGGTGTCCGGCAAGGAGACATTACACTTGACGGATTCGAAGAAACGACATTTTTCGACTCAGACCAACCATTTGAGATGGTTTTACTCTCTGAGTCTGAAGATTATCGACGGGATTCCAGATTCTTCAACGTCATGTTGATCGAGTGGGTCGACAAGGTTGCCGAGCGGCGAGGGCTCGGAACCGTCTCGAGAGCTGCTGTGGAGCAAAGCTTTGCGCCGGGTCCGCTGTGGAAAGAGATTTGCCTGGCATAAGGCTCCCATTCTCCTTGTTTGGTCAAAGCAGGTCAGTGGTAAGAGGACGCCATAGTTTGGTGTGAAAACTTTGTCGGGTCTCTAGGTACGCCCGCCTGAAGTTAAGCATTGGATGCTAGAACCTTATTGGCCACTTGCAGAAAGCTATGGAACGTCTTTGGCGCAAATCTGACTGGTACAGTGCCGACAGAGAAACTCTGGAACCTCGATGTCGTCGGAAAAAATTATTGACAACCTTTTGAGGGGCCCTCCCTCCCATCAACTGGTGCACAGAACTTCTTTAATTGCCACAACTCTCAACCACCGGGACTGTCGACCACCCAGAGCCGTCAGACATCTAGAACTCCCAAACACGAGCCAAGGATAACACCACTCTTGGACCGCCATGGCGCCTCCAGACGACCAAGCATCAGCTGAGCCATACCAAATCGGCGACAATGTGGACATTGGCAAATTGATTCGCACTGTGGCATACCCACCCCCAATAATGAGGCATATGGTTATCGAGCGCCAAGATATTCCTGGGCCGCGCCCTGATTACCGATACCGGGCCGGGCCACCAACCGCAGACGCCGGCAGCCTCAGCCAACTACCAGTCGAAGTACTGCAAATGATTCTAGGCCATCTCGACATGGCCTCGTTAATCAACTTTTCCCGCACTGGCCGGTTCGCTCGGCATTTTGTCCAGGATCTGCCCGCGTACCAGCGCATCCTCAAACACGCGCGAGCGGCTTTCCTCGCCGTCCTCGCAACCGGCCTCGCACCCCACATCGGTCTCACGCAACTCGACACGGCGCTGCGGACGGAGAAGTGTATATGCGGGAGGTTTGCGCCGACTTTGTTCCTCCCAACCGTCACCAAGTGTTGTCTCCGCTGTCTTAGCGACGTTGACAACATGGTCTTCAATGTCGTCAAAGAAGGCCCCGACTATGAGCCAGAGCTATTCCCGGCGCCTCGGATGCATTCCCTCGTGGGAATATACGCTCCGACTATATACAATTCGATCCTATACACACCGGACCCGTCTCTCCCCGAACGCATGTATCTCCAGGCCACAGCAGGTGGTATTGCGGATATATCAGATGCCTGGTGGCTCACGAGAGGAGGCGCAGACTTGTCCCTCCGATTCGCAGCTACCGTGGTGATGCCGTACTTGCGCATGCGCCATGGCGAGACGCCTGTTGTTGAGCACGGCGTGCGGTGTAAGGTCACCTGCCAAGACCCTGCAATGCTTGCAGTGAGTGCCGCCAGTGACTACCACTGGGCCTGGGGGCAGCCAATGTACTCGACTGAGGCCTTCCTCGAGCACTTTACGCATTGTGAGGCTGCGCAAAGATCTTGGGAGTGGGAACGCGAGAGACAAGGTCGTATCTGACAACACCGCAACCAACCGACATCAAATTAGATCAAATTAGATCACATCACATCACATCAACTCAAGATGATTCAACTAGGTTGTCATCAATTTTTTTTTTTATTCCATGCTCAACTCCCACGGATTACCTGTCGCACACCCCTCCAACCACCTGATGAATTCATACCCGCCCCTCGAAAACCTGGCAGCGAACAGCCCCGTCTCATTCACCATCCACGCCCCGTTCGTATATCCCTGCCACGGTTCCCTGTACCTAGGCCAGAGCGGATTCCCCGGCTCGGTTCGTCCACTATGCAGCCTCGCACCAGGCGCGCTATCCAGTCGATACAGATTCATCTCCTGCTCTTCTCGTAACCACGCATCATCCTCATCTTTTGTCTCCTGCCATCCACTCTCTACATTCCTAGCTGTGTATCTTGCTGTTCTCATTGCTCTCGTTCTGTCCTGCTCGCATACTTGTACCCTCCTCTCGGACGGATCAGCGCGGATATGCACTGCAATCTCGCTTAGTTTTTTCTCTATTTGCTTTTGTTTTTGGGACTCGAAATAGGATGACATCTGGGACGGCGGGATTGGTATCCGGCATGTCTGTTGGTGGTGATAGCACGGAAAGGGGAGGACGCGTGGGATTGGTGACAGCTGGAGAACGGGGTTGTGGGACCACCCGAGGCCGTGGAGCATGTATTTGATGTGTGCCGGGGCGTACCAGAGGGAGCACCGTCGTATGGTTGGGATGGGATGGCCGTGGGCGTCGAGCCCGGCGTCGGGGCAGCCGCAGGTGTGGAATTGGAGGGTTGTGTGGCATGTGCAGGGGGGCAGGGTTGGGTGTGCCATTGCCATTTTGGCTGTGATTTGTGTGTATAGTATTTTGGTGTTTTGGTTTGGGTTTGAGTGAGGGTTGACCTACCTTGCCTGGACTGGGTGGACTGGGTGTCCAACGTGGTCGTGTGGATTCTCTCCGGGAGAAGTTGGTGTTGCTGTCTGCAGGTTGGTTAGTGTGACGAAAAGTCCGTTTTCCGTTCGAATCGGGATTTGGAGGAGCGGGATGGTTTATAAAGCGCTGGAATGAATGGGATTGTTTGAAGACCAGACAAAGGGACACAATCGCATTCACGACGAAGAGACAAAGGCCCGGAGCCGGGGACTGCCGGTTGGATGTATTTTTGGGCGCAAACAAAGAAAGACAAGACTATTGTTCGCTTCCGTTTGTCACAGTCCAGAACATCTCAATATTGTGCCTGCTGTCCTCGTCGACAAACTCGTGGTGGGGCCGGATGGTGACGCTGTCCCCGTGAATCTCGGCGACTTGACCTGACAGGCTTGGGTCGGCGATGAAGTCCGCTACGCCGCGGATCAAGGTTGACATGGGAGTGACGACCATCTTGTCGAAGAACCCCTTTTCGTCCGAGATGTTGGTGTCTGAAGGGTCAGTACAAGGTTGTCAAGGGATGGCACGGACAAACAAACCCAAGACAGCTGGGGCCAAGGCATTGATCTGGATGTTTGCTTTGGCAATGACCCGCGCCAGAGACCGGACTAGTCCAACAACCCCGAATTTCGTTGCGGCGTATAAAGGCGCCATTGGAAGCGGATACAGGCCTGCGTTGGATGCCGTGCAGATGATTGAGCCCTTGGGAGCCCCTGAATCCGGCTTCTTATTCATGTAGTGGACGGCCAATTTCACAGCTTCAAATGTCAGTTGAGAGCATCGAGACAGCGAATAGACTTACAGTAAATGGTGCCCATCAAGTTGATATCCAGAGTCTTCAACTTCGGCTTCGAAGGGGTATCCTCCTTCAAATCGACCACTGTCACGGCACCTCCCTCGGCGATCCCAGCATTGGCCATGACAACATCGATAACATCCCCATGCTCACGATAGACCTCGTCAAAAACCCTCGCCTGTTCCTCCCAAGAACTCACATCGCACCTCTTGAACGAAACCTTCGCGGGCGGGAACTCGGCCTCCAAGTCCTTGGCAACCTTTTCTCCCGCTCCAACGTTGACGTCCAAAATAGCAACGCGGTGCCCCTGAGACGCAAAGTGCCGGCTCATGGCCAGCCCGATGCCACTCGCGCCCCCCGTAACAATGACCGATTTGGTAGACGCCATCTTAGCAGAATTGAAGATGCCCATTTCCAAATCGACGGATTGGAAACCCCACCATATATTGGCCCCTGAGGTGACCGGGTTGCATTCTCCGCACCCCGGTCCCGCCTCACCCCTGACCCCGCATTGGCAACCAAATCAACACCCGCCGCATTCGCCGGCACTTGGATAAATATCCCGTCTTGTCGTTGGTCCCAGAAACTGGGGTCGGATTCAGTCGGTCATCCAAACGATCATTGTTTTCCAGTTCCAAAATGGCCGAGATATTCTACGACCAGTCCAAGGCCTCTGTGCTTGCTGGTAAGACCATCGTCATCGCCGGTATGTCTCTCGCTCCTGCCTCACTGAGCATTGCTGACCAAGTTAGGCGCATCCCAAGGCATAGGCGCCGCAACCCTCACCCTCCTCAACTCGTTGGGAGCCAACACCTTCTTCACAGACCTCAGTCCACCTCCTTCAACCATCGCCTCTCTTCCCTCCCCGGCACCTGTTTACATCCCGGGTGACGTAACCTCCCACAAGGTTCTCACCACCCTCTTTGAAACGGCCTTCACCAAAACAGGCCGTATCGACGCTGCCATCTTCTGCGCCGCCATATCTGAACCGCCAGCCCTTTTTTCTCCAGAGACACTGACGCGGGAGAGTTTGCTCGCCGAGGACAAGGTCCCGGAGAAACTACAGCGGAGTTTGGATATCAATCTCACCGCGGCGCTAAGTGAGTACCCCCGGCGTAGAGGCTCACGGAAAGGGGGTAGCATGATGGGAACGGGCAATGCATTGAAAAGGGGCTAAAACAAGACCAGATTTCTCCCGCGTAGCGCTAGGCTACATCAACTCGATCCCGCAGGATGCCACCTTGACACCCTCTCTGACGCTGATATCCTCCATCGCGGGGATCACGCCTGCGCCTGGCCTGTTTACCTGTTCGTTTCCCCTTTGCCCTTTTCTCTCTTTACCTGTCAATCCCTTCCAACCGCTACGTCAAACCTCCAAAACTAAAAACGCTAGACGCATCCGCCAAACACGGCATAATCGGCCTCACCCGCTCCCTAGCCCCCTACACGCCGGGTGCATTCCACGGAACCCGCGTGAATGCAGTCTGTCCCTGGGCAACAGACACGCAACTCTTGGCAGGACCAGTCAAGTACGTTCACGCATCCGAACCCATCATCCCAGCCTATCTAGATAGCAGGCTAACAAAAACAAAAAAAAGAACCCGCTGGCTCGCCGAAAAAATGCCCCTCAACACCCCTCTCTGCGTCGCCAAACAAATCACCCAACTCGTACTCGACAGCTCCCTCAATGGCCGCGTGGTGTACGTAGCAGGCGGTCGTGGTTTCGACACTGAAGCGGGCGTCGAAGCAACACGGCCCGTGTGGATGGGCGCGGAGAATAATACCATTTGGGAACGGGGACAGGAGATCCTTGGTCTTGTGAGTTATCTTTGTCTTTGTTTCATAAGATGGATAATGCTAATACAACAATGGTAGGGTGATGGGTGGACGGAAAAGTGAACAAAGGTTGTAGTTATGTGGTGGATCATCATTCATTGATTGTGTTCCAAACTGAAAACTACTCCTTATGTCTAGTTGCTGATCTACGACGATACTTGAGCCACCGACTTATTATACACCTATTCAGCAAACTTGTCCTCCCGTAAAGGTCCTCCAGTGAACCCACAACAACCTCCTCGACCAAGCCTGCGTGACAATGGAAGAATCCATCTGCCATTTACATGACAACCTGCAACTGTTAGCGCGCGTATTGTTACCCGGGAATAATTACTTACGCAGTCGCTATCGTTCTTTCCCTGCGGAATGCCCATCTCCTCAAACGTAGCAGGCCCTTGACCCATCGTTTTTCCATCAGGATGAGCACTCGACTGCTTCCCAGCACCTGGCCCACCCGAGGATGGCCTGGCTGGGTTCCCCAACGCTCCCGTCATGGTGGGGCCTGGAGATGGCGTCGGACCCGGGCTCAGAGCATGACCGTGACTGCTAGCCGGTCTGTTCTGCCCAGGAGGCGCGCTCACTCGCCCCGCCGTGTCCACGCCTGGCCTTGGCCTCAAAGCAGCACTGTGGCCAGAGCCACCCGACGGTAACCTGTTGTGACCTTGGCCCCCATGGCCCTGCGGCATCGGCCCCCCTGGGCCCAAGCCACCGTGTGAGGGCGGTCTGCTCCCAGCTGGCGGCGGACCGGCACCGTACCGATCGTAGTTCTCCGACACGGGGCGGCTGCTCTGGCGGGGACCGTAATCGCGTCCTGGCTGGGCAGAAGCCGCAAGGTTTGGTTGCGACGAGTACCCTCCAGGAAAATTTCCACCAGGAGGCGAGGCAAGGGGCTTGTTCAGGTTCGGATTGGGGTTGGGTTTGGTAAGACGGTTGCGGTTCGGGTCGCCAACCGGAGCCGCTCCGCCGGGCACCGTGACGCCAGGCCCGACGCTGGCGGCGCCGAGACGCTGCTGCGAAGGAAGGCCGTGGTAGCCGTGAGCTGGTTGCTGTGGATGAGCCGGGGACTGGGGAGCCCAGCTGTTGTGATGGCTTGCCTGTGACGGGCCGGGACTGGGCTGTCTGTAAGCCGACGGCACTTGTGGTTCCCAACCGGCGCCCGGAGAGGGTTGAGCCGACCCAGGCCCAGGCCCACCCCGGCCGCGGCCGGCACCCAGCTGCGGGTTGGGCGGACCAGTCGCAGCGCCCTCGGTTCGGATACCAAACGCGCTCATCGGCCGGTCAGCAACAGGCCCGGATCCCGCCGAGGGCCGGATACCGGGGTTGTAGTGTGGTGAGAGCGGCGGCCTGTCATCTTCGGGATACGGCGCCGCTGACTTCGGTCGCAGGTTCAATGGCTTCGGCCGGTCATCCTCCGGATAGGGGGCCGCCGACTTGGGGCGCAGCGCAAGCTTGTTCTGCCCGCCGATGCCGTCGACATTCACCGTGAACGCGGGTGGCCTGCTGCCGTTGCCATACGTAGGATCGGGGAAATCGACCTTGCTCTCGACAATCGTTGGGCCTTTTCGTGGTGGCGACTGTCTGGGTGATTTCCTCATCGGCGGGTGCGCGCTCTCAACAGGCGTTGTGGGGCCAGACCCTTCGGACAGCGTTGGCATGGCCTCATTTGGCTTTGTAAACCGGTCTGGCCGCTTGCCGCGTTGCGATCCGTATTGCGACTTGATGCGGGTAAGCGTCGTCGTGTCGTGGTCCTGCTTGGTCAGTATCTTGGACTGACTGAGCGAGTCGATCCGCTCTTGCGCATCCTTGTTGCCGTGCTCGGCTGCAATCTCATACCACCTCCTGGCCTCCCGCAGATCCTTTTGGACATGGATGCCGATTTCGTGGTAGTAGCCCATGGCGAACTCGCCAGTAGCGAGTCCGGCATCGGCCGCGTCCTGGGCATACTTGAAGGCCAGCTGCTCATTCTTCGCAAACAACTTTTCGTATCCGAAGAGAAACCAGCGACTCACGCCCAACGAGGCCTCGGGCTGTCCTTGGCGAGCAGCGAGGCCGTAATAATGCAGGGAGTAAGCCGGGTTGAAGTCGCAGCCTAGTTGACTGAGCTCATACGCCTGGCCCATCTTGAGCTGGGCCTTGGCAAAGCTGAGGTAGGCCGCCTTCTCAATGTACTGCCGGGCTGTAGTGAGATCATAGGGTAGAATCTTGTCCGACACGTTGACGTCCGGGAGCTCCCTCGCAATAAGCATGCCGTAAACATACGCGCCCTGAGGGGCATCCTCGTCCGCTGTCTCGGCAGCCTTCTGGATCAAATCTAGCCCCTGCAGAAAGTCCTTTTGGAAGCCGTGCTGGCCCATCAGGTGCATCATGCCCAGCCGGTAATTCGCCGCCGAGTCACCCAACTGGGCACCGATATTGTAGTGCTTGACAGCATTCGGGATATCGTTGGAGTGTTCGTACAGCATACCCATTCGGTATTCTGCTCGCCCATATCCATTTTCGGCTGCTTTTTTGTAATAAGAGTAGGACTCCCGCTTATTCTCGCGCTGGCCAAACTTCCCAAACTCGAGCCATTTCCCCTTCATAAAGCAGGCCTCGGGGTGGTCCTGCGTGGTCAGGTAGTCGATGATGTTGACGGCATCTACTCGCAGTTGGTGCTCGATCTTTGGAGTCGCCGGCCGCTCTCGTCCTCTCCCGTCACGTTTCCACTCTCTTGCAGCAACATCCTGCGATGTCTCAACCCAAATCAGGGTGTCTCGGGCCCAAATCACTTGCATTGACACATTGTTCGAGTGCAGCACAGCCTCGCGGGCCTGCCATAGTATCTCTTCCTTTTCATCGTCGCTCGGCGGGATATTCTCTCCTTTGACTTTCGGGAACGGCGAGAAGGACGGCGAATCCATCACAGCGGCACTGGAACCGCCAGTTTGGAAAGGCTTGAAGTTGCTGCGGGGAAGTGTCACTGTCAGCAGGCGGATCCCGAACAAGCTTTGAGCCTCTGGACGCGAGCGACTTACGAGCTAGAATCGTCAATGCTGTAATTGCGGCCGTGGCCTGTGTTTGTTGCGCCCTGATTGTTTTGACCGCGAGCCTCTGCTTCCATGCGCTGGACACCAGATTGCATGTTCTGCGGGACTTCGGGCATCACTCTATAGAGGATTCAGTCAGCCTTCAGCTCTCGTTGCTAGGCTCCCACACCCGAGTGGCCGTTCGCGCTGAGCTTTGCCGCTCCGGCGCCTCGCGCATGCGGTTGGTGCACAATGCGAGAGCGGGCCGGTCGCTGCTGGCCGCCGGCTATTTCAAGCTTGGAGCGAATATGGAGCTTTCTCTTTCACCCACCTTTGGGGAGAGGGGGCGATGACCTCGGGCATGTAGTAGTCGTCGAAGCCCCCAGGCACAAAGGTTGCGCCGAAAGAAGGCATTTCGCCAGACTTTGTTCTCGGCTGCTGCTGTTGTTGCTGTACGTTTTGCTGATTCGGGCCTGCATAAATGAATCGAGACGGATGGTCAGCAAAGACAATGCCCACCCCGCTTCGCCGACGGGATCGCCAACACGCGGACGGGAACGGAGGAGGGGCTCGACCGAAACCGCAAGAGGGGCACCAAGCAACCTGGAAGCTTCAGCGCCAGCACCGGGAAGGCTGCGGTGGTGATTGACGTCGCTGTCGCACGGGGAACCGCCCTGAACAAAGCCTTGCCGGAGAAACAAACGGACAGAAACAAAGCGGGTCGTACTAATTTTGAGTGGTGCGATGTCGCCAGCAACCCAGAATGCGGCTGTGTGAACGGAATTGGTGCTTGCAAAAGCTGAGGGCGCCCACGAAGCCAAGGATGAGGGTGGAAACAGTCGGGTCCCGCACCAGATGCGGGCTACCTCAACTCATGTATATGCTCGCTGTCAAGTACGCGTTTGTATCCCTGGGATGTTCGCATCGATTTCTATCCGCTTCCACTCATGGTTCTGGGATCCTGGTCGCCGTTTCGTTGGGCTGCTTGGTGGTTGGTCGCAATCGATCTGAGGATGCCCCTCCTGTGGATTCAGGTTGCGCCCCTCCATGCCCCGCCTCCAGACCTCTATCGCTGGCGCCGCGTAACCTGGATGGCTTCACCCACTCGACCACTTACCTGCGTTCTGTGAAAGGCTGCCATGGCCTTGGGTCGCACTGCTTGTTGCGCCTGTGGCCTTGAGCCCATAGCGGTTGTTCCAAGACGCCATGGCGGCGGCCCGGCGTATCGGCGTATCGGCGTGACAGGCTTGCGAGGTGTCTTATGCGTGTGTTTGGGGGGTGATGGCGTGCAGCGATCGTGCGGGCACCCTCATTGCAGGAGTAGACGCCTCCTGTCTTATCTACCCGGTTGAAACCTCATCCCACGACGAAGGAAGCAGTAGGCACGGTAGGTAGAAATGCCTCCGGAACGGACGAAGAATGGTTGTGGAGTAGCACTTTAATCAGGAGTGGACGATGTTGGAGGTGAGGTCGCGTCAAGGCCCCGAGTTCCCGCGCGGGACAGAATTTGGGCCTCGAGGTTATAAGAGGGTGTGTAGCTCCATGCGACCTCACCGGCAGCAACGACCTGCGCCAATGGATACCTCAAATACTCATGGCGGTTTGGGCGCAGACCAGCTGCCGGCAAGCGCCAAACAGGATACCTAAGCGCGCCCCAACTCTTGTCGGTATAGACTTTCAGTCAAGCAACCCTTGACATGCAGCCATCACGACGCCACGATATCTTGGATGTCGCGATCCCGCCGCAGCCGAGTGCGAGCAATGTGCTGTCCGCCCAGTTTGGCCGAATTTGGTTGGCATTGGAAACCAGTCAGCCTCGATCCATTCCTCAACGAGAGGTTACCACGCGTTAGTCAACGCGGCTGATCGCAGCCCATGTCAACGGTTCAACGGGAAGCAGGCACAGCCACCACTTGAACAGGCGCGCTATTTTTGGCCTGGGAACAGGATCAACAGCATTTTCAAGAGTTGCAGAGACCGCAAGTTCGACCGAGAGTCGGGTAGCAATGATCTTGTCAATCTCTCAGAGTTGAACTTGATGGGGGCCTTGACTGACGATGCCTCACTCAGCCTAAAGACGTCAGCAAGACTTGCATGCAACTCATCACCAACATGGAACTGTTGCTGCCCGAGAGCGACAAGAACGAACTGGCGAACCACAATCTCGTGCAATGTCGCACTGATAACCCTCAAAAGAGGTAGTAATGGCTGACGCTACAACCGACCGACGCTCCCCAAATCAAGTAATTTAACCTCAAACATCATCGTCTCCTTTGCGTGAGAGGCCTCCCTGCGGTGGACTGAAACTCGCTGTTGATGGACCCGATGATTGTTCATCCAAGTCTTTTCAGGAGGGTTAGGGTTGACGCCTCATACCGCACCGAGATTGTTGTCGGTGGAGGTCGAGTTTGGGCACTCCTTATGCATCAGAAGAGTTCTAAGCACTCTCACAACAAAATAGACGCATCTGATCTCCGATTTCATGCTGCAGTTTTGAAGAACTGCTGGTGTTTGGAAGCGAGGTGCTGGGGCGATGGATGCCTGCTTATCGAACAGGGTTGATCGGGCCTTGGCATGGTCATCTGACACCGTGGGCAGGAAGTCGCGTCCCACCCCGCCACCCGACGCGTTCCAAAAGTCAACATCGAGGCTTCCCCAATTTCTACCGCCTCGGTCCCTCCGTCGTGATCCGGATTTGGTGCTCATTTCGGGTCTCTAGTCGCCTGGGAAGACATTGACCTGTGACAATGTAAGTGAGGCCAATTCGGCATCTTGTTGGGATCGAATTGACAGGCCTAGGGATTCCACGGCACGACCGACCGCGAAGGAAAATAAGGAGAATTTGACTCCTCGTGGTCGATTCCCAACACCACAGTCCTTGGACAAGCTGCACCGGCCTTTCAAATGCCCCGGGTCGGCAACGCGCTTGATCTCGAGCGATCGACCGGCGCGTAAAAAAAGAAAGATCGACTACAAAGGGGCTGATGGAGATGAAGACACTGATAAGCCGTACACCAACGCCGACCGCTTAGCATTGGCAAACCGAGATGCCAACAAGTTCCCCGTGTTCCAGGTTAAGGACAAGGACAAAGTGTTCCGAAAGTCCTTTTCGGTCCCGTTTATCAACAAGAACACCGCGGCATATAACCCGAATCGGCCGCCACCCACGCTGGGACTTCGGCAGGGTGCTGTCTTTGTCGCGAAGCCGCTTCACGATCCCAGTGGCGAGTTCGCCATTGTTCTCTATGACCCGACCATCGATGATAAGCCTAAGGACGCGCCGGTAGTCGAGGCCAAAAGGGGGGACGCCTTGGTGAAGGTGGACGAGCCCCTTGTCCACAAGAGTCTGGCCGAGATCCTCGGGATCAAGAAGAAGGTGGATAACGAGCACCCTCGGGTCCCAGTTGTGATTGACCCAAGGCTCGCTAAAGTCTTACGCCCGCATCAGGTCGAGGGTGTCAAGTTCATGTACAAATGTGTGACGGGCATGATCGACGAAAAGGCCAATGGCTGCATCATGGCCGATGAAATGGGTCTTGGAAAAACCCTGCAGTGCATCACACTGCTTTGGACTTTGCTAAAGCAGTCGCCCGACGCCGGAAAGACGATGATCCAGAAAGCTATCGTGGCCTGCCCGTCAAGTTTGGTCCGAAATTGGGCGAACGAATTGGTCAAGTGGCTGGGTGCTGATGCCATCACACCATTTGCCATCGACGGCAAGGCGTCCAAAGAAGAGTTGATCAGGCAACTTCGGCAATGGGCCATTAGCAGTGGCCGTGCGGTAACGCGCCCGGTCATCATCGTCTCTTACGAAACCCTTCGCCTCTACGCCGAGGAGCTTAAAAACACGCCGATCGGGTTGATGCTTTGCGACGAGGGCCATCGCCTGAAGAATGGAGATAGCCGCACCTTCAGCGCTCTCAACGCCCTGAACGTTTCCAAGCGTGTCATTTTGTCTGGCACACCAATCCAGAACAACTTGTCCGAGTACTTTGCGCTTGTCAGTTTCGCCAACCCCGATCTGTTGGGTACCCGACTAGATTTCCGCAAACGATTTGAGATCCCCATCCTGCGTGGTCGCGATGCCGACGCTACAGAAGAGGAGCGGAAGCGAGGTGATGAGTGCCTCTCTGAACTCCTTGGTATCGTCAACAAGTTCATCATTCGCCGTACCAACGACCTTCTGTCAAAGTATCTCCCGGTCAAGTACGAGCACGTTGTGTTCTGCAACCTTGCTCCATTCCAGCTCGACCTCTACAACTACTTTGTCACATCGCCTGACGTTCAAGCGCTCCTTCGTGGCAAGGGCTCCCAACCCCTCAAGGCCATCAACATCTTGAAGAAACTCTGCAACCACCCCGATCTCTTGGAACTCTCCGCCGACCTTCCAGGCTGTGAGAGCTGCTGGCCGGAAGACTACGTCCCTAAAGAAGGCCGTGGACGCGACCGCGATGTGAAATCGTGGTACAGCGGCAAGTTGCAGGTTCTCGACCGCATGCTGGCACGAATCCGCTCCGACACAAACGACAAGATCGTGCTCATTTCCAACTACACGCAAACCCTTGACCTGTTTGAGCGTCTCTGCCGAAGCCGCGGCTATGGTTCCCTCCGTCTCGATGGCACCATGAACGTCAACAAGCGCCAGAAGCTGGTTGACAAGTTCAACGACCCAGAAGGCGACGAGTTCATCTTCTTGCTCTCTTCCAAGGCTGGTGGATGCGGTCTGAATCTCATTGGCGCGAACCGTCTCGTCCTCTTTGACCCTGACTGGAACCCGGCTGCCGACCAGCAAGCCTTGGCCCGTGTGTGGCGTGACGGACAAAAGAAGGACTGCTTCGTATACCGTTTTATCGCAACGGGCACCATTGAGGAGAAGATCTTTCAGAGACAGAGTCACAAGCAAAGTCTTTCCAGTTGTGTCGTCGACGAGGCAGAGGATGTGGAACGACACTTCAGTCTTGACGGTCTGAGGGAGTTGTTTCAGTATCGTGGAGACACGAGGAGCGACACGCATGACACGTTTAAGTGTAAGAGGTGTAAGCCGGACGGCAAGCAGTATATCAAGGCACCGGCGATGCTGTACGGTGACACGAGCACGTGGAATCATTTCATCAATGATGGGTTGGCAAATATTCAGGACCATCTGCTGAAGCAGGAGCACGGAGCGCCGGAGGTGAGCGCTGTCTTCCAGTACATCTCTCACTAAGGGCTGGTGCTATTGTCATTTGCTGTAGGTTACCGCATTGCAGGTGTTTTTGGCGCATCGTAATGAGGGATGAAGATGTCGGTTGCGGGTAGTCAAGCATACATATATATTTGGATTTCAAATCACGAAACACACTCTATTCATGACCATACATGACCGTCTTCATCATACAACCATTCGAGCAATTCGATTCATCTCATCTATATACACATCCATCATCTACAACTCGTCCTTCCCCTTTGTCCTCACCTCCTCGTGCGTCCTGCTCTTGGTATTCCCCTCCGCCTTCTTCCCGGCCTTCTTTTCCTTCGCCAATGCCGCAATCTCCTCATCATACTCTGTCCACTCGGGCACCTGCCTTCGCGCCCGATCCAGCTTGGGCTCCTTAGTCTGCGGGTTATTGCACAAGTCAATCGTTCTCGCCGTCTTGAGCGTCTCATCGCTGCACCACGTCTCGCACCACAGCCACTCCTGCGGCAGACTGTGAATCGGAATCTGGAACTGCATATGATTCGGCAGATCCTGGTCCAAGTTCGCCAACGAACCCGGGTCAGCACTGAGCGAGTGATACTGCTGTCTCAGCCTGTCACCCGCGGCCAACTCCCTGAAGCGTCGCAGATCAACAACATACAGCGCCGAGATGTGGTACGGGAGACCCCGGAGGTAGTCCTTCCAGTAGCCCGTCTTCCAGAACCTGAAACCCTCCATCTCGGTGCGCGAGTCGCACATGGGGGTGAAGGCGTAGGGCGCGCCCTCGAGATCGAGCTGGACGAGGTCGTACATGTCTGTCCGGACGATCTGGTCTGCGTCGACAAAGATGACCTTGTCGAGGGACAGAGGGAAGAGCACGTCCAGGAAGAGGATCTTGTAGCCCCAGATTTCGCGCTGTTTCTCTTTTTGCTGCCGCAGCCAGTGGGGCCACTTGTAGGTCACCATTTCGTACTTGAAGCCGTATTGCTCGGCGAGAATGGGGATGAAATCCTTGAAGGAAGGGGAGAGGAACTGCTCGATGAACCAGAACTTGACGGTGTGCTTGGTGTGGCGCATGACTGAGACCATCATGATATTGAGCATGCGCTCGTAAAGGTGGCCGCTGGCGACCGAGAAGATGTTGATCTCTGCGTGCTCGGTGTCTGAGGTGGATTTGGCCTTCTTGCCGAGGATGGACGAGGCAAAGTTGAGGCCTTTGGCCACGATGCCGTCGGTGGCTTTAGTCTCCTCGAGCACATCTTCCTCTTCTTTGCCGGGGTTGCGGGTGAGACGGGGGTAGAGGGTTGTGCCTTGGAAGTCCATCAGAACGACCTCGGTGTTTTCGTCGCCGGCGACTTTGCCGTAGCCTTTGGCACCGACGGATTCGATGGAGAAGATTTCAGAGCTGCGACCCTCTTTAAGTTTGATATTGTAGACGCCCGGATTGGCTTTGAACTGGAAGAAACCGAGGTTGGACATAATGATAGTGTCGGCAAAGTGAGGATCCTTCTCTGTCTCCAGAACGAGCTGCACACCGCGTGGAGGACTACCCCCAGGAAGCTCGCGGGAGTGACCTTCGATGAGAATGTTTTCAAGCTCGTAGATAGCCTCGATGTGCTCAGTGCCTCGTCGAGCCTTGATGTCCTTGATGCGAATGTTGTCAAGATCATCGACGGACACCTTTGATGTGACAAGCCAAGCAGGCGGCACATCCATACCAGCGATCAGGAGGGTTTCAGACGGCACACCGGCGAAGTTTGCGGACAAGTCCAAGACCTTTCCGCTATCGTCGAATTTGGGAGCGGATTCAAAGACATAGCGGTAGAATCGCTTGACTGGAAGTTCGGTGATACTCTCCACTGGGTTCAAGAATACCTGGAGATGCACGCCCTCCAGCTCAGAGAGCACCTTGAGGACGGCTGACCACTTCTGGCCAACCTCGGTGGCCGGGTTGATGACAGCAACGAAGAAGATGGTGGCAGTCGAGCGATCACCAACCTCAAACGACGTGTGAGTTGCATTCCAGTTGTTCCACGCCGTTGTTCTGATAGGGCTTGCCGAGTCAAAGATGCCTTGAGGGAGATCCGAGATGCCGGACAGCGTGGTAACAGAAGATAGCTTGGCAGCGTCCAAGGGCCCAGACAGCTTGTCGTCCAGCCCAAGATCCTCAATGGCTGCATAAACCGGAAGGATTCTGGTCTCACGCTCAAGAGCAAGGAACTGCGCGAAGTCTTCCTTCTGGAAGTCCTCAGCCGACACAATGGGACCGACAACTCTTCCGTTGAGGATCAAGATGTTGGCACCCGCTTGAACATTGTCGCTCTCCCGGAACGCTGCAAGCGCGGCATCATATGCAGGATCCGCCTCAAAGCTGCCCTCCTCAAGGATGGTCTCGAGGTCACGCAGCTGCGAAACATCAATCAAGACCGCCTCTTGAATCTTGAGGCGCTGTGTGAGGATTGATGGAGAGCGGGCTATATTAGCGGGGTTGTGGACGATGTCGAGACGGATACCTGCATGCTCCCGACGGAACTGGATAGCGTAGTAAACCAGTTTCTGGCCCTCGACGGTGTCAAGATCCGCAATAACGGTCAAAGCGGCCCAATCTTCTTTTGTTGAGCCCTTGTCGGCCTCGACAACCGGAATCTTACTGAAGACGTCAGGGTTCTCGGAGTAGACCTTGTTGACGTTGATGACGTTGAGCTCCTGGGGATCCTCGGGGAAGATAAACGTATTGCGTCGCGCGATGGCGTTCTCGAGGAACCACCCAGCGATCCAGGTGGTCTCGTCGATTTGCTTGAAGTAGACGGCCTGCTGCAGCAGCTGCATATCCATGCCGAGCCTTTGCTGCATTGCCCTCAGCCACATCTCGTCCCTGGGAATCGGGAACCCGTCAAAGAAAAGCGTGGGTTCGTCGGCCTTGACACGGAGCCGCTCCGCCCAGTGCTTGGCATGGTGAATCGCTTGCTCGTGCTCCTCCGCCGTGAAGATATCCTTGAATGGCAAAGGATCAACCCCTTCCTTGGGTTTGCGCTCCTTGGTCGCGAGGCTGAAGATGGCTTCGTCAGGCTTGGCTGTCTTCTCCGCCTTCAACGATTCCTCAAGATAAGTAACAACAGCGGCCAATCCGTACGTGTCAAGCAAATTATAGACCACCTTTGCCTGTTCAATTGCCTCTCCGGTAGGCGTGAGCGGAACAAGGCCGAAACGAATGGGAACCAGGCGCTTCATGAAGACTAAAAGTTGCTCAATAACAACCTTCACATCTTCCGGCTTAGTAAAGTCAACCGGAGCGATCAAGTTGAAGATATCCTTGCGGACCTGCGGTAAGCCGCCACCAAAGGAGGGCTGGATCAAAGCCCAGAGCGATGGCGACCAGTCGCTGTACCGCTTGTCCTTGGTGATGTCGTTCAGCCAGATGATAACCTCGCCATCTTCAATCTCATCCCGCCAGTCAAACCGGCGAGGCTCTTCCTCCTGCGACTTGGCACGGGCAACCGAATCGTGACCGAGAAGTGAAATCGCTTGCTCGCCTGTGAGGCCAAGGTCCAGCACACCGTTAATGAGCTTCCGCTCCCGCTTCAGCAGGTCGACCAAGCCAAATGGCTGGATCTGTCTGTCAACAAGCTGTACTCCGTTCATCCAGAGGACGTTCATGCCTGCTGGGACCAAAGCCAGGCGGTTTGCTTGGTGCTCAGTCTGGAACTCGTTGGAGACCTCTTGTCCTCCGAGCTTGGTCGAGAACTTGGGGAAGTCCTGGGTAAGTTTGAGCAGAGCCTCAAAAGGCGATTCGCTCTGCATGATGTATGAAGCCGCCTTCATACCAAGGGATGATAGCTCAGACTTCTCCAGAGGTTTGATGTCCTTGATCTCCTCTTCCTCGTCAAGGACAACCTCGGTGCTGATGACTTTTTGCGCATCTTCGGCCCCCTTTTCGGCGCCCGTGTCTCTATCGTCAATAACGATATAGTCCGTCCGCTTCAACGAGAGCTCAACACCATATCCATTCACAGACAGGGGCTCGCTGGACTGAGCTGCGCTGCGCTTGTACCTTACGCGATATGACCCCTCGCCTTTCTGCGCTAAACCCATAGCCGCCTTGTGATACTTCCCAAAGCTCGGCGAGGTGATATCAGCGTACAAGATCACGTCTTTTGCGCCGGCGCCAAACTTGCGATCGAATGGCAAGGTGCGCTCCTGGGAGTTGTTCTTCACGCTCGCATATGCGGTATCGAGAGCCGGAGTGCAGTACTGTTTCCCATCCACCAAAAACCACTGGCTACATCCTTCTTGCGCCTCCGATAGTGTTGGCTCGACGGCTGTGGCGTAATACTGGTAGTGGGCTTCGATCCGGGGGGCGGCAGATCGTAGGGACAGGGACAGCTTGAACGTAGACAGCCCTTCGGCATTCATGTGCCCATCGGTTTGGAGAATATCTAGGAATTTTTCATAAAGAGCCTTGTCTGTTTTGGCCTCGGCCAAGTCACCCTTGGCGATGCGATCGAGCAGGGCATAATAGGCGGTCGCATTGTCGGGGGCAGCGGTTTCCCTTCGTCCTGGTAAGCCCCAAACACCAATTGCGCAGATTACAGCACAGAAGCACTTACAGTAGCTCGACCAAGTAAGGGGGGGCAGGGAATGCGGCCTTGAGCGCGACGTTGACTGACGGCGCCGCCGAAGCATGGAGGGGTACCCATGCCGCGAGGATGGCTGCCGTGAGGCCCCACGGCAGCTGGGAAAGTCGAATCATGGCCACAGCAAGAGTTGCTATTCAGTGATTTGAGTACTCTCAGAGTTGACGAAGCTTCGTCCGCCAGCGGAGGGGAAGGGAAGTGCCGAGTCGTCAATGCTTTGTCAAGATTGCGCAGTGTGTAAATGCCACCGTGGCACCCCGCGACAATAGTTTGTCCCGGAACACTCACCCAACAGTTGGGTTGAGTGATGCGCAATAACACGGGAAAATCGCCGGCCACGTGCGCATCTGAAGGGAAATGGTGGCCTGGATTGCTATGTTGAAGGCCAGTTTTCGTCGTCCTCAACGAGGGGTCATCACGAAGCAATCGGACAAAGTCACTTCTGAACACATCGCAGCTAAGCTCGTCCAGCTTCTCCAATTCGGTTTAGCGTCCGGGGAAAGCTTCAGGGGTTGCAGCCGGTACGTACCGTTTCCACGGTCCACAAGGCCGAGAACTTGGGACACTGTGGCTGGTGAGGACGCCCCGTTGGTGGGGGCCTGTCAAAGGCTGAGACAGGTGGACCCGGAAAATTGAATGTGCGTTTTGGCCTGAGGCTTGCACGCCAGCACTGGCCGAACCCACACTTCGAGATGCCACGGTTCCCTATGATTTGATCGATGGCATATGAGCCCCAGCACCCCAGTTGCAATAACCACCTCCACCACCAGCAACGCTGGCCCGACTTCGCACCACAACCACGCCGCCACACCCCCGGCCGTCCTTTTCCCGCCGAGTTCCAATTGCGACGACATAGCAATCCCAGACCTGCCGATTTCTTGTTGATGCCGGGAGCTTAGGCGTCCCTCCCCTCAGCCAAGATGCAGTCCTCCTCCGGGATGCTCACCAAGGTTCGCCGCACATTGGCCTGTCTGCACGACCTGCGGGTTCCCGCTGACCATTCTTTCTCCGCAGTTCGAGTCCAAGTCGTCGCGCGCAAAGGGTATCGCATTCCACCCTAAACGGTCAGCTCCTTCAGCTTCCCCGCCATTTCGTGGCCCGATATTGACAATGTCCCCCCAGACCATGGATCCTCGTTTCCCTCCACTCCTCGACCATCCAGCTGTGGGACTACCGCATGGGTACCCTGATTGACCGATTCGAAGAGCACGATGGCCCCGTTCGCGGCGTTGACTTCCACAAGACACAGGTGAGGGACTCGGGAGCTGGGTTTAGGGACAACTGCTGACGCGCAGCAGCCGCTGTTTGTGTCGGGAGGTGATGATTACAAGATCAAGGTCTGGTCCTACCAGACCAGGAGGTGTCTGTTCACCCTGAACGGCCACTTGGACTACATCCGAACCGTCTTCTTCCACCACGAGCTCCCTTGGATTGTCAGCGCCAGTGACGACCAGACCGTCCGGATATGGAATTGGCAGAACCGCTCTCTGTGTACGAGGATACTAGTCCTCTGTGTTGGCTACTTGCTGACGGATAATAGTGTGCACGATGACGGGACACAACCACTATGCCATGTGCGCACAGTTCCACCCCAAGGAGGATCTCATTGTCTCGGCTTCGCTCGATCAGTCGGTCCGTGTTTGGGATAGTACGTGTTGATGGTTTCAGGGAAGGGGTTGTTGCTGACCTTGATCACAGTTTCCGGTTTGCGAAAGAAGCACTCGGCTCCGACATCTATGAGCTTTGAGGACCAAGTTGCTCGCGCCAACGCCAACCAGACTGACATGTTCGGTAACACCGATGCGGTTGTCAAGTTCGTTCTTGAGGGTCACGATAGGGGCGTTAACTGGGTCGCTTTCCACCCAACGATGCCACTTATTGTGTCAGCTGGCGACGATCGTCTCGTCAAGCTGTGGCGCATGAGTGAGACCAAGGCTGTACGTTCGCGCCATTCCATCACAGGGACGTGGCATATGCTAACTTTGCGCAGTGGGAAGTCGATACATGCCGAGGGCATTTCCAGAACGTTAGCGGCTGCTTGTTCCACCCTCATCAAGACCTCATCCTCTCCGTCGGCGAAGATAAAACGGTCCGAGTTTGGGATTTGAACAAGCGCACGGCGGTCAACAGCTTCAAGAGGGAAAACGACAGGTTTTGGGTCGTCGCAGCCCATCCTGAGATAAACCTCTTTGCTGCTGGCCATGACAAGTATTCTCCCTACACGAAGCAACAGTTGTGGGCAGGCGCTAACAGATGGCAGTGGCGTCATGGTGTTCAAGCTCGAGCGTGAGAGGCCCGCATCAGCGGTCCACCAAAATACCCTTTTCTACATCACGAAGGAGAAGCACATCAAGTCATACGACTTCCAGAAGAACGTCGAGTCGCCCACCCTTTTGTCGTTGAAGAAGCTTGGCAGTCCATGGGTACCTCCTAGGACTCTGTCTTATAACCCCGCAGAGCGATCGGTCCTCGTCACCTCATCAGCTGATGGCGGCTCCTACGAACTCATCAATCTCCCACGCGACGGGTCCGGCGCAATCGAGCCTACCGAATCCAAGCGCGGGCAGGGCAATTCGGCAATCTTCGTCGCTCGTAACCGCTTCGCTGTCCTGAATACCGCCACTCAGACGGTTGATATCAAGGACCTGACCAACAACACGGCCCGTTCGTTCAAGCCCCCTGTTGGCACGACCGATATCTACTTTGGTGGAACTGGCAACCTCCTCATCATTACGCCCACCGCCGTCCATCTCTACGATATCCAGCAAAAGAAGACAACGGCCGAGCTTGCGGTTAATGGCGTAAAGTACGTTGTCTGGTCTAACGACAATCTCTATGCCGCCCTTCTTAGCAAGCACAATGTCACGATTGTCACCAAGACTCTCGAGCAAGTCAGCACTCTCCACGAGACGATTCGAATCAAGAGCGCCGCTTGGGATGACGCTGGCGTACTTCTTTACTCGACTCTCAACCATGTCAAATACACACTTCTTAACGGCGATAACGGCATTGTCCGCACTCTCGACCAGACTGTCTACCTTGTCCGCGTCAAGGGACGCAGCGTCTACTGTCTCGACCGTGCCGCGAAGCCCAAGATTCTCACCATCGATCCCACCGAGTACCGCTTCAAGCTCGCCCTGGTCAAGCGCAACTACGAAGAGATGCTTCACATCATCCAAAACTCGAGTCTTGTCGGCCAATCCATCATTTCATACCTGCAAAAGAAGGGCTATCCCGAGATTGCTCTTCAGTTCGTCCAGGATGCGCCTACTCGGTTCGAGCTTGCGATTGAGTGCGGAAACCTCGAGGTTGCAGTTGAGGTTGCAAAGGAGCTAGATAAGCCCAAGCTTTGGGCAAGATTGAGCGCCGAAGCCCTCGCACACGGTAACCACTCCGTTGTCGAGATGTGCTACCAGAAGCTCAAGCAGTTTGACAAGCTCTCATTCCTCTACCTGGCTACGGGTGACAATACCAAACTTGGGAGGATGGCCAAGATTGCCGAGCACCGTGGCGACTTTACGTCTCGGTTCCAAAACGCCCTATATCTCGGCGATGTCGAGGACAGGATCCAAATGTTCAAGGAGATCGATCTCTGTAAGTTCTGCCACACTTGACTTGCTAGCTGTCGCTGACTCTTTAGACCCCTTGGCATACCTGACGGCGAAATCACACGGACTGGAAGAGGAATGCCAGTCCATTCTCGAGGCCACTGGTCTTACAGAGGAGCAGCTCAACCTGCCACAGTTGGGCGAGCCTCTCGCGACACCCAAACCCATCGTCCCCACATTCAAGGCCAACTGGCCCACAAAGGCGACATCACAGTCCATCTTCGAGAAGGCTCTCCTTGGGCAGGTCGAAAGCTTGTCATTAGATGACGAACCTGCGGTAGCTCACGGGGAAGCTGAGGAGGATGCGACGGGAGCTGGCGCGCTTGCTGAGGCCGATGAGGACGAGGACGCCGCCGGCTGGGATCTTGGTGACGACATCGTTCCCGAGGTCGAGGAAGGGTTCGTCAACGTTGAGAGCGCCGAGGCTGGAGGTGCCGGTAGCAGCGAGGCTGAGTTGTGGGCGCGCAATTCCCCGCTTGCTGTCGATCACGTCGCCGGCGGGTCTTTCGAGACTGCGATGCAACTTCTCAACCGACAAGTTGGCGCCGTCAACTTTGCTCCCCTCAAGCCAAGGTTCTTGGAGGTTTACCAAGCATCCAAGACTTTTCTCCCTGCATCGGTTGGCCTGCCGCCGCTAGTCAACTATATCCGGAGGACGATTGAGGAGACGGATCCGAGAAAGGTTCTTCCCATTATCCCCAGGGATTTGGAATACCTTGCCGCCAACGATCTGCAACGCGGCTACGACTCGATGAAGGCCAACAAGCTGGAAGATGGCTTGAAGATCTTCAAGGGCATTCTCCACGCCGTGTTGGTCAATGCCGTCGGCAGTGACAGCGAGGTTGCTGAGGCCAAGAAGTTGATCACTTCTGCGAGTGAATACGCAGTGGCTATGGCTGTTGAGTTGCAGCGCAGAGCTCTTGGCCCACAGGATGCCGTCAACAAAAACCCCCAATTGTTGAAGCGTAGCCTGGAGTTGTCAGCCTACTTCACAATCCCCAAGATCGAGGTGCCACATCGACAGCTCGCGCTGCTCAACGCCATGAACCTGGCTATGCGCAGCAAGAACTACAACTCCGCTCTGAGCTTCGCCAACAGGATATTGGCCAACGGAGGCGCCAACAAGATCCTTGAGAGCGTAAGTTCATCGTTCGACTTAATGATGCAAAATGCTGACACAAAACAGGCCAAGAAGACCAAGGCTCAGTGCGAGCGTAACCCTCACGACGCCGTAGAGATTGAGTTTGACCAGTTTGCCGAGTTTGAGATCTGTGCCGCCAGCCATACCCCCATCTACAGCGGCACCGCCTATGAAGAGTGCGCTTTTGATGGTGCCAAGTACCACACAAAGTACAAGGGCTCCGTCTGCACGGTTTGCGAGGTGTGCGAGATTGGCAAGCACGGCAGCGGGCTAAAGCTATTTGCTTGAGCGGTGCCAAGGTATAATGAACGACGTTAAGTCCCGTCATGAATGGCCGGGAGATTTCCCGAAGCGGTGGGCAAAAGTCAAGAGCTCTAGAATCGGTGATATTTGGGAGAGAGGGTTCGTCTGTGTCTCATCATGTGGAGTAGGTCTGAGTTGTAGCAATTGCAAGCAAAAAGAATTTACTGGTTGATCCTTGATCTGATGCCCTGACAGCGGTCGTTATGTTTTGCTCGTGTCTACCTCTAGCAATGATATTACAAGCCTGGATGCTGGCGCTGTTTGCCATCCATCCATCCTCCCTTGCCTTGTCCCGTCCCCATTCAAATCACCACAACCATCTAAACAATCGTCTCCAGCTGCCGGGCGTACCCAAGGGTATTCTCAATAATCATCTGGCTGGTCTCCTTCTCCTGCTCGGCCTCCTCGCCCGCCTCTTGCACCGCATTCGCAGAGGGGAAGTAAATGTGACCATCCTTGACAATCCAGCCTCTGCTCCGCGCAAACTCGATGACTGCGCCCTCGGACTCGAGGAAAAGCAGCGACTTGGTCGACGAGAGAGGAAGGCTGGGATACGCGCGCTCGCTGCTCGACGCAATCTCGGACCTGATCTGATAGGTCAGGATCTAGATATTTGTTGTCAGCCTCTGTCCCTTCAAATCACCCTCCAACAAAGAGGAGAATGGTAAACTCACATCCGAAAACATGCCAAACTCCTCACACGGCACCTCACCCTTCTTCATGGCGTTCCAAACCCGATCATAGCTCCCCTCCATCAACCACCGCTCCAGCCGGATCGGATAGCCCAAGTACCGATCTCCCTCGATATCGATGCCCGCGGTACTCAACGCCTCCAGCTCGGAATGGAACTCGCCGTAATTACCCTGCGTCAGCAGCAAAAGCAGCGACAAGCCCGTCACCTTGGGCCGCTCCGACGGCGTCGGCGGCAGGACAGACGCAGGTAACGCGTACAGCGGCGCCAGCTGAGCAACGTAGCGCGTGAAGCTGTCCGGGTTCTTGGCCCGGATCGAGGCCAGCGCGCCTTGCTCGTAGACGTCGCGCGCCAGGGCGAGGTGGCTCGCTGGCGTTGTGGGGGTGGGCGCCAGGGCATTGAGCTGCAGGAGGAGGAGCTTGGCTTTGGAGAGGAGGGTTTGGGAGGTGGTGAAGTCGCGGGCGGATTTGAGCTGGGTGAGGAGGGTTGTTAGTTGGCGTTCTGCCATTTTGGGCGGTTTCCCCTGTGGGTGTGATTTCGTGGGGTGTTGTGGTTTGATTCGGTCGGGAGGTTTGGGTCGGGAAGGTTTGGGGTTGGGCGATTTAGTGTTCAGTGTTGGTGTTTGGCGTTGGAGTGTGGTTTGGCGAGGCGCTCGCTGGCTGAGGCTGGTGGGTTGCGATTGCCCAGGCTGAAAGGGTGACGTTCGGTCTGATCGTCGAGCTGAGCCTGATGGTCTGTGCGTTTGACAACTGGAGAGAAAGGTGGGGACTCGGAAACTTTATTTTCACTGCTTTGGGCGCTACAGAAAATGGAGGTGGGTTGGGTTTCGCACGACGGAGTTGGAGTTGACCAACGTCGAAAATGGAATGTGGACAATCACAATGGTTTAAAATCATTATCAAGTGGCTGTATGCCACATGTCATATTGCCGGTATTCTTGGATCCGATGATATTTCAAGCTTTTGGCTGCGGTTTCTGTTCGTGCTGGGGCCGTCGACTTACACGGGAACCCACCGCACCACCATCCCAGCATACAGGGGTTGTGGACAACTAACTCCCTGCCATCATGGGCGTGAGGACGCCTCTCAATCAACCACAACGGTAAATCCCGGACGAAGAAATCAAGCACTCCTTGCGCCCCCTAGGTTCTGGGGTAACAGCTCGCCCTATATAACTCTGCCAGACTCCTTTGAGGTCAAAGCTGCATCTGCAAATTCATTGTTCTTCGTTCTAAAAATCACTGCATTTGGACCTTCCCATCCAAGAATCAAGTGCCCAGGGAAGGTGAATTGGTACCTGTTAAAGGGGGGAGCTGCGGAGGATGCTGAACTACCCACATGCCCCGTCTATCTTAGACATCAGTTTGGGAAAGAGCAATGCAACCTGGCTCTGCCAGTCATTTTGAGCTCTCTCGCGTTTCTCAGTTCTCTCCTCTCTTCTCTTTTTTCCCCAGTAACGAGTTGCACCGCTTGGCCTTTCGAGAACCATTTGAGTTGCATACGGCACTTCTGACCCCCTTTGTTCCCTTTGAGAATTGAACACCGTGGGTCCGACAACCTCCCTCCTCCGCACCACCCTCCTCTTCTTTCTCTCTTTTTTTTTATTTTTCTATTTCACCATGTTTGCCCCGGGTCCCGCCCCTGTCGCCGGCTCCGCCGCCGCTGCCCCTCCTCCTCGCCAGCCGACGCGATTGAAGCGGTTTCTCCTACGTCGCGGCTTCCGCGTAAGTTGACGGACCACGAGATATCGCGGATGAGCACGGCCACCAGCCTGCACGTCGGCGTTACGGGCTCCCTTTTCTGCTTCGTCACTTTTGTGACGACTGAACACGTGCCCAGCTTGGTGCTCTTTTCGGCTGCTACGACAGGATTCTTTGCCCTGATGGGCATTTTTGCTAACCTTTTTCTGACCCGAAATGGCGGTCATATCGAGCTGGTGTGCCTTTTAGGGTTTGGTATACAACATGTCGAGTGTTGGCCTAGCCCTAGTGATAATCGCCATGATAGTTGCGATTTTGTGGGACGGCGCTGTTCGCAAGCCGAAGATCTGTAAGTCATTTTCACCAATGCTTTCTCTCATATTATTTACGCCTCCTCTATTTTCCATATCTGTTCCCAGCGACTCGGCAAGCCTTTTGCAATGTCTTGACGCCCTTCTTGTTATCCTCCAGGCCTATTCTATTTCTCATATGGATTTCCAATTACCTACTACGCCTTTTTTTTATGACTTGAGGCCTTTTCCAATCAAGCTGATTCGCGGATCGTTTTTAACAAGGGATCGGGGCTGCTGTTTGGACCGTTGTGGTACTTGTGATGACGGCGATTGTTGTGTGCTGGTATGATCTCTTCGGTCGACCCGCACCAGCGCCAGCTCGAGGAAACAACCTTGAGCTGGAGAACCAGCAGCGGCAGAACCAGCCGCGGCAGGCCCAGCCTTAGGGCGGGCCCGAGTAAGCCGTGGGCGGTGGGAGTTTCCGGCAAACCTCCCTGATCAAAATCGGCCCTGACAAGATGCCACTTCTGCGCAGTGTCAGGGACGAGTACCCTCGCCTTCTTGGCCCGTCTCACAATGGAAGCGACTTTGTCGTGCGGCGAGGGGAAACCAACGTCATCATCAAACAACCACATATTTATGGCTAGACGCCGGGTTCGTACCTATTCACCGTTCCATTTGCAACAGTTACTGACCAATGCTGGGCAGGATATGGATAAACGGAGCTCACCTACCTACTTGACGCTGCACCATCCACCCTACCAACCAACGTATCTCACATTCATATCTCTCAGCTCTCAGATCTCAGCAATCAGCACTCTCGGTGTCTCACTAGGCCAGCCATCTCAACCAGAAGATGTACCAGGTCCTCCAGGCCCCTCCCAGCCAGAGAGGAAACAACACACAGCCCCCGGCTCGGTCACGGTCACCCGACTCTATCACGGCCACTCGGCTCAAATCACTCTCGCCGACTCCAGTCCAAGAAAACAGAAAGTCATCAATCGCTTGCACAAATCCGCCCACGCATCGCCTCTCTCAATCTACCAACCCAAACTCCCCACTAACTAGCACTCGGCCACACCAGCACAAGGTCATCTACACAACATCTACACGACGCCTCACAGACGAAGCCATACGCAACTTTTCCCGCCAAAGCCGATCACCAAGGTTCGTGGTCGCTCCGAATATGCTTTCGGCAATGTTCAGGTGGGATTTTGCTCTAAAAAGTCAACATAACCCAACGCCTCACCTCACATAATCCACTAAGCCTGGCACCCCCATCCTCGCGCTCAAACAATACAACCAAAGAACCAAGTTCTTCGGCCGTGCACAACAGGCAGATGGACAACAAAAGCACGGAGACTCTCGTGGCGGACATGGCCACTGTCGAAGCCCCCATGTCCTTCACGACACCCAGCCTAGAGACAAACAACGAGATCGCATCTCAACAGCCCAATATGCACCTCCCAGCCTCATCTCCTCCAGTGTCGCCCCTCGAAGCCGCCATCGCAAGTGACAAACACGACGCAATCATCGCCGCCGCCAGCGATGTCAGGCGAGCCTACGTCCGTGAAATGACAGTACTCGAAGAAAACCTCGAGACAACAACCCAAAGACTGGAATGCGACCGATGGCAAGCCATGGTGGATTTTCGGCACCAAAACCTTGATCTCCGACAGGATGAGATGGAACTCCTAGCGCTGCGTGTCGAGAATCGCAAAAGTTCATGGTGGCCGGATCGCAGAGGTTCGTGGTGGATTACAAAAAAGTGGCGGAAATGGAGAGTCTCGAAACTCGAAATGGCGGTTGTGGGGGAAGATCCACAGTTTGAACCAGGAGAGTCAGCTTGCTATTGACGCGGATTATGAGAGACGGAGGAATGAAGAGATTGCGAGGTATTGGCAGAAAAAGCATGAGATTGAGACGAGGTATCATCCTTCTATCAAAGCTGGGAAAGCGCCGGCTCCGCTTGGGCAGCCTGTACCGATGTGTTTGCAGAGGAACCCGGGGGTTAGCCAGTTTCGGTTGCGTTGAGGGAGGGTTGGTTTGGAGACGGTATAGGATTGGGGGGGGGGCAGTATCTGCAATCTAGACATGCAGTGATGGAAAATGAACACCGTAAATGTCACAGACATTGGCTTTGAGATTTTAGATGGTTTCGGCTTCGTGGAGATCGGATTTTGTGATGCCAGCATTTCCATGAGCATCGGCCGATACTTGAGGTCTGTAAACCTCACAAAACCACCAAGGGACTCCATACTCGGGGTTCAACGCAGCAGTTTTAATCAGACTGGCCTGTGCTAGCAAACCAACGCATGGGTGCGCACTGTAAAGGGGTTGTTAGGTAATATAAGGCACAATGTATAGTTCAAAGAGCGTAGATTGTAATGGGGGGTTTCCTTTTTTTTTTAAAAAAAAAAAAAATTGAAGTGTAGATAAAGGAAGACGTGAAATGTAGAGACGACAAAAGCCCTCAAGGATATCTTGTCCTTCACAAATGCCGTTGAGGTCGTGGAAGGTAGGTGCGCGTGTGAGGTCCACGCTTCGCCGTTCATCTTTGCTAAGGATCCATTTCAGTGGCCTGGAAGTCATACACAGCAACAAGCTACCGGAATCGCTACGGTCCTTAACGGCTTCGGTCATCGGCAAACCTATCAGCATCCGACGGGTGCGACATACTCTCATTGCGTTCTCAAGGCAGTAAGGTACATGTCGTTAAACCTCCAGCGGCGGAGGTTCTGGGTGGAGAGAAGCGACTTGGATGAGGACAAGTCGGAAGCAGTCGATAGATCACAGATCAACAACAACTCTCTGGGTCAATATTGGACTGGCTCCTCCAATCCAGGTCGGTAACCCCTAAACATTTGGATGTGCGGTTTTCTTTACGTCAGGGACTTGCTTGTATTGTACGTGGCAACCTCATCTCCAATGTTTGTAATGTCTGTTGATTCGCTATACCACACCATGTCTAGCCCGAAACAATATTTGCTTGTTATAGTCACTCACTGGTTCGCCACAGCCCCACCCTTTAGAAAAGGCTCACATGCTTGCGGGAACTCTTGGTAGGGACCTCCTATACCCCTATCATTCCATGGTATCATCATCATCGCTGGTATCCCCCACCCACCCAAAATCCATCCCATTGAGAGTTCCATCTCTGTCTGCTCTTATCAGCCTCTAGCGCGTCTAACCAGCGCTTTCTTTTGTCTCTCAGAAACTGGGGAGTTGGCACTTCTTCCTCGGTCTCCAAGACCCCACAAGTGCCCCTTTCCTAGGTTCCGCACAAATGAAGCCGCAGAGCATTGCTTCGCGGCCGCCCAGTTAGCCTGCATCTCACAGAGTCAAGACTGCCGTCAGCTTCGGCTCTAACCTGAGGCTACAGGGTCTAGCCGAAATGTCCACGGATCAGCTGCTGTGCTTCGGGCGCAAAGTTTTGTGCGAGCACCGCTTCCGCGTTGGTATTTGTTGCTGCCACTAGACGCTTGGTTGCCTGGATAACACGCAACATGGTCTGGCCGCTGAGGACATCGGCGGCGAGGGCCTGGCCGACGTAGAGGAAGACAGCCGCTGCTTGGCTGACGACCACAGGGTGATTCCTGGTTCGGTCAGCCACGGTTCAGGAAGCGAAAAGAGACTGGAGGAAACTTACTTATCAATGAGCTCAGCAAGGTATGCATATGCATACGGTGCAGCCTCCTCATCGTTGGTGATGGGCAGGTATTTGATCCACTCGGCGATAACCTGGTCAATCTGGGGAACTGCGCCAGCGTTGAAGTGCAGGATCTTGGCAATGGCCGAGCACGCATTCTCGGTCGCGTACGCGTTCTCCTCGCTGCGGGGATCGGGGAACTGCAGAGCCTCAAACAGTGCTGGAATCGCGCCGCCCAAAAACTGTGTCCACGCGGCGCCACCATGGTGAGCTGCAATGCCGATACCGTAAGCGGCCGCCTGGCGAATAGCCGGCGACGCGTCTCGGCAGCCCTGCAGCAGGGGCTGGGTGATATAGTTGGCATAGTGGCTGCTCTGCTCGCCGCAGTACTCGAGGACGTCATCCATTATACAAAGTCCCCATTGACGCTGCGTAGCGTCCTCCGACTTGAGGAAGCCTTCGTATGTGTTGATCAGGCGCTCCCATGGGCGGAGGAAGGCAGCGCCGTGGTACTTGAAGACGCAGTGGAACGCCTTGTTCATGTCGGAGAGAAGCGTCTGGTCGTCCTCAATCGCCAGAAGCAAGTCTTCCTGATCGTCCTCCGCATCTTCAGGGTTCACGCCGGCGGTCTCCTCAGCCCTCTGGACAACGCGGTCCTTGTAGTCCTCAAGGGTTGTGTAAACCGAGTCGATAAAGCGCTCCATGTAGTGCTCGGTGAGGCAAGGTCCACCTATAACCTCAACGGACTCGTAGAAGCACTGATACATCTCGGCAAGGGTGTCGATAGCGGGCTCAGCACTGAGGACCTCCAGCAGCTTCTCAACGGTGCCGTTCCAGAGGCCGTTGAGTTCGTTGGATCCGGGACCGAAGTGCTTCTTGTAGGATGCAAGGAGGTAAGGTACCAGCTTGGCCGAAACAACACGAACAGGGTCGTGGAAGAAGAAGGCAAGACCGGGAAGCGCGATCTTCTCCATGATCTGGGCAGCCCACGGCGCAAAGTCGCCCTCGAGGACCTGGGCGTAGACAACCAAAAGTTCGATGGCCATGTACTTGTCATCCATGGAGCTGGTACGGATGCCAATAGTCTTGCCGCGGAGGGGAACGAGCTCCCAGCCATCGTCAGCCTGGAATTGTTCGACCATCTCGTCCGACTCGAGGATTTGGACGTCGGCCTTGGCGCTTGCCAGCTCAAGCAGTGGCGGCATGACCGTCGGAAGGCAGGGAAGGAAGTCATTTTCCATCACTCTGCACATACGGCCCCAGCAATGCATCAGATATTGCGCCTGCGGGTCATCCGCATCGGTGATACCTTGCTGGATGTTACGGAGCAGCTCCACCAGCATCTGCGCGTCTCCCCCGAGGCGCTCCCGGCCAACGGCAAGCGCGATCAAAGTAGCGCACTCCATGGCCTTCGCCCGGAGGAGGCGGTACTCCTTCTCGCCCTGACTCTGAAGAACGTTGACGAGCAAAGGCATGAGCGAGTCATAATATTTGCCGAAGTTCTTTTCTGCGGCATCTGCAATCGTCGCAATCGTAGACAAGGCCTGCTCCTGTACGTAGCGCTTTTCATTCTGCAGAAGCTGGAAGAGACTGCCAAGAAGGTTGTCGAGGTAAGGCTCCAAGACGCTCTTCTCCGCTTCCTCGCAGAAGTTGACCAGGGCAGCAGCAGCGTGAGACTTGACGCGTGCCTCGGGCGATTCCAATACTGGCAGGATTGCGGTAAGAACGGCATCGTAGTAGTCCTTTTGCATGGTTGGCGCAAAATCCGTGCTCATCTGCCCCAACGCGTTGCATCCGGCCCACCGGACGCGGGGATGGGGGTCCTTGAGGGCCGGGACGACCAACTCAAGAACCTGCTTCAGCTCTCCAATCATTTGTTCCCTGCAGCCTTCAGAAATGGCAGATATCGCCATGAGCGCGGCGTGGCGGTCCCTCCAGGCCATCGACTGCATCATTCGGGGCAGCCAGCTGAATGTCGGCTGGAGAATAACCAAGCCGCCCAACTTGTTGGCCAGTCGGTCCATGCAATGCTCACCAGCAACGTGGTTGAGATCGCTCTCCTCCTGGTCCAGGTCGTCCGCCGCAAGCCATTCCGCTGCATCATCGTCGTCCTCGCCAAGATCCGTCATGAGACTGAGACACTGAGTGATCATATCATTCGTGTAGTTCGGATCTTTCTTGCACATCGACGGCGCGTAATCGGCGAATGTGGCCATAAGCTCGAGCGCATTCTGTCGGCAGAGGTCGTTGAGCTCCTTGTCCTGGATCACGCTGATGCAAAACTGGACCAAAGAGTTGAAGACCGCCTTGAACATTTTCGGGGCTCCTTCGGCGAGATCGATAAGTGCCACAAGAGCCTTGCTGAGGTCTTCGGAGTCGTTCGATTCCTTGATCGGCGGGAGAATGTTGAGAACATCGGGAAGGAGTCCGTGGTACTTGTTCTGATTCTTCTTCGACAGACTGCGGAAAAATGCAGCAAAGGCTTCCATAGCAGCAAGGCGAACCGCAACCGACTCGTCCTTAAACGCGTTGGCGAAAGCCTGCGCCACGGCCTCTTCGTGCTGCTTTTCGATGATCCCGGGCGTGGTGGTGAAAACACGGAACGCAGTCTCTCGCTTGCCCGGGTCAGGGGCCTGGCTCAAAGTAAACAGCGCCCCAAGGAGTTCAGGCCATGAGTCGTCTGGGTTCAGTCAGCATCTCACTGTTGGGAGGTGTCTTGATGGTACATACTGCTGTCGGAGTATTGCCTGCCAATCTCAGCCACGGCATCGCTGATCTTGTTTCGGACAGTCCGGTCGGCTTCCTGGAGGAGGTTCTCCAGGATCTTTGTTCGGATAAGGACTGCGTGGTCCTTGGAGAGAGAGATGAACATGTCGGTGTTCTCGGAGGACGGCGTCTTTCTTGTCTTAGAAGCTATACGCCGGAAAATGACCGCCGCAAAGGAACGCGTCTATATTAGGAGTGACTTGTTAGTGTCGGCTGAATCGAGATCGAGACGTGTTGACCGCGAGCCATGTTTGTAAACATACCGATGCATCTCTCCCTGCAGCAATCTGCTCAGCAAGTCCCATCAACAGAACCTCTGGTCGTGTGTTGGTCCAGTTATTCTGCAGGTGCTCCTCAGCTTGCGAGCGGGCATTGTTGTCTTTGGACTGCAGGGCCTGCAAGAGCTGAGCCAGCTCGGCGTGGACATCCGGCGCAAGCATAGACATGTTGTCGGTGGGTACTGGGAACCGGCGGAAGAGCCTCGGAGGTGAGAGACGAGATCGCGATCGCGAAGGGAGTCGCGCACAAGACCCCGCTGTCACGAATTCCACCGGGGGTGGCAGCGAACTGCTTCAACTGTGTGTGGCCACGCCTGGCGGGGAACCCAGCGCGGGACGCGTTGGGCACAGGAGAAGAGGGTGTGGGATTCGGCAACGGGCTGGGTTTGGGCGCTGAGGGTGCAACCACGATAATTACTGGCGCCGGCGATCGCAAGTGCCGAGATGCCCAACTGGGAGCGTGTCGGAAACTGTTGAGAGAAAGTGAGGAGGCCGGCGGGCAAGGGAAGCAAAGGTTTGGTCGATATTTTTTTGATTGGGCCTTGCCGGAGGTGGGATGGATGGAGGGGTAGGGTGAAGGGTGATTTTTCTCCCCACAGCCGCCAGCCAGGTGGACCTCTCAGTCTTGTCGGGCTGCCAGCTGCCCGTATCACTGCTACTTCGCACAATAATGGCGGTAGACGAACAGTGCGCAAGGATTTTGGGTTTGTTTCTATCTAGCGACACCGGTAGACCGTTCTATTTATGTTTGGAGTCTGTTTGCATCGTGTAGTTTGTGTTCCCAGGGCTCCATCACAGACCCGGATTGTGAACTTTTATGGCTGCATGCACAAAGGCTGGAGTTCCGACTGATGCACCCTTGGCACCCCAAGTTTCTCGGGACCCGGGAACAAAGTGGATGGATGAAAAGGCTTCAAGATAATAGTTCTTTGTTCACCGTGCGGAACTGTAGACTCTGTCCTGAATACTTGTTCGGTTCCCTGGACCTGTGCCCCGCATTGATCGTTGAACCCCACAGATTCCACATTCTGGGCGGTTTCTTCACCGCACGCGAAAGCCATGCTTACTCTTCAGGAGCAATAGGATGCAGCACCACATTTGAGGCGAGGAGAAAAGGCCGGGAAAAACGGAGATGCCTCTCAGACCGTTGAGACGCAGCTTTCCCACTCCACCCCACTTCCAGATGCCGTCATCACTGGGAGGCGGGGGTATCAATTGCGATAAGAACCACCAGGGGAATGATCAATACAACGAAGTGTTTCGCGATCCAAGAGAATTGGTGGTCTCCAGCACCCCAGGTCCCCCAGAATGCCATTTCGTGACTTTCAGTATTAAACGCTCCCCAAAGAGCCCGTTTGACGGCTAGTGCACCATCATTCATTGAATAATGGCCCGGTGGCTGCCCCAAAGACTGGTCAAAGTCAGCGCATTTTTGTGTCAGGGGCATTGCCCAGGGGAGGTCCGAGGGGCAATCGGGCCTTGGTGGCGTGACCGAGCGTGACAAACACCGGATTGTCCTGCCATTCATCTAGCAAAGAAGGATCCCGTGATCTCCCTCGCAGCATTTGGCCTCTCATCACACAGGTGCAAGCAGGCGCAGCTGTGCACCTGCAGGAATGCGTTCGCATTCCCCTTCCAAGCGAGGGCAGCCGCTCCAAGTGCCAGCAGAGAGGGTGAAGAACAGCGAGATATGACCCCGCATCCACCCAAACACGTCGTCATAGCCCCTGGTCGAAGCCCCGACGAATGACCAGTCACCAGGTCCTTGTGCAGCTAAGAGCTCGTTGCTCCTCTACTTGGCCACCACCAATGCCACTTTCGCGATCGCACCTCAAGACATTCGATCGCTAGCCATACCTGTTAACTGCCTCTTTACTCTTTGTCTTCTGTGTCCCAGCATCACCCTCATACCACAACTAAAGCTCAAACGCCTACTCCGCCGAGTAGCATCCCGATGGAGGCATCCGAGTCCTCGGCAAAGTCAACACCAGGGAGCAATGCCAGCAATTCTGGCAGCTCCCTGGGTGCTGCAGCTGCCTCGCCTCTCGAGCGCAGCAGTTCACAATCAAGCAACCACAAGCCCAGCCACATCGCTACACACCGACAGAGCTTCGTGGAGAATCAACGATACCCGCCGTCCCCGCGCGCCCAACGCCATCCCTCCTTCACCCAGCAGGCAATCCAAGACCTGATATTAAACCCGCCTTCGAACCGCCATGCGAACCCCAAATTCGCCGGGAGAGACTGGCGGGACATTGCCCTGGGAGAGCTGGAGATCTACGAGGCCAAATGGGCCGAGCTGGACACCAGTGTCGAGGAGACAACAATGGTTCGAGAACCCGATGGACAGTCTTGTCCAACTGCTAACCCGGTTGCAGAAACTCATCAAGAACAATCCTGGAAATGTCGTCCTGATCCGCGAGACCTCCTCCTCCAAGACTGCGATCTCGACGTTTGACCCGAGCGACCTCAACGCCTATCTCCTCGTCGTGGTTGGCCTTGCGAAGCCCGACGAAGAGCACATTGCCGCATTCAACGAGATCGCACAGAAAGCCCAGACCCAAACCCCTATTCCCCTCCGAGATATCCTCTCGCTCTCTCGCAAGGAGGAATTGGTAGTTCTTCCCGCCGATGCCACCCTCGACAAGGCCATGGAAGCCTTCGGCAGCGGCATCCACCGGCTCCTGGTCACCAACCAGGCTGGGGAAGTAACCGGCGTCCTCAACCAGCTGCGTCTCCTCGACTTCTTCTGGAACGAAGCCGTCAACTTCCCCGTCATCGACCGGCTCTACGGCTGTCTCCTCCGCGACCTGCAAATTGGTAACGCCCAAATCATTGCCGTCAAGTAGCCTTCCCTCCTCACCCGTTTCAATTCTCCTGCTAACCTGCAACAGCGCCGACGCCCCGCTGGCCGATGCTCTCCATCTCATGTCCAATGAGGGCCTCACCTCCGTCGCCGTGGTCGACAACGCCCTCAATGTAGTCGGCAACATCTCAACCGCCGACGTTCGTCACCTAACTAACGCCACCTCACTCCCGCTGCTCAAGTCCTCGTGCATGCACTTCATCAGCGTGATCCTCTCGGAACGAGGTGTCGAACGTGGCCGAGACTCCTTCCCCGTCTTTTACGTCAACCCATATTCCACGCTCGCTCACACAGTCGCCAAGCTGGTCGCCACCAACTCGCACCGTATGTGGGTCGTCGAGTCGGCGTCGCCCTCGCCCAGTGCACCCGCAACACCACTCCTCGCACCGAGCCACCCCGTGATTGCGCCGCCCGTGATTCCCGTATCGCCTGCTTTGGGGACGAGCCCGAGCCCGAGCCCAAGCCCAAGCGTCCTTGTCCCATCGGGAAGCGCCGTGTCGACGGGGCCGCAGAGCCCCTTGCCGAGCTCGGTGCCAGCTGCGGCGCTGCCAGGAGCAAGATTGTCGGGCCGGTTGACGGGTGTGGTTTCATTGACGGATATTCTCAACCTGTTTGCCAAGAACAGCGGACTTCGACCTTCTGATCCGAGCGAGCAGCGCGCCAGGAGAAGGCGAAGCAGCAGTAGTTCTGTGAGACCGAGCTTCGAAGGGAGATCGAGTGTGGATATCAGACGGTGATTGGGAAAAACCGATAAAGAGAAAAAGAAGAAAGAGAACAAGAGATCCCACCTTTCTTTATCTTGTCATGTCATTGGTGGAAGTCGGCGTTGGGCAAATGGAACAGTCATCTTCGCAACTCGGTTTCACACAGCGTCATTTTCCTGGACGTTTTGGGGAGAAGTCAGGTCAGGGTGAAGGGTCTGCCTTAGATGGTTCATAGTCAGCAAAAGAACATCAAACGAGCTCAACTGAATTACATCATATCCTTGCAACCCACTAATGCATTACAATGTGAAGGCATCATCGACTCAAGTTGTTTCCTCCATGATCGACAGCCAAACTACCCGCGAGGATTGTCCCGTGCCAGGTAACATTTCCAACGCATCCTATCCTACCTTATCCCCGCCACGCCCAACAAGCACTAAGAGTATAAAAACGAGCTGACAGCCTCGACTGTGCATGGTAAAACACCGATCCCAAACCACGCCCCTTCCCGTAAAACCATCGCGCCGAACGAGTGCAAGAATCCAGAATACCAAGCCCCCAATGATTCCCCCCTTCCTATCCACATGGTAATGATACAAAAAAAAAACAATACAGGGTACAGCTCCAGCATAGGGTATCAAGTCCCTCCGTAAATACAATCGACAAAGGAAAACCTGCTGCTTCATTCAATCGACTCCCAGACTCCCACTCCAGTCTCCCTGCGGCTCCTCATCCTCTTCCTCGTCGTCGCTCTCGGGAAAACTCCCTGCCATTTTCAGGGTTCCCCAATCCGAGCCTCGTCGTTTCCATCCGCGATTGAGCCTGCGGGCATCCTCCTCGTCGCTTTCTTCCAGATCCCAGCCTACTTCGATCTTCTCGCCGCCTTCTCCAGTGCCAAACATGAAGCCCCTCCATTCGCCAGCTGCGATACGGGCGGCGACTTTGAGCATCAGGCTGATGAGGTGGGAAGGTGGTGACATTAGGATTTCGCATGTTTTGCTGATGACCGCCATTGGTAGTCGTTTTACCAGGTCCATGGGACTCACATTCCGCCCCCCAAACACCGGTCGAGGGGTAAAGAGATTAGCGGCTGAAGGGAGAGGTGAGAGAGCCCGCCGTGAGGGCGAGATGGACGATGAGGTAGTAGCGCGGTGGCGGATTCTCCTTGGAACACTGGTGGATGTTGCTGTCGAGTTTGAAGAAAGGGAGGAAGAAGAGACGGATGTTGGGATGGTTGCGTCATCAGGGATAGGTGTAGGGCTCGGAGACGGACAGTCCAGATCGCAGATGGAAGAGGGCGCCGTTGCGCTTTCAGAGGTTTCAGAGATGGGACTAGATGAGCGACCTGGCGATGGCTGTGTTGTGATGTCGGAAACGTCCTCGAAATCTTGAAGAGGCGGTAAAGATTCAGCGACCAACTCCGGTCCCGACTCAGAGGAGCGTTGCTTTTCTTCAGGGTATCGAGGGGAGGTAGGTTTGGACCTTGGTGGCGAAGGTGGAAGGGGATTTGATCGGAATGACTGAGGGCTGTGAAAAGAATCAGAGGAGCCTGTAGGAGACTGGGGTGTCTGTTCCTCTCCAATGGTCTCTGTGACATCCCCGACTGTTGTTTGCTTGAAGCCGGACTGGTTGAGCATGAGCTGCGGAGGAGCGGTGACACAACGGTTGGTGTGATCCCTCGCCGGCTGTGAGGCAGCCGGTTGTAATGGCCTTTGGGCCGTTTCAGCAACTGGGGACGCATCCTGACCAATTTGTTTGTTGGTTTCTGTGGGAGTCTCAATGCCATCACTCGTTGGCAAAGCCTTGTCTTCATCCGCAGTGGACACAGGTTGTGGCGCTGTATCAACAAAGTCTTCCAGTTCCGTTTGCGAGTTCGGAATCCCAGAAGACGCTGAACCTCCCTGTGGCCCTTTCCAAATGCGAGCGACATCCACAGGTGTGACTGGCGTTGGTGGGAGTGCGGGACCCGAACCCTGGACGGGAGTCCACGGCCTTTTTATGGCCGGAGTCAACGGCCGCTCGGGCAGCTCGACAACAAACGTGCGTTTGAAGGGACATTCGGTCTTCTCGAACTGCAAAATCCTGCCGAAGACTTCCCTCAGGAGTTGCGCTCGCTGGACATCTTCCGGACTCGCAACGGGTAGTTCTATCCTCCAGTATTGCGGCCTCCTTATCTGCAGCACAAATTTGCTCGAGGCTTCATCTACGCACCACACCTGACTCTTGGGTAAGATAGGCTGAAGGGCCGAGCCGCAACTTAGGAAAGCAACTGAGCCTGGGGCGCGGTAGATTCGAAACGGGCCTACGGATAACGTTAGCCACGTACCTTGCGCAAATACTCTGTCAACATACCAACAGCTATGGTCCTTTCGAGTTGCGAAGACCATGACAGAGTTCCTGGCTCGATATCGTGGCCACCAAGGCTTGACCTCGGGCCGATAGAGAACGTTCGGGGCCCGGCCGTGAAAGAAACGATTTTGACTGAAGGATGATCATAGAGAGTGTCGACCGAGCTATCAAGGGACTTGGAGGATGAAGCGTCCTGTTGTCCAGCAGGTTGAATCGGTGCGGTAAAGACGCGGCGTGGCGCTGGCATCGCAAAGCCTGGGGTTTTCGAAGAACCCATGCTGCTCGGTCTATCTGATGAAGCGTCGCGGGGGCTTTGGGGTGGCAATCATTTCGAACGTCGCTGTCGCAGCGATATGGCGACCGAATGTCTCGATCGGCAATCGACGATGGGTGACGCTGACGTCGCGGAGGGAGGGATGTGTCTCACGATAGGACGATGTCCAGCTGCCGTCAGCAGACCTCGTGCGACGTGCTAGGCCTCGAGACGAGACACGTCTGCGGCCTGCAACGACGTCGCTTTTGCGTAACGATGCGAACACTGTTGGCAAAAGAATGAGATGCGAAGCTGTAGAGGCTTTTGTGGCCGAAGCTCGAGGCCGAGCACGGGTGATGGTTGAGAGCGATCCTTGCTCGGGGGCTTGCTGGCCGGGGCGCGGTTGCGGTGGGAAGCCAGGATGGCAAAAAACGCGGTCCCCCACCTTTTGTTCTCTCAACGGAAACTAACCGGGCGCTCGGAAACTGGGAAACCGGCAACCTAAAAGATGCTCAAAACAAGAGCGATAGCCTTCACACCATGGCTGTGCTACTACTTCAATCATACCATCAGTCAGCCCCTCGTCTCTTACACAATGCCGTAGGCCATAGCTCCGGACTCAACGATTGGAGCGGCCCGGATGCATTCATGCGGTCGTGCTGCGCTCCACAATCTGATGCAGCTTCACTTCTGGTTGCAAGGAACATGGGTCTCCAAAAGTCTACAATCCTGTTTCAGATGCATTCCGCGCATCCCGGAGGTATCACCTCACGATCTTTGATCATATTCCCAGGTTTATCAGGCAAGTTAGGTCTCCAAAGGCGTCATCATGATCGCACAAACGTGACCAGCAAAGTACCGTCTTAGCGCCATCCCCGCGCCAATATCCCGCGTGTTATTCCCAAATATACTCCCATTTCCGGCATAGTCGGCAACTGGCGGCAACCGGGTCTTGGCGCAGCCCTCCAAGCCTGGTCTATTCCGGGCCCGGCTCTGACATCATTAGCACCTATGAAGGCCCCCAAGTCGTACTGCTACAACACCTCGCGCAGCTGCATGCACAACGCCATCATCCTCGCTCGCCAGTCCCAACGCCATGGCTTCCGAACAGCGATCCCCAATCGACAAAGCCCAGCTCAAGAGATGGTTTGACATATCCCATTTCGACCTCAATGCCGTGATCCGCGGCATCCAGCTGACCGGCGTCGGCGGTGCGTTGCCCCTCCCAGGCTTGGAGCTAGGCTCCCAAACTGACGGCCCCCAGCGCACCGCGCCCTACAAAACCCGAATGTGTTCACGTCCGATCACTACAGACAAGCGGTTATAGCTGTCGCCGCCGGCATCGCTATCCGCATCCTGATTGCGATTCCTATCTACGGCATCAAGATCCTCCTCTTCTTCGCCTCGTTCATCTTCCGGCTCGATCACGCGACATGGGACGACCACATCGTCTCGTCGCTCACCTTCCTCGAAGACCACGTCCTCCAAATCCCACTGTTCCTCATGACGCTGATGCGCTACGTCACGCCGACGCTCGACGATTTGTTCATGGAGTCGCTTCGATGGGTGGATACGACTTACGTTGAGAAACACAAGAATGATGCGGACCCGTCAAAGCTGAGGGCAATGTACTACCCGAACCTTAAGGGGTATCGGAAGAGGGATGGGAGTACGAATAGCTCGAGCACAGCTGAGGCAGTCTCGATGTTTGCAGTTCGCTACGTGAGAAAAGGGCTGATCTCCTTGGCGATCTACGGCGCGTCGTTTCTGCCCAAAGCAGGATTCTTGGTCCTACCGGCGGCCAGTTTCTGGACGTTCAACAAGGCTGTTGGGCTGGGACCTGCGAGCGTTATTTTTGGGACAGGCATCTTTCTCCCCAAACGATATCTGGTCATCTTCTTGCAGAGTTACTTTGCCTCGAGGAGTCTGATGCGGGAGTTGCTGGAGCCATACTTTGCGAGAGTACAGTTTACGAAAGAGGAAAAGAAGAAGTGGTTCAGAAGCAGGGAGGGTTTGCTGTTTGGGTTCGCGATTGGGTTTTACACGTTGTTGAAGGTGCCCCTTTTGGGTGTTCTGATCTACGGTATCGCCGAGGCCGTAAGTCATCATGCGTCGTCGTAGTGAGAGTCCTGGTGCTAATAAGGTCATAGAGCACCGCATATCTCGTCACCAAGGTGACCGATCCGCCGCCGCCTCAGGCCCAGGTCCGCGAGTTTGCAGCAACCCAGACGGAATGGCGTAACAAGCAGAAGTTCCTGAGTCTGTCTCTGGCGAATATGGATAAGATCCACGACAAGCCGCCTGCATATTCGGCGGATGACCCGTTTCCGAGGAGGGAAAGCCAATAGTTGTTGTCATGAGGATGGGCCGAGCCAGGAGCAGACATATCAGCTCAAAAAAAGCCTTGTCACGAGCTCAACAACGATATAATATAGAACAACACCATATTACGTCACGGTTTGAACAACGACGGAGATGCTTGCAGCGACTGTCGCCGAAAGATGGGGCCGATGGATCCGTCTCCAACGGTCAACGGCGCGGATCCGCCTTCCGGGCTTGGTACCTGGACCTAAGACCAAAGGCACACCAATCTCTCCTTGCAAGGCAGGCCGCCATCCCCACGTGTTATACCCGCAGGATCGGTAGTGGATCACGACAACGGCGGCGGGAATTCGTTTGTGTGTAATCCATTACGTCTTGGGCCGTTCGCCCAGCCGCTTATCACAGGAGCGCTCATTTGACATGCGGATGCACGCCGTGCGGGGGTGATGGTGTCTGGGTCGCCTTGCCCGATAAGGAGCTCTCGCACCTCAAGCTGCCGATAGGGGATGTTGAGCTCTGAGATATTACGTCGTCCCAGGCCCGAGTCTGAGGGCGGCGTGCGGGGTATCGTGCAGGAGGAAAGGTATAAGACATGATGATGCGCCGAAGCTAAGACAATGAATTCAATCTGCAATTTACACCCAAGCTCTTTACCGTGAGCACTTAAACTCCGGACTCTGTGATACTTTGATCCAATATGGGCAAGACAGCCATCCGCACCGTCTGCAAGGTGGACTTTGACAAGCCCGCGGCCGAGCAGCCTTACCTTCATGTAAGTCACCTTGACATGCGGTCTCATGATAACTGACATTTCACAGAACAGGTGGCACCCTGACAGTACGTCCTTCTCACTCACCCAACTCAAGCTGTGTCACTGACTTTCGATATAGTCCCCGTCGCTGGCAGCATCAAGGATGGCGAAACCGTCAAGATTGAATGCCTCGACTGGTACTTTACCCTCTCGCCCCTTTCCTTTCAACCACTAAAACATACCAGGACAGGAGGTCAGATCCAAAACAACGATAGCGCCGACGACATTCGCAACGTCGACCTGACTAAAGTCCACTACCTCTCCGGGCCCTTCGAAGTCGAGAATGCCGAGCCCGGCGATGTCCTCCTCGTCGAGGTAATGGACGTCCAACCCTTCCAAGACCGACCCTGGGGATTTACAGGCATCTTTGACAAGTCCAACGGGGTAAGCCCTCCCTCCGTCGGTTCAGCCCATTAACCCATCCAACATATACCCCAGGGCGGCTTCCTCGACGAAACCTACCCCTCCGCAGCCAAAGCAATCTGGGACTTCGAAGGCATCTACTGCACATCCCGCCACATCCCACATGTCAAATTCGCCGGCCTCATCCACCCGGGTATCCTAGGCTGCGCCCCAAGCGCCGAAGTCCTCAACACCTGGAACACGCGCGAAGCCGAGCTCATCGCAGCCAACAAACTCGCAGACCGCGATGTCGCCCTCCCGTATTTCCTCCCCCTGCCCCCTTTTTTCCACTCAAACTAACAGTCTATCCTGAGCCCCCAACCCATCAACATCCACGCCGGTTCCTCTACGGGCGATCTCAAAGCCAAGATCGGCGCCGAAGGAGCCCGCACCATCCCAGGCCGTCCGGAACACGGCGGAAACTGCGACATCAAGAATCTCTCCCGAGTATTTACCTCCCCCCCTTCTTCTCACGCTAACACTAACACCAAACAGGGCTCCAAAGTCTACCTCCCAGTCCACGTCACCGGCGCCAAGTTCTCCGTCGGTGACCTACACTTCTCCCAAGGCGACGGTGAGATATCCTTCTGCGGCGCCATCGAAATGGCCGGTATCATCACCATCAACTTCAAGGTAATCAAGAACGGGCTTTCGGGCCTGGGCATCAAGTCCCCAATATACATCCCTGGACCGGTAGAGCCGCAGTTTGGACCGGGACGGATGTTGTACTTTGAGGGGTTCAGTGTTGATCACCATGGGAAACAACGTACGTTTACTCTCCCAGAGAAAGAGAAACAGGGGGCTGATAAAAACAGATTACATGGATGTCACCGTGGCATATCGCGAGACCTGTTTCCGCGCGATCGAGTACCTCCGACGATTCGGCTACAGCGACTACCAGATCTATCTGCTGTTGTCGTGTGCGCCAGTGCAGGGCCATGTCGCGGGTATTGTGGATATCCCCAACGCGTGTACGACGATGGGGTTGCCGATGGATATTTTCGACTTTGATATCTCGCCTAGGGCGGAGGTGGAGAAGTTGGATATGGGGACGTGTGCGTTCGAGACGGGGGTTGCGGAGGGTAAGATTGCCCCGGAGGCGGGCAAGAATAGCGAAGTTAGCTTCCCTGGAGGAATGAACTATAGGGAGTAGGGTTGGGCAAAGGTTTTGGGTTTAGGTTTTCGTGTACAACAATGGCGAGCCCCTGAATTGAACCCAAAAAATATTACCAAGGCTTTAAGATCCCTGTTACCTTTTTCTGAGCTTAGGGTGTCAGGACTATAGAGCATTCTCTTCGCAATACCCCGAGGCCTTCGATCCCATTGCTAACAGTCAAGTCACCGACATGGGAAAGACAGGTCATAAAGGTTGGCGGAATGTTTCTCGATGAGAAGGGGTATGTCTTTGTTTTTAACACCTCGGATAATGTGCAAAATGCCCCCATGAATTATCTGTCAGGTCTTCGAATCCGATATCCACGTCTATCATGTCACTGAATCGCCATCTCTCCAAACGCTCCGTGGCCCGTCTCCCGCTCGTGCTGCGCAGCTTGTTTGGTCCCCTGTCCGATCCAGTTGCAAATCTCGCACTTGATCACGAAATCGGCCGTATCGGTAAAATAATGCATTTGCTTGAGGCGCTCGGCAAGTTTGAGAGCTTGCTCTAAAACCTCATCGTCCGTCGTGTGCCATTTAGTGATGTCAACCTCGACAGGCATGCCAAGATCGAAGCAGAATGCTATCCTGTCGTAGTGGATGCCCGAATAAAGGATGATGACCCGCTCGTCTTTGCCTTCACCGAAGCGGTCGATACGGAGTGACTAGCGCTGTCAGAGACTTGTCGTTACAGAGGGAAGTGACCTGCCTTGACGTCGATGGAGCTGATTTCAATGTTATATATGTCTGAAAGAATTGACAGTTCGATCGCCCCGCCCCATGTGTCCATCTGCTTCATTCGCGTTGTGTAGCGGACGGGGTCCTCGCCAAGAATGACTTTGTTGTATTCCTGCGGGTGTTGTAAAATGTACTCAGCAACTTGTCCGCGCAGGACTTTTGATGGATTCTCCAAGCCCATCGCGCCGCCAAACGCCGTGACTATTGTGTATTAGTCTCTGCAGCGACTGCGGAAAATCGCGATACATACACATGCAACTGTTGTCGTCGGGCATGACACGCAACACTTATAACCCGTCAGCAACATCCTGGAGACCACTGGGACGCAATCTCACCAATGAAGCCCCCTCTATCGGACCATTCCAGTGACGTCTCATCCGGTTCGATCTTTTTGGGTATAAATGGCTTTGCTTTGGTATCTGCTGTCGTCTGACTGATGGCGACACCCTGCGGTGCTTCGATCGGCGCGACGACTATCGTCTCATTGCGCAGTGGGAACTCCTTCACCGGCTTTCCTTGAGCGTCCAAGTTGATGTCGAGCGGTTTGAGAGGATACCCATATTTCAGCGAAAAGTCGACCAACCCCGTCTTCTCCTTGATGAGCCCGATGAGATCACCTAGGCTTGCCTGATCATCAATCTCAAGCCTCGCCTGCCCGTTTGGGGCGCGCAACCGAATCTGGATCTTCATCGCTAATCGGGCAAGTCGCAGGAGTTCACCGGGCTGTCGTTTAATCGAGGCAAGATCAGTGATGAAGGAGTACTGGTGAGCAGTCAGGGACTTGGTGGGTGCTTGCAACACTCGTATGTTTTATTTGATGGGTTGCGCGACCGAGATCAAAGCACCCAGTCCGATGAAAAATGACACAAGCTGAGAATCGCACGATATAAGGGACGGGATGAACCGAACTTTGTGAGCAAGGCAAAGTTACTCTGTAGCGGATCGTAAAAGGGTAATGAGGGGTAATATTCAGAGGATAGCTCCGAGTGGGAAACGCAGTCAAGCTGGCCTTTGTTGAGTTGGTAAGCGACAGGGCCCTGACAGAACAGGTCAAGGAGACCACAAAGTGGAAGCTTCCATCGTTCTTCAGGTCGCCCCTACCCAACAAGCCATCCACTTGGGCAGGCACCGCAGCAACGTCACTTCCCCAGATCGCCCCAGCTGATCCATGCGGCAATTGAAGAACAGAAATTGGTGTACACTGGTTAAACTATAGGCCACCCTAAAAGGCAATACAGCGCTGAAGCTCAATTTGAATTTGTAAATGTACAAAGAAATACTGGCTACTTCAGATTCTTTTTTGTTTTGCTCACTTTTTTCTTCTGTTTCAACAAGAGCCTCGCATTCAAATTCCTGGGACACACCTTTTGTTATGATTAGCGTCGCTGGCGGGTTTGCTTCTGTGTTAGCACGGCACGCTTTGGGGAACCACATGACGAAGTCAATCATGTTTGACTGGTTGTACCACTGTGGTTGGTTGCTTGAAATGATACTCAAGATGTACAATTGCTTGTGCATATTGTTCTTTTGAGCTTCTCGGGCTTATGTGATGTGTGACGGAGCAGAAGAGTGAGCCTGATGGGTAGCTGCTTAACTTTATCTTGACGTGCCCTGGCCGTCTTCGGCTGTCAAGGTTTCACAAGCCTTGGCACATCAGTCACCGATCCGAGCAGCTTGGTGTGGATGCCACGAAGGAGCATTTTCCATTGGTAGCCTCGCGTGCTGTTTAAACAAACAGTGTGAGTTCCCTCCGGCTGCCGACTCCTTTTCGCATCCACCTCCAGCCCCTGAAGACACCGGCGATGCCCTCATTCACAGCTCCGAAAGCTCGAGTCACCGACGCCGAGATCCAATCCCCAAAGAACCAGTGGAACTGTCCATCGAGACCCGCAAGCCGCTGACAAGCTTGCCAAGCCGCAGTTTATATAGCCACAGACCCTAGTGCCACCACAAGAAACGGTTGCGCCTTCTCCAATTTTGCTGGTACCACCTGGGCAACCATTCCTTGTCGCGAAAGCCACACCACCTCCAAGCCAACCTCCACAACCTCTGCTCTCAAGTGGAGGTTTCGCGATTTGGCCTGACTCGGGTGAGGTACGGTAGCGCGTCGTACCCCCTTCTAGCACTCGCCCACGCCTTGTGCGCCGGTCTGGCATTACCCTGCCCTCCCGCGCGCGTCTTGGTACCGCCATGCCCACTTTGCGCGAACGACCCAGCCGAGGTCTCGACGTTTCGCCTGCCAAGAAGGCTTCTCCCACGTCGGCGCGTTCATCCAGAGGCGGCCAAACTACCCCCCGATCCCAGCGAAAATTGTCCGGTGCAGCCGCCAACATGCCCGGCGACGCGATTGAGGTGCGCGAATCCATTGAAGCTAAGGGCGACGTCGAGATGCAGGATACCCGAGACACAGTCGCGGCGCGACGATACGACGACAATGCTGATGTTGACGCCGACGGCGATGTCGATGCTGACGGCGATGTTGACATGGACGCCGACGGAGAACCGGATGATGATGTTGAGCAGGTGCAGTCGGATCAGGAGTCAATTGACTTGCTGCAGCTCATCAGACAGGTGACCGAGCACCTGTGTGAATACACTGCCAAAGACAGCGACGATGAGTATGGCACCTTTGCGTGATGTGACAGCGCATTCCCAGCCGACTAACGCGGGTCCAGGGAGTACCAGATTGCCGAGCCTTTCCAGCGTTTGGTGAACAAGCGCAGCTTGCCAGACTATTTCGAAGTCATCAAGGAGCCCGTTGCTTTTAGCACTATTCGGGTATGCTAGACTCGTTGTCTTTGTTGCGACTGATGCTAACGTCTCTGTGTCTAGGCCAAAGTAGGAAAAAAGACCTACCAGAGCTTCAGCGAGTTTGTCAGAGATGCCGCGCTCATCTGCCACAATGCTCAGCTCTACAATAAATCGACGTCTCAAATCTTCAAGGATGCGGTGATGTTGCAGGATGTTTTGGCAAAGAAACTCGCCGAATTGGCGGAGAAGGGGACCATCAAAGCGCAGGATGCAGTCCTGCCGTATCTTGGTGAAATACCCGACTTTGAAGACTCGCCACCCGCCGAAGAAATGGTCGAGGACGAGGAAGAAGAGGAGGACGAAGAGGAAGAGGAAGATGATGAAGATGACGACGATTCTGATGATGAGAGCGGCAAGAGGAACCGGAAGAGAGTTGCCCGGCAATCTGCTCGGGGCGGCGACCCCCACAAAATTCGTGGTCGGCCGCCCAAGGTCTACACTCCTCTCGAGGCTCGGATAGAGGCGATTCTGAAGGGCTTGCGGCGCTACAAAAACTCGGAAGGGGATCTTGGCATCCTCGCGTTCGAGAAACTCCCGGACAAGGCTATGTTACCAGAGTATTACTCAGTCATTGCCAACCCAATCTCCCTTGAGATCATCAAGAAGAACCACAAACGGAAGAAGTACAAGACCGTCGACCAGATGGTGCAGGACCTGGACCTGATGTTCGAAAACGCCAAAGCCTTCAATGAAGAGGATAGCGTTGTGCACCAAGATGCAATCGCGCTCCAGAAAGACGCCCATGTGCTCGCCGAAGGGCAAAAGGCCAGGTCCGATGACGAGTTCCGCGACTCAGACGGCAGGCTCCCGCTGTCTAGTGTCAACCACAACGGCGACACCTGGAAAGTCGGTAAGTATTTTGGTCCTGGGCACTGGTGTTTATTGGCTCGCTGACGGATATAGGTGACTGGGTTCACATCCGCAACCCGAATGACCTGGGCAAGCCGATTGTCGGCCAGATCTACCGGCTATGGTCAGACATGTCGGGAGAGACCATGCTGAATGCGTGCTGGTACTTCAGGCCAGAGCAGACTGTCCACCGGTTTGACAAGTGGTTCTGGCAGAACGAGGTTGTCAAGACCGGCCGTTATCGAGATCACAAGGTTTCCGAGATCGAGGACCGGTGCTTCGTAATGTACATTACGCGTTACCACCGCGGGAGACCACGGGGCTTTCCAAGGGACAAGGCCGTGTACGTCTGTGAGTCGCGGTACAACGAGGACAACCACCGGTTCAACAAGATCAAGACGTGGTCAAGCTGTCTCCCAGACGAGGTCAGAGACAGGGATTACGAGATGGACCTTTTCGAAACCCCGCGACCGGCGATCAAAGAGCCAAGCAAGATCAAGCATCTGCTGCGCGCGGAGGCAAAGGAAACAGACGAGCTTCCCAAGCCAACTTGGGGCGCGCCCAATGCGCCGCCCATGATTGGAGCGGTGCATCGACGTCCTCGAGAAGCTAATGTGAGTGCCTTAGGCATAGACCGCCTCCCCCGTTCCCATCCCACCCCCGGGGCTGTTGTTTGTTCCTCCAATCGGCTCCTATGCTGCGCGAGCGCTATTTGCTTCCTTGTTTCTCTGTTTCTGCCGTTTCGCAACACACCTCTTGCGCGTTGCCGAGTTGTAGTTGTGGCCTTGTTGTCTGCGTGTGTGATCGTGCTAACGGCAACTGTCAGGAGTCCCCGCCGCCTGAGGAGCGTCCCCAGATCGCTCCCAACCCGCAGGCCCTTGCTCTGGGCCCCTCGCCGCGCCCCGTTGCCCCGGGAATGGCCGCACCCTTCCATCCCGGCGCGCCTCCTGGCTCGCAGCAGTTCCAGCAATTCCAGGTTGCGCCGCGGCAGGTGCCTCCGCCTGTTCAGGTTGGACAGGTACACATTCAACCGCAGCAGCCACACGCGATGCCGGGGATGCACGTGCAGCACCCGCAGCACCCAGCAATGGCGCACATGCAGCAGCAGCAGCCGATGCAACTCCAGCCGCTCCCGCCCCAAGGTGGCCCTGCCCAGCAGCACTTCCCGGCCCATCCCTATCAGCCTCCGTTTGCCGCCCAGCCCCAGGCCCCGCAGCAGCTCCACTATCAGAACGCCGCACATCTCGCGCCCGCCGCCGCGTACGACCACCACCACCGTCAAATGCAACCGGGCCCTGTTCCTGGAATGACCCCTCCCAGACATCCCACGATGGCGCCCACTCCCACAAACGCGTCTCCGATGCAGCCAAACCCGGCCGGCACTAACTTGGCTAATGGCCCGCAGTATAACCTGCCGCGGCCCTTGGAGACGTACACCCTCCCCGACAATCTGGATAGCGCGCTTCCCCAAGACGTGCGCGAGCAATTCCAGCGCGACGACACCGGCCGCGTGCTGTTCTTCACCGCTCCGCCCCTCAATCGCCCCACCAATGGCGTCGCACCCGAGTACGCCGGACTTGGCCACAGCGTCTCGCACCTGGCAAACATTAACCAGTTGCGCGAGGAGAGACGCCAGAAGAAGGCAGCAAGGGATGCCGCGCTTAAGGAGCAGGCAACCAAGAAGCTGAGGGAGAACAAGGAGGCGATCTCCAAGATGAAGAAGCAGCTCGAATACGAGGAGCAGCAGAAGACGGCCTTGGAGGGGCTCGACAACTGGGTCAAGAAGATGAACGAGGGCACCGCTTGGATTCTCGAGCAGACTGGTGCCGCCTACTTTCCGACCAAGGAGGAGAAGCAGCGGTTCCGCAACATGACCGAACGTGAGCAGACGGTCGACATTCGCAGCTGGTTCGTCAACTGGCAGTTCAGCAATGGCTTCATCACTGCCGACGAGAAAGAGGTTTTGCTGAAGAAACTCTTCGACGAGTATGGTCCTCCCTACGACGAGAACAAACACAATACTGTGGATGGCGATGGCCCGACCACCCAGGCTTGACTCAGCGGATATCGAACATTTTGCTCGTTTGTTTTCTTTGGGGTCGGCATTTTCTCCGGCTTGATGCGTACGATACCACCGCGGCATGCCTTGCCTTTTCTTCGTACCGAATGGTTTTCCTTCTAGATTTAGGGTCTGGGTTGGTCTTGCTTGGAGTATGCGGAGTTTACGGTGGTGTGGAGGATACGGATCTTCGCGACGGGAAAAGTATCTGGTGTAACAGTACGGAGAGCAAAAGTCATGGGTTTGTGTATACTGGCCAGGAAGCGCTCTACGACGGAAGGATGGCAATGGCTGCATCATGGCGTCGGCGGACTCGGCGATAGTTTCTATCCTAGTATAGCCTGCCGCAATCACAAGGTAGATTTACCTCAGCTTCGTGATATCTGCTATAGTATCGAGTTCTCCGTTCCCACGTTCTTGTTCCCATGCCGCCAACTTGGTGATTTCCTTGGTCCCATACACTCATGTTCATACCATGTGGTTTGCCTTGGAATTCGACCGCACCAGCAATGCATGGAGCAGATGCTCCTGTAGCGAGGCTACGTCAAAGCTAGGTCAACAATGTATCGATTTGTATCCTCTTGTATTCCTGTTCCGTTTCCTCCCGGGACGGATCGGCTATCTACGCTATCAATCGATGGCGTTTGGGCTGTGCTCTGCTTATATAATTATGTGTGACATGGCCCATTGGGGTGTCCCCATAGCTCCGAGTCAAGGGAATATGCCGTCATCAATTGTATGCATTGGGTTTAAACTATGGCCGCACAAGTCCACAGCCCAAGCACTGCGGGAACGGTCGCTTCGCGGGACGCCGTTGGCCACCAAACCAAGCTCCCTTCCCTTGCTCGGATCGCTTGCCGGCGGGCAACCTCAGGCACGAAAGCACAGACCAAAGGGCCAATTCAGCGTCGGCAGTCATCTCCGGAGGCCCAATTTGGCGCGAGTAACACGAGGATAGCCTGGAAAACATGATGGAAGGGTTTGTGAATTGATCTCGTGAGAAACCCCGTTTGATAGTGGATGACTCTTCCGGCGAATCCGAACCCCGGAAAATGTGGTGATGAATGTGCAGGGGTGGTGAGGCTCTGCCGGCAGGGATCCGCGGCCGAAGATGACTGGTTGCCCCACATCCAAGGCCCAGCCCAACCAGCCCCACACCAGTCCCGACGCCGCTCGACTCCAACACCACCAGCTTTGCCGCCCAAACCACTCACGACCAAAACATCCAACCGGTTCTGCGGTTTTGGTTCCTGCTTCCTGCCTACCTGGAAGATGCCGCTCTTTTTGGCAGACTCTTCCACAACTTCAACCCCGCAACCCTAATTCCGCTTTTTGCGCACCTTCCCTTGCGCAAACCACGGCAGCGTTTCTCCAACTTACTGCCCAACGCTGCAACGCAGACCTAGGGCTTCCTCTTCTTTACAAAACCCCACACCCCTCTTCTGCGTTCGCAGTTCTTGCCTTCCGCAACACCTTCAGTTCTCCATACTACAATTTGCCTTCGGCTTGTTTGTATTTGGCGATTCCTTCACCACGCACATAACTTCCTCCCCAAACCAACTCTTACCACCACCTTACCTCTCGCCACGCGCGAGAGTCCCCTGCAGTTACCAATCCTGCAATCAGCCTTCCTACCGCCAATTGATGTAAGATACCCAACATGCCTACATCCTACTTTGGCCGGCAGGAGCCTAGCGCTCGCCGCCTGGGTTCTGACTTCGGTCTCATCGCCAAATGGGCCGAAGCCGTCAGCGCGGTCCCGCGCACCTCTATCCCACTTGCGCAGCTTTCCTCCGAAGAGCAAGAACATCTCTTCAAGCAACCTCAGCGCCAGTTTCGCATTGTGCCTGGTCCCGACAGCTCGCCCATGCTCCAGGAAGTCGAGGTCGACTTTGAGCGCGGCGTCGATCCCGAAGTTATCGCCTTGCTCTACAGCACCAATTATCTGCGCGCATTGGCCAAGGCCTCGCAAGCATCCGATGCAAGCGACCTCTCTTGCGACGATTTGAGCGACACCGACCTTCAGTCCGACAGTGACTATTACTCAACTGCCCCGCCCGCAGCGCGCGCACCGTTCTTAGTCGGAAAAGATCTGGAAGACGCTTTCGCAGCCATGGCGACCAAGGAGTATCGCAAAGAGAAGCTGCGCATTCTCGAGAAGAGAAGCCAGAGAACCGCGGCTGCCACCACGGCTGCCAACCCCCGCATGAAGACGCCCCGACTCTCGATCCGCGAGATTCTTCGTGACAGCAAAATCCTTGGCGCTAAGCGCATTCTTGAGAAGGCAGGTCAGAGAACCGCGGCTGCCACCGCGACTGCTAGCCCCCACATGAAGACACCCCGCCTGTCCATCCGCGAGATTTCTCACGACAGCGAAGCCCTTGGCGCTAAGATCGTCAGGAGATATGAGCACTCGGTCGAAAAGCTTGGCGTGATTGGCCATAGGAGGCCAACCCCGGCGAACGAGAAGGAGATCCAGGAGGACCCCATTGAGGACTCCATTTCGGTCAACAGTCTCCGAGTGTTGATCAACAGTCCTCGCGGCAGCGGTACTTCAGAGAATGCCGACCGCAGTACCGACTCGGATCCCAACTGGGAGGAAGGCAGCTATTCGGTCTCCCCAACTATGTCCGATTCCCCTGGGATTTACACGCCGACCCGTGACATTCATGGCGGCGCGCCGGTGGACGGTTATTACGACGTGGACGGCTGTGTCGACAACATGGAATTCGGTACCCAGTGCGTCTCGGGAGGATATGGTCAGCTTGGCAATGGGCTCGACATTCTTCAGTCTGTCGGACGGGATTATTACATCAGCGAGCAATCCATCCACGCCTTCCAGAATGGCGGCACCGACGCAAGCACACCGTCTCCCGGCACTGCCTGGGACCAGTACACTGGTGGCGCCAGTCTCGCGACTGCTCTCGATTCCTACCATTCAATCGTCTCGCAGCCTCCCCCGATCACCGGTCTCAACATGCTTCAGTCATTGGACGAGACGCAGCAACAGGTCACCTTTGCGCCAACCAAGGGGACTCTACTGCCCTTGGCAGCCGAACAGCTGTGGGAGGGCATGGACTGCTTCGAGATTCCGATCCTTCACCCCGGCGATACGCTCTTGCCCCTTTACTGGACCACCCATGAGGCCAAGTCCCGCTATCTGTACTACAAGCTCACACAGCTCAAGATGGACGATGCAGTCCGCCGCAGGAGCGAGATGACATGCGAAGTTGCACTCAACCCAATCCATGTTTTTGTGGACCTCTCGAACATCATTATTAGCTTTTACGATACCATGAAGATCAACCGTGGTATATCTACCCAGAAGCGAGTCGCTCCCCCGGCCTTCAACTTCGTTCACTTTGACGAGATCCTCCACCGCGGCCGAAAGGTTGCAAAGAAAGTAGTCGCGGGCTCCTTGGGTGGCACCAAGAAGCGCCGCCCCGAATACATGTTGCAAGCTGAGGATCTCGGATACGAGATGTGCATCTTCCAACGGGTTCCAAAGCCCGTCTCGCCGACGCTCAGGCGCAAGTCTAAGGGAAATGCCCGCGACTTCGAGCAGGCTACATCGGGGCCCGAGACTTCGGGTGACGACTACTTTGCGGGACCCATGAAGAATGGCGAGCAGGGCGTGGACGAGCTCCTTCACCTGAAGATGTTGCAGAGTGCTATTGACACCCCGCAACGTGGGACCATCGTTCTTGCCACGGGTGACGCTGCTCATGCTGAGTATTCAGACGGCTTCAAGAGCAACGTGGAGCGCGCTCTTCACCTGGGTTGGCACGTCGAGCTGTACGGCTGGAGCCGTAACATTTCTTCGGCCTGGCGCGACCCCACATTTACCCAACGCTGGGGCGAAAATTTCCGGCTCATTGAGCTTGACCAGTTCTGCGAGGAGCTGTTCGATGCCACGATCGAGTCGCTGGATATGTCCCGCGTCTAATTACGCACTCCACACATTGCAGCCGCCGTGGATTCGCAAAGGGGATCATCAGCACCCCCCTCGCAGGCACGGCACGGCATACTCTAGACGATCTGATCTGTCTTTGCGTCTTTTTTTCTTACAGCGAAGTTCACGACAACAGCGAACTCAGGCTATGACCTTGAGACGACAACATCGGCATAATTATCCCGGACAACCAACGTGCAGAGCCTATCACTCTTCGCAGCGGTCGACGGACTAATTGTCCTCTCACATTCATTTGTTTTTCAGCGGCAGCGCTCTCAACGTTTGGTCACGACAACATGGCATGCATCTTTTTGAAAGAGGATAAAAGTTGCTCCCATCGCATCGACCCAGACGAAATATGGTTGCTTTGACGACTATGGTTACGATTTCACGATTTCACGACTTACGAGCTCGGATATAGCGGCTAAAATTCGCATGCTACATCGGGGAGAAGCGAGTGGTGGAACGACCGACTGGACGGTGCAGGACGTTATGGCTGGGCAACAGAGTCTGGCTACTTCCAACTGGACAAAGTCGTGTCTCGAGACATACGGCAGTTGCATATGGCATACGAAGCAGCACATATGGCGGCGTTATCTCTTTTTGATCTTCTTTCCTCGGATCGGTGTCCTTCACCGGCTTTTTTCGACTATCTTTGCGCCAACAGCCTGGGGAGGATGGAGGCCAAAGGGATGACGAACTGGCTCGGCGGATCTCTGGCACTGACTGGAACGGAGGAATCACTATGGGCTTTGATGACAATGATACCCGCGGCACGGCATCACGGCGTGTTGCATTTCCTTTCTTCTCTGTTGTTCGGCGGATCCTTTCCATTTCGACTAGAGATGGAGATTCTGACGGACTTGGCAAGGCTTTTTTTCTTTACGATTTTGAGGTGCTCGGATGGGATGGACATCTGGGAGCGGCTCCTTTGGTCGACATACATGGTTTGACGAATTGGAGCGGGGGGTTTGACATGGTTGTTCTTTCGGTTAATGGTTATGACCTCCTGGTGTCTTGGGACGGTTTGGCATCTTCTCCAGCACGGATATGGCGTTTTTTCGGTTCGTCTTCTCTATTTAGGGTTGCACATGGCGGGACAAACAAGCATAGCGAGCATGTTTATGGAAATATGGAGAAAGCAGGAATTTACTTTTTTTTTTTAACCAAGACAGAACCGCCGTTACCGCTGTAGATGGTAGAAAACCTGTTGTTGTCATTACACTGAGTGTGTTTTGGCTGGTATTTTCATCGTGTTGTTCGTGATTGTATCTCATCGTGTCCCTCCCTTCGTCAGAGATGTCTTGGGAGGCACTTGTTGATAGAAAAGGGTGGTGTCGTGACGAATGTGTGGGTGTTGTGATGGAAAGCTGACGGTTGGTATCAGGTTGCGATGATGACGGCAGTTCTCGATGTTGGAGATTACGGACGAGAAAGCAATGCGATACGATAAGATGGAGGCGATTCAAGACGAAAACAGTGTGAATCCCAAGGGTATCAACATGAATGGCAACAACACCAAGGCTATATACAACCACCTCCTCTATATACATCACCCATATATACAAGCCCATCACCACCCTCACCTCCCTCTCCCCTCACCCAACGCACCCATAACCCACTCATACACCCCCCACTGCACCGCATTCACCACAAACGCCCTCACACTACAAACCCCCAACCCGCGCCAGAAAACCCTCCACCCGCCCTCAGCATACGTCCTCCTCGCCGTCTCCCACGCTCCCACCCTCCTCTCACCCAACAACCCCGTCCCCTCCCCAACGCCCGCAATCCCCAAACCCTGCGTCTGCACCCTCGTCTTGATCACATCCAACGGGAAAATACTCGCCCACGTCAAAATCCCCGCGGCCCCACCACACAACAATGCCCTTCCAGTCTCGTTGTACCCACTCATCGCCCTCGAAGAAAGCTCATACCCCCAAAAATAAAACCCATATCCCACTGCATCCCGGAGCGCAGTCACCCCGCCACCGAAATACAAACCCCGTATCCCCTCCCTCTGTAGCGTCTGTTTGGTTATCATCCACGACGACGTCGGAGAAGGGGATAGTTGCGTCCGGCATTTGATCAGCTCAATGGGCGTGCTGATTACAAAGGTGGCTAGACCGCCGACGCAGCCGGCTGCGAAAATGTTGCTGAGGGGTTGTTGGTCTGGGGTGGTGCCGGGGGAGAGGAGGGATAAGGTGCGGTTGTAGGAGACGAAGAGGAGGGCGTTGAGGGCGCCGTAGCCTAGGATGGGCGCTGCGGTTCCGAGGGTGAAGGGGTATTTCTGCGGTGTGGTGGCGGGGGTGGCAGAGGATGGGAGGGGTTTAGGGGAGGGGCTAGATTGGAGGCGGACTTTGAGGACGTCGAGGGGGTTGCCGATTATGATGCCTATTGCGCCGGAGATGTAGCCGGCGAAGAAGTCGGCGGACATAGTTGCTTGGGGGTATCGTCGGAGGGAGGGGTTGTGATGGGTTGCGGGTTATCTAGGGCGGCGGTTCATTATGAGGGGGCAAGGTGTTATCGTGGTTTGGTCATTTTGGTGTTTGATCTTGATGGCTGCGGCCGAGGTTGTTGACGCTTGCGGGATCGCGGGGTTACACTCTGGATGGTGGGGCTTGGGCGATGGGTTCGGCGGACACGGGAAGCGGGTCGGATCGGTATTTGTGACCCTAACCCTGGATGAGGCGTGATTGGTTCTTTCGAGGGTTGTTGAGCATGAGGATGTGAATGGCAACTTGGTGGTATTGATTTCTATGGAATGAAGTCCCGAAACATACAAAGCGCGGTAATAGGGAGAATGGGCTATCGAGCGGTAACCCGTCAAGCCCAGCGACGCAGGGTCGAATGGAAATGTCGGGTACCCTGTCCGAGGCTGTCAGGTCCGTAGGGAGCCAAGGTTGAGCCGAATACGCCAAAATATACGAGGTTGACATATCCCGGGATGTTTTATGGATGCAGGAGAGGAGGCGAACTAATGGCCATGATGGGCAGTCTTTGATGACGTAGGCGCAAAGCTCAATTGGTGACGCCAGGGTAGGTAGGCCGGCTCCTGTCCAAGTCTAACCAGTATCATTGAGGTGACCTGGCTCCCCCTTGCGAAGCGTGTTCAAAGAAAACCGGCGGAACAGAGGCTCCGGAACTGAGGGAGTAAACCACTAAAGCTTAAGCCGGCGGGCGCTATCCCTTTGAGAAAGCGTTCGTTCCTCCACGAAAACTCAATTCCTTCGCGGTGTTGGTTGGCCTGCTCAAGACCAGCGCCTTTTAGCTCACATGACGAGTGCTGAACAAAACTTTGGTTGTGTTAGTGACCATCAAACGGCAGCTAGACCAGTGGGGACTGTATCTGTTCGGCCCCGACATTAGCACTCATGACTGGATTTGAAGTTTATCAACCTTTGATGACCGAACACTCCGGGCATAGCTCAAACCTGCTCATTCGGACTGTGAGAGAAATCGGTCTAGAGTCCTCAGTCAAGCTGGAACGATAAGTTGGAGTAGTCGCCTATCCATCTCCAAGTGAGATGGCAACACCAAGAGGGCTAGCGAAGATGTTCTAGTCGGGCTTCACTCGTATCACCATCTAGACACCCCGTGACGTCAAGAGAAGAAACATGGCTGGGACCCCGTGGTGAGCTGAAGAGCCTGAGAACATCGGGCTGGGAATTAGGGGTCCTCGTAATCACAACAATGTCTCTCTGTGAAATGGTGGCGCCCTGGGGCAGACGCCCGTGTGCGACAAAGGACGTCATTTCCAAGTCAGAGCCATCGTCGACGTGTGTGGTCTCGGGAAAAAGGAATTATTGTTTTCGCACGAGACTAGCTTGACTCGATCCATTGTTTGGGAGTCCATCAAATCCCGAGTGTTTGGGGAGGTTCGAGGGAGTGCTTGTTGACGTGTTTGTGGCGGCTGTGCGGCGGCTCATTCCGTCGGGGAACGACAAAACGAATGAATGGTCGATGACGGTGACTGAGCGGGATGGAAATTGGCGGAATTCGATTCGAGTGTTCCGTTTTCGATAGCACTGGAAGCGAGGTCATGGTGGGGAAGGGGAAAGCACGTACCCGAAAGCTCAACACTGGGGCACCCCGCCACCCATTCATTCACCACGGAAAACTGCAGCTACCCGCCCTTTTGCACCATTGCATCACACAAACCAGGCCTGACCGTGCTGCTGTTCGAATAGCTGTCCGAACAGCTGCCCCGACACTCCGTGCTGTGCGACGCCGTCGAAGGATGCCCCTGTTCCGCAGGCGTCAATAATCGCCTGCTTCTTGTTTTTTTTTTCGTCGCTCTTTTTGGTCCGCTGCACATGGTGCTGCCTCGCTGCCCCGTGCTTCTGTCGCCGCCCGCGCACACCACTCGCCTGCGGGTTCGCGGTCACGGCTGCACATCCACCGGGCCAAGGCCCTGTCCCCTCTCAAGGTCAGGAGCGAATTAGCTCCCGCGTGTAACGTCGATCTCCAGATACCGCCTCCGCTGCCGCAATCACCCTTCGCCTGCATTTCCTCCCGCAAAGCAGTCCCGGCCCAGCCAAGCAGAGCAGCATCATCAACAACCACGACCTGCTGCCCCCGGACAGGTCGCTCCGCCAGCTCTGCCGCGCCCCGCTATCAAGCTCGCTCGTCCCGAACCGAATTTCAGCCACGGAGCGTCTCCGCCTGTACCGCAACCCACAAGCCGGCCCGACGCAACCCACCTCGGCCGCCAGGCAAGCTAAGGAAGACATCGATGTAGCGCCCACGCACGCCCAGTACCACGCCGCCGCCCAGACACACGTCAACCCCTTGATGGTGCAATGCCAGGACAAAACAGTGTGTTGTCCCGAGCGAACCCACAAGCAGTCGAGGAGAGTGCTGGCCTGAGCAGCAGCCCGATGCAGCAGCAACAGCAGCAGCCGTCATGAACAACTACTACAACCCCACGCTGTCTCAACACAACATGCAGGATCAGATGGCGTCTCAGCAACGCTCCAGCCAGAGGCGCCGCCCGGCCGGAAACATGGGCATGATCAACACTTCGGGCCAGGGACATGTCCTCTCGGGGCCGCTGTCTGCCGGGTCGGATATGGGTATGAGCGGTGCCGAGACCATTGACGATATCGTCCGCCAGGGTCATGGAATGCACAGGAGGGGCAGCGTTCCCCAGCAGTATGCTGGCCAAACGGGTCAAAACTCACCAGACCGCCCTCTGTCGATGATGGACTTCAACCACCCAAACAACAACTTTCCAAACTTCCAGTTTGGAATGATGCACGGGGCCGACATGACCGGTGGTTTTGACGGCATGGGTAACGACTTGGGCATGCCAACCCATACGTCCTCTTACGGACAGCCGTCCCTCATGTCCCTTGGTGATCAGAACGGGTTCCCAGTATCGATGGGGTTTTCCAATCTGAACGTTGGTTCTCTCCAAGGCGACCACAACGGACTTGACTTCCTCCAGTCGCCGACGATGGGGGGTCCTTACCATTCAGGAGATCTCGATGCCGTCAACACCGACTTTACGATGGAGATGGGGCTTGATGACGACCCCACGAGCGCGTCGAGCGCCAACCAAATTGCTGGCATACCATCCAAACAGGACGATTCTTTGATGGGCGGTGTGGACGACACATTTGACCTGGAAGAACCTCAAACCCCGCTCACGCATAGTGGTTCCAACATCGACCGGATGCCGGACTACAACCAGACTTTGTTTCGTCCCAATCTGCGGGCCACACTTCCGCAGAACGCAGCAATGATAGACACATTTCAGTCCCCATTGGGAATTACACAGGCACCAATGCCGCGGATAGGACCTACGAGCATGGTCCCTGCCACTCCAATGTCCCCAGCAACCAGTGCTCCGACTCCGGGTGCTTTTGGGTCGCAGAAGAGCATCTACTCCAAAAGCGGCTTCGATATGCTCAAGGCATTGTGGCACGTCGCGGCGCGGCCAAATCCAGTTATCGATATTGGCGCCGTGGACCTGTCGTGCGCCTTTGTCGTCTGTGATATGCACATGAACGACTGCCCCATCATCTACGTCTCGGAAAACTTTCAGAATCTCACGGGCTACAACCGACATGAGATTCTGGGCAAGAATTGTCGGTTTTTGCAAGCACCTGACGGTAACGTCGAGGCCGGCACGAAGCGCGAGTTCGTCGCTGCTGACGCTGTCCAAAATCTGAAGACGGCTCTCGCTGAGGGGAAGGAGATTCAACAAAGTTTGATTAACTACCGAAAAGGCGGCAAGCCGTTTCTAAATTTACTTACCATGATTCCCATTCCCTGGGACACGGATGATGTGCGGTATTTTATCGGGTTCCAAATCGACCTGGTCGAGCGGCCAGACGCAATATCAGGCATGGAAGTCGGCGGCTTGAATATCAACTACACTCGCAGCGAGATGGACAGATATGTGTGGAGTCCACCAGACGCAAGCGCCTGGAACCCCGAGAGCGGACAGACACTCGGCATCGACGATGTTTCGACACTCTTACAATCATTTAACCCCAAGGGCTCAACATCGGACTGGCACAGGCAGTCTTGGGACAAGATGCTGCTCGAGAACTCCGATGACGTGATACACGTCCTCACCCTCAAAGGCGTGTTCCTCTACGTGTCACCGGCTTGTAAGAAGGTCCTTCAGTACGAGGCGCACAGTCTAGTAGGGCAAAACATCAGCGCCATTTGCCACCCGTCCGACCTTGTGGCGGTGCAGAGGGATATCAAGGATGCACCTCAAAACGGGGCGGTTAATTTTATCTACCGGGTTATGAGGGGGAAGAATGGATACACGTGGTTTGACGCCTACGGTTCGCTTTATTCAGAGCAAGGCAAAGGGAGGAAATGCCTCATCATGGTTGGGAGGAAGAGGCCCGTCACCGTCCTTCGCAGAAGCGAGCTGGAAGCGAATGGAGGGCTTGGGGATCTCGAGTTGTGGTCCAAGGTCTCCACATCAGGCATGTTCCTCTTTGTTTCGGTTAGCGCTCAAAAGCTGCTGGAGTGGGACAAGGCTAGTCTCATAGGTACGAGCATGCAGGACCTGATGCGGAAAGAGTCGAGGATTGAATTTGGGAGGACGATCGAAAAGGCCCGTAAGGGGCAGATTGTGACTTGCAAGCACGAACTGTACCACAAGCGCGGCACGACACTTCAGGCATCCACGACCTTTTATCCCGGAGACACGCCCACAGGTACGAAGCCGAGCTTCCTCATCGCACAGACCAAGATCTTCAAGGCCTCGTCCCGTATGCTCGCCCCGGCGACTGCCAGGCCGACAGGACCCTTGGGTGTGCCGGTGCTTACGCCCGAGGGATCAGTCTCAGCACCGCTAAGGCCTATTGCAACCCCGAGAGTCTCGGAAGACGCAAACGCCTCTGTGCAGACAGTGACAGACCCCGATTCGAAGACAGACCCCCACGATTTGGCGCTTGCAGATGATGACAACCTGTTTGAGGAGCTCCGGACGACTCGCGGCACGAGCTGGTACTATGAGCTGAGAAACATGGAGAAGGTCAACCGCGGCTTGTCGGAGGAGTTGGCGGCACTCACAAACAACAGGAAGAAACGGAAGAGGAGAAAGGCAGGGAACATGGTACGTGACTGCGCAAACTGCCACACGCGAAACACACCGGAATGGCGGAGAGGACCTAGCGGGAACCGCGATCTTTGCAATAGCTGCGGCCTACGATGGGCAAAATCTGTTTGTGCTTTCCGTCTTTGTCTTGTTGTTGAGGTTACTGACTTTGGGCTAGAATGGAAGAATTTCGCCTCGGAACTCGGCCCGAGGCAGCGGCGACGCAGCGAGCAAGAAGAGCAACTCGCCCAGTCATTCGTCGCCGCTCCACAATGAAGTCTTGCCAGTCGATAATTCCACTGCCGAACAGGGGAGCAAGGCTTCGACGACGCCAGCAAGTACAGACGATTCGATAGCAACACCAACGCCGCCGCCGCCGCCGCCGCCACCGGCAGCAACAGCAACAGCAAGCAATGGGGCAGCGCCGCCCAAGAGCATTGACGAAGTGGTCACCGGACACGCGCACAGCCATGGGTACAACCCGCCACAGAGCACACCCATGCTGGAGGGCGGCAGCGGTCTTGGGGGTGGCGGTATGGAGATGACGGCCATTCAGGAGGAGCGGGAGACCAGCGCCTAGGAGTTGCAGGATCCCGGCTCTTTTGTGATTGACTGGAGTCTCTATGGCGCCCACTGAGACTTGGTGCTGTTTTTCTGTTTGCGTCGAGATGATTGGACTGTGACGCTGATGCGGCGTCTTGATTTATGATGTATGTCGAACGGACCGAGCATGTCGAGCAATCTGCTGTCGTACCCATCCACGCAGCATCCCGAATTACCCCACTCCCAGATTTGTTCTTCTTCGATGGACATTTTTCTTTTTCCTTTATTGTGTGCCTTTCAAGGCTGACTTGTTGATCATTTTTTTCCTTTCCAAACCTGAGTCAATGCTTCGTGGGAGGAAACGGACCTGATACCACTGGGTTGTGAGAATGTCGCTTTTCTTGTTTGAGTGTTCGTGTTTATAGGCTGTTTTAGCTAGTGATGTGTCAGCGTTGGTGGTCGAAAGGACGGAAGAAAGCAAGCAAATGTGATGGGTGGATTGAAACGACAAAGGCATGGGAACGGAATGGAATAATGGCGCGGGGTAAAAAGGGAATAAATCTGCTTACACTTCTCCCCATTTCAATACTAGTTGAAACGTGGTCTTTTCTCCTTCGTTGGGGGATATATACCACCGGGAGTAGGGCTTGGTTTTTGGATCTTGGGGCGTTCCCTTTTGGATGGTTGGTTAGGCATCAAATGTTGGATGGGCATATCGATTCGAATCCGTTTCGAGGGCATGGGACGATGGACGTGTGGATGAAGGGCGGCGGACGAACGGGGCAGCCTGCTTGCTTGCTTGTCCGTTTGGTGATGATTTTTTTTTTTTTGGAATGGTGGTTTCAATGGTTAGTAGATAGATAAGAATGATGATGACCTTTTTTTTCCTCTCCTCGTTTCGGTTCAGGGAGAGTTCCTGGTGAGAGATCAGGGTTACCTATGTTGTGGGTTTACGAGGCGTTTGGTTTAGGTATGGGCAATGATGACTTTGCATGCTCATGCTGATGCTGGTGCTGGTGCTGGTGCTGTCGTGTATGGCAGGGCAGGGCAGTTTTCAGTCTGCAGTTTGCAAGCATGCGAGATGAGGATCCGATGCGGTGGACATTATGTCATTGCTCGTGCCTGTGTGTCTGTGTGTGCGAACGGAACGGACCGAGCAGGGCACCGGGAGATAGGTAAGGTAAGGCAGGTAATCTGGCTGCCTATGTCGTGTGCTTGGCGAAGCAGCAGAAAAAAAGGGGTGAGATGATGGTTATGATGGTGAACGCGATGTGTGGGTGAGATTATGGCTTAGTGTCACATGTCAGATGGGCGATGAAGGGCTTGGGGGACGGGGATCGGATGGGGTTTTGGCGAGCTAAAGGTACTCGATGTTGAACACGAGGGATCGAGGGAGGTGTTGTCCGGTGGTGTCGAATTGGAAGTCATGCCCGGTTTATCCACGTATTTACTCTGAAAGGATGGGGGAGGAATGTCTGTGTGTGTCGCACAGGTAATGTCACGTCTTGTCATGTCAACGGAGATGGTGATATAGTTGGTGCAGGAGAGCGACAGCAGGCAGACGGATGACTGATACGAAGGGTTTTTGTCCGCGATGGATCCGGAACCAAACAACTGTCGGTAGAATAGTTCATCTCATCTTTCTTTACGTGTATGCATCCCGGTGATATGCCGAGCTCTGCATTCGGCATGTTGAAACGAGCGAGACGCTGAGGATAACGTTACACGATGTCCATCACTTCATCACTCCGAATCGCCACCCCAACGCAACGACTTCAAAATATTGATGCAAAACACATGTGCTTTTTTCTTCTTTGGCTCAGAGCCCAGAACATCAAAAAGTCTCATCTTCCAGCCGTGTGCTGCAATGCAGTGTCATGTCGTGTCGTGTCGTTCATCGCCGCCGCCGCCGCATCGTCAATGCGTAAAGCAGAAAGTGCCCAGGCAGCAAGATTCCCGAGCCTCTCACTTGCCTGGGAGATGTGCCCCCCCCTGCCGCCACCCACCACACGACCACGACTTCTTGAACGCCACTGCCGTTTCGCCTCATCAGGGGAATTGACAACCCCGGGTTTTCCGTTTTACACACACCATCGCCAAAAATGTTGATACAGACACACAAAGAAAAAACAATTAAAATTACCCCAGCCCTGGCGCTTCGTGACACCACACCACACCACACCACGAACCGTCCCGCCTCCTAAAAACCCAAGACCCAACCAAGCCTAACGACCCCGACGGATACTCACCTTGACATGGCCGGAAAGTTCCCAATTCCATTATTCCACCAAATATCGGCTATACCTGACAACCCCTGCCGGCGGTTCACTGCCGTCAACATTGAACTCTCCATCCGAAAGTTCCTTTTCTTTCCCCACGTCCATGTCCCATGAACGATCCATCGGCCTTCCCATCTCTATCCATCCGTCAATGTATTGTGCAATACCATCAGCCATATCATACCCCCTGTTCAAATGACGAATCTCCACGTAACAAAATCCCCCAAAATTAACATTAAACATGAACCCCCTGTCTCCACATCACAATCGCCGTCGATCAACCGGTCTCAGCTCCCGAGCCTGGATGCGACCCCGATCTGCTCGCTCAACCAGTACAATCCTCTCGAATAATGGATGCCTGGACGCCTGATACATGCGGGAACCTCCGACAACCACATGGCTTGAGGTATTGTACCGTTGCATGGAAATGTCACTTTTAGTGGGCCGCTTTGTGGTCCATTTTATGTGCTTGGTCCAGTTTGATGGTTCCGATGTGGACTCGACTCAAGATCCCCCGTTTGTGAATCTGGGGCGTGTTGTGACCGAAAAAGGGGGTGTAATTAGTCGGATACACGTATCTCGGTATGAACGGAAAGCAGTGACCCCTGAATAGCCTCATTCGAATCAACAAGGCAAACCGAGGGATTGTGCCCTTTCCACCTTGGGGGTTTCTTCTGTACATTTATTACACGACGTAGCGTATCAAATCAGCACAAACGCCAAACGAGCGGCTTCCCATGTCCATAAACGCCGAAATGTGTGCCTTTTGTCCCAGTAAATATACCCATTGGCTCCATCCTAGAGCGTATTAGTCCGTGTTTACCCCTTCATCGGGGTCACCTCCCCTCGAGGAAGAACAACTCTTCGCTCCTTGTGCTTAAACTCCTGTGCAACGTCCCAAAGCCTGGTTGAGGGCTCGCTGATGCAGACAATGGACTGACAATCGACGAGTCGCCACGGCTGTGCCTTTCCCCTTCGCTCGGTGCAACTGCTGACCATCCCATCTCCTCCACGCTGCCATCGCCCATGCCCAAGTCCCCTCCCAGTGGCCCTGAGGTCGCGCCCAGGATGCTCGTCGTCACAACTTCCTTGCGCCCTTGGTTCCACCACTGGTTCTCGAAGCCATTGTCGACCGTCATCATGGCCGCCCCAAGTGCCGCCGCCTCTCTCGCGATGCCCCTCTCGTCGGTGGGCTGCCTCGAGGTGCTCGTCTCTGGGCTAAAGGTAGATACCATGGTTGGGCTGGTTGCGTAAGGCTCAGGCCCTGACCGGGTAGACATCATCTCCTCGTGGCTCCGCGTTGGTGTCTCAGGGTGGTACTCCAATGGCCAGGACCAAGCGCTCCAGGGCATGCCACCCTCACCAAGACGGAACTGCGAGGGCTCAGCCGGGAGAGCCTTCCAGTGATCTGCTGGAGGCCGTGGGTTTGAAGAGGGCTCACCACCACTGTCCTGGCGACGGGAGATGTTGACGTCCCAGGGGTTGTCGCCGATGGGCGGCGGCGCCGAGTGGCCTCGTTCGTGGGATGAGCGAGAGTCTGCGCGCGTTGGCCGGGCTTCCTGAGACACATTCTCCTGGTAGGGCGGCGGCGGAGGACGGTAGTACTCCTGCATCTGGTGGTAGTGCCGGGGATCGTCGGGACGAAGATGCAGGATCTCGGTGTGGTTGCGGCCTCGAGCGGGGGCTGCTGCTGCTGCTGCTACTGCTGTCTGCGAGCGGGTGCGTGTCTGAGTCTGGCGCTGGTCAAAGTCGCGGATGGCGGCGAGGTAATTTGTGTTTGGTGCCGGGACTTGACGCGGAAAGTGTGGTGTCCTCTCACGCATATTGCGGGAGCGGTATGTCATCTCGTGGTTCTTTGGCGGCTTCTTGGTCCACGAGACCCCAAACTCAACGTGCACGTAGATCTGAGGCCCTCTGTGGGCATCTGGCGATAAGGGGTCCATGATGGGGTCTGTCCTCCAACGGGTTGCCATGGGGCGTGTGTGGTGGTGATAAGGGATATAAGTCAGTCGCGGCACGGCCTGAGGCTCAGCGCAGCATCGAGTTAGTAAAAGGCGGTGATGGCCAGGCAGTCGTCAAGTGCCCTTCCTCCGCAGTGTCTCGGTCGAGATGCGGCAAAGGGTGAGGTCAGCTGAGCCCCGAGTGTGTTGCTGCAGATGGGTGGTGTGGTGTAGTGGACGATGGGCAGGATAGCGAGGCCTGGGACTGGTTCCGGGTGGCGGCTGGCTATAAGGGATTGGCCAGTAGGTCTCTAGTGTGCACGGAGGAATGAGGGGGCAGCGGGAGCGAGCAGACCAAGGGCCGAGAGAGCGACTGGTGCACCGCCGCGGGTAAGGATTATTTTGGTTCGCTGCAAAAGTCGCAGCCTGGAGATGTGCCGGGACCCTGGGTCTCGCCAGAGCCCCGGGTTTGGCGACAGCACGGCGAGGGCAGCAGAACAGGGTCCCGACACCGCTGAAGCCGTCCGTCCGGGCACCTGGGATCCTCGCACAGCGCCCCGTCAGCTTCCCTCTGGCGTTCACGTCAATCCAATCCCCAGTCTGCCCGCCGTCAGATGCAAACGGCGCTGCTCGTGACTCCGTCCGTTCGACCGTCGGCGCATGGGCGTTTGTTTCGGCTCGCCAATCTCCCCAGCGGTTTGGCTCCAGGGTGGACGGCGATCCCCGTGGCGGTGCCAGTGGCAAGGGCTCCTCCTCTTCAGCTCAGGAAGAAAAGACAAACGGTGGCGTCTATCAGGGGCGCTTTGTGACATGCAGCAGCGCAGCATCGACCGGGTCTTGGACCAGACTTTGCAGGTGCGGCCTGCGAGGAGTTCGCCTCAGGTTTCCCAACTGTCAGAGAAACAACGACCTGGCGACGGCACAGACGTGAACAGGCGGAAACATTCCCACCTTGGGCTCTTCCAAGGAGTCTGTGGCTGGCGTCAACTGTTTGGTCGTCGGCTTTGCATCGCACACATTTCACAGGAGTGACAGGCCCTGGGTGCCGTTTGCCGTCCACACTTCATGTCGCACTTGCCAATTGCTCGTTGTGAGCAGTGCTCTTGATCTTTCCCCGCATGGGTCAAGCTCGGGAATTACACTGCATCACGAGCCCAACCCCATTGGTTATAGCTGCAGCTTCCAGAATACCGGACGGCTTCAGGAGATAACCAGAAGGACAAGAGGTGTGAGTGGGATGGCAGAGGATTCGCAGAAACCCTGTGGTCCACAACTTCCCAAACGGTGCTGCACTGTGTTTCTGCACCAGACGCACCAGAACTTGAACGAGCCGCACAGTCCAGCGTCGCATTTTCAGGAGGTGTTCGTACTGTAGCACCAAGGATGTTGCTGTCAAGGTTATCGTCGCACGTTTATTCCGTAGCGTCGTTGTCGCTTCCCCGGGTTCTTTTTGGCACGAACGAACCGAACAGGAACCACGCATCGGATCTTGTTTTCTCACGCCTATTTTGGCTTTCGCATCTCATCTTTGCATCACTCGCCCCCGTCTTCTCACCACATCCCAGGCAGCCGTCCGTCCGACGAAGGCCGGGTTTTTTGCGATGCTCGCAATTGATCGGTACGAGGGGTGTCAGATCCAGCGAGGCCCAGCAGCACCGCCAACGGCCAGATCCTGAGGGGTGCCCGAATTGGGTGAATGCTCTGCCTCAAGCCGTGCACGCATGGCCGTTGGCATTTAAGATCGCGGCAATCACCGCTTGGCGAACGGAATTCCATGTCATGTCGGCCTTTGCGTGGCTATTCGGTGCTCAATCCAGGCAAATGTTTTGTTTCAACCGCGGACTCGCCGTCGGCATGAATCTCGCCCGGCGATATCGCAACCAACAAGGGCATGCTTGCCCGCAGAGCCTCAAGTTTGTGACAACCTTTCTCACAGGCACCCCGCACTCCAGACAGTGTGTATCCGATAAGCTCGATGAAGCAACCGACTGGGTATTATCCGTAAACACAAAAGGAACAAGGCACTGCAGAACCTCTATAAACACAAGCAAATTAGGCCAACAATATAACCGCCAAACGAATCCTTCCAAACACCAATGCGGCCGCTCCCGGATGGACAGCCCGACTGCCACCGCCCCATCCGCCACAGTAACCCAAATAACAGCCCCAACCCATTCCATTCACTTGACCCAACGAAGCCAATCCTTCACGCAGCCTCAACCTTCCTAGCCTCCTGCTCCTCCCAGAACCGATTCTCCTTATCCCTCCCCTTCAACAGCCCGTAGACATCAAACGGATCAACCAGCGTCACCAAGAAGTGCCTATCCTCCTTGTACCCTGGGCCGGTAACCTCGGTCCCGTCTCTGGCCAGGTACGTCTTAGTGCTCTTGGGCAGATACTTTCTCGGATGCCGCACATTCATCATGGAATGGTTGACCAGCATGATGCCCGCCTCAAAAACATAAAAGTACCACTCATACCGAATCATCGGGCTCAGCGTCATGGGATCAACGCCCTCACCGCTCCAGTCAAACTCCGCAATGCTCCAGTACTCTACCACCCGAAAGATAGTCCGCGCCGTGATCAACGACGTTGACGCGTACAGCGTATACAGCACGTTGAGTAGACCGGGGTGGGAGATCCCTGCCTTGGCACACCGACGGTGGAAAGTCACCGCGAGCAAGACGAAGAAGAACAAGACGACGATTTGGATGAGCAGCGATGCTTTGAGCAGCGATCGGCCGAGTTCTTGCTTGTGCAGAGGAAGGGAGAAATTGGCCGTAAGGGCAGCGCCGTTGCCGTTGAGGGCTTCGACGATGATGGAGATGAAGGCGAAGGTGGTGATGACGCGGCCGGGGTGGATGGGTGAGTGGTAGGGAACAAAGTAAAGGATTCGGCCCAGGATGTTGTAGTTGGCGAGTTCGAGGAGGGGAGGCGCCGCGTAGACGAGACAGATGCTGACGATGTATTTGATCAGGTCGGTGTAGTCGAAGGCGCCGAGCTCGCGTACGATGAAGCCGGCCGTGAAGAGAATGGCGCAGAAGACGTAGAGGCCGGTAATGCGCCAGGACTGGTAGTGTCTGGGGAGGTTAGGCAGGTCGATGAGAAGGAGAGGTGATGCCTACACGCATTGGTAGGCGTGGTATGCACCAGATGCCGCAAAGGCTACGGCGAAGAAGATCGGGGCGCCTTTGTTAGGGGCGTAAAAGAAGATGCTGCCGTCGACTGGGCTAGGTCAGTCTCTCCTCCCGCTAACAAATAGCTCTTGCATACCGTATTCTCCCCCCATGTTGCTGATTGTCTTTCAACCTTTGGGAAATCGCTAGTTTGGAGGTGCGGATATCACAATCACACACACAATGCTGGCCGGCTCACGGGATCAAACTTGTCCATCTCAAGATCCAACCCAGCCGGACGGGCTCCATGCCCAGATATATATTTTCTAGAGCCCTCATACTCTCATCGCATCGTATCTCGCAAGAATCGACCATGCCCATGGGCACGCGTAGATCCCCTGACAAGCCACAGCCGCATGGCATCGCCAGCCAATCGCATTGCTCCAATGAATACGGTGCAACGGGTAAGGCATCGCGTGGGGCGCAACCGCCCGCAATGTCTTGCCAATGAGAGCTCACAAATTTTCAGAGCTTGGTTTCGCATTGCCAGCCTTGCTGGTGCCAGTCGCATGCCATCGTAGTCTCGTACTCGTCGTATCTTCGTACCCTTTCGGGAACTCGCGAGCATGACGGGCGCCAAGGCGCTCCGGGTGAGGCCGGCCAGTGACAGCGCCGGCGTAGGTGAAGCCAACGCCTGAGAACGTAAGACTCGGGGCAATCGCCGCGGCTGTGAGAGGCTGAGAGTGGCATTATCGATGCCTTTAGATGAGATGAGGGGTGTTCTCGGGTCGGGCCGCTTCGATCGTTGTCAAATCATTTTCTGGCCGTACAGCCATGGTGTTTCGTCACGCTCGACAATCGGTGTCTAGACCTGTGCGAGCAAAATTGGCGATACTGCCGTCGAGATGAACGCTATCGTTCCGTTGAACCACGATTGCCACGCCCGCTTCAAGATGAGACACACACCGAGTGACGAAATTCAGGCCTTAGGCTAGGTCACGCGATCGATCATGTGACGCGAATGTGAATCAGTAGAATGTGGATTGGTCAACGACTGAACTTGACACAGGGAGGCGGATCACGGGAGCAGGGATTCTCAAAGTTTTGACTGCGACTGACACTCAAAACTATACACGCTTGTCTCCCCATCCCCGTTCAAGATTGACATAACGCCATACCTTCATTTCTCCGTATCCGTCAAACGTCACATTGTCGGTCGTTGACCCATTGGTGCACCTCCATCAGGTCTTTGGTCAACGCTTCCTGGTTTCCTTGAAGAACCCCGTGCCCGCAGTCTGTAGCTTTCGCATGCGCTACCGCCAGCGAGTGCATCTTGACGTTGGTCGCCAGCGCTGTCTCAATCGCTGCGAGCCCCTCTTCGATGGTCTTCTGCAGTCTGTAGTCGACCAGACCACTGAACATCTGCACGGTGTCTTTCTTCATCTTGAACCGTTTCGACAATTCTTCGAGCTCGTCGTCGGGGATTGCGTTCTCGCCGTCTTGTGTGGCCGTTTCTGTTGCCTCGCGGAGCTCTTCAAGTTTGTTGCTCATTGCGTCTATGGCCTTCAGCTTCTCAAGTGGGTTGTTGTCCAGTTCCTTGTCCGATGCCTTGACCATAGCCTCGAATCGGCCCACGATTGCCTCGCGGTCCTCGCCGAAACTGCCCGCCGGTATGTGATCTCTTCTCGATGCTTTATACACATACGTTGCGGTCAATGTCACCTTCTTTTCCGCTATCGCCCTGTGGTAAAGCAAGCTGTCAGGCCAGAGCGTCTTCAGTGTATCGATGTCGAGCACCGCGCTGGCGAACGGACCAAGGTTCTTCGAACCGTGCTTATCCGGGTCCCGTTGCCGACCTCTCAATCGTTAGTAGACCTCCTTGAGATTGGCCTTCACTCCTTGTACCTTCGCCGCACCTGGATTCAATGATTCCAACTGGGCTTCTTGCAATTCGCACATTGCAAGAAGCTGCTCAGACGGGGGCCCCATGGGGTCGGCGAACAGTGGTGCCGCCCCCCACCATAGGTTCCACAGTCGTTCGCCGTCGGGCCTCAAAGCGTCCTCCATAAGCGCTTGTGGCAGCAGTGTTGACACCTTGTTCGAGAAATCGCCTTGGAAGTACCAGGCGTGCGTTGCGACCGTTTTGATGTCGTCGGGTTTAGGAATTCGGTGTTCGTATCGGTCGTTGCCCGACAGTCTGCTCGCCTCCTTGACCAGTGCTCCGTCGTAGTCTTTGTAGGTTTTAGTCAGATCAGGTGTGTGTTTTAGATCGCCGGTGAGCTTTCGCTATGTCGCCAACTTCGCCGCTGCGTTGGGTTTCTTGCGCCCAAACAAATCGTTCTGCGAGAGGTTCGCGCAAACCACCTCAAACTCTCTCGTCTTCCATTGTCTGATCTTTCGCGAAACAAATTCCACGACCGCCCTCGCCTCCAGAGTTCTCTGAAGTTGAGTTTTCGCTATGTTTGGCACCGTCGGTGGTTCGCTGAGCAGAAGGATTGCGTTGTTGAGGTTGTGAGAAGGACGTTGCCGATTTTAATCGACTCGGCGGGTTTTTTCTCGCCTGATATTCTCTTCCATCCGAACAGAAGGTGCGCGTTTTCGTCTTCCAACGTTGGGGCTCCTGCCTTCTTCTTCTTCTTCTTCTTCTTCTTCTTCTTCTTCTTCTTCTTCTTCTTCTTCTTCTTCTTCTTCTTCTTCTTCTTCTTCGGTAATGCCACCCCAATGTCCATTCTTGGGATATCGGTCAGCAATTGAACGCCCTCATCCGGTGGTCTACTGATTCCCGTCTCTCTTTCCTTCTCGAGGATTCTTTTTTTTCACCTCGTGTTCGTGGAGTAAGTCTGGCACCTCCGTCACCAGCAAACTTCTGGAACGCCACTCATTGTCTTATTCTTGTCTTATTCATCCTTGTTTTTGAACTTGATCAGGTATTGGATTTGGACCTTGCCTCCATATCTTACCGTTCGTCTCGCCATCAGTCGTTCGGGGATTGGCTTCTCGGTAGTTGTGCTTGGTTCATCCAGCACAAATCTTTGTGGTTCGGGAGGCGTTTCGCCAAAAGGATCGGGCTCGTCGGGGATTGCTCACAAGTGCGCGACTGGTATCACTCGGTGAATTTTCCGGTGAGTCGGCAACTCGAGCTCATATGCAAGCTCTCCTGCTCGTCTCTTGATTTCGAAAGGACCGAATCTTCATTGTACGTATTTACGTCACGGTTGCCCTGGGATCTTGTATGCATTGCACAGTTGGAACATCACCTTCTCGACTGCCCGGTTTCTTTTCGCTCCGCCACTCCGTTCAATTGTGAATGGTACACCGTTGTAACTAGCATCTTGCCTCCCAACTTGGTGAACAGCTCGGTCCAGAGTGCGCTGACGAATTTCGTGTCTCTGTCGCAGATTGCGATCTTGAAGAGACCCCAGTTGCATATCACCAACATGGCCAAGAGGTTCGACGCCCACTTTTCCGCCGTCCAGTTCTTTCGTCTTGGTATCGGCAACGTTTTCTTGCTGAACTTGCAGGTTACTATCAGCAGGGTATCGTGTTCCCCCATCGACGGCCACCTTGTCAACTTTGTCGAGCAAGCTGGCAATCCCTCGATGAAGTCCATCGAAATTGTGTAACAGGGAATCGGCTCGCTTTCGATGAATTTCATCAGGCCGGGGGTTCGCTAATGATCAGTCGATAACTTACCGCATTGTGGACAAATATTGGCCCGACATAGTATTTTATTTGGCCGGCCAGTCTTCTGCAACCGAAGCCTTTCAGCTCAGTCAGCATCCGTTGCGGTCCGAAATGGCGCTTTTCGTCGGGTGCCATAGCCAATATGTCTCGCAAACAGTCGTTTGGTACGCACAGCTTTTTTACTCCTTGAGCCTAATAGTATAGGAGCTCGCCTTCGAGGGTGAACGAGAAGTGCTCCTTGGGATCAACACCTTTCTTCTTGCATCGCTCTTTGCGCTTCTCAAGCTCCGCTCTGACGCCTTTGTAGTGGGGTCTGTATTATACCCATCGGTGGATCGTTTCCTCGTTTTCTTGTCTATTTGGGCTTCGACTGCGCACACTTGCTCTTCCCAGATGTCATTCAACGCGCTGTCCTCTGACTGGGGCTCATTCAACGTCATGTTCAGTCGTTGGCAGTCGCGACAATGCATCCGGAATCAAGTTCATACGCCTAGGGACGTAACGGGAATCGAGGTTGTATTGCAACAAATACGTCGCGGCCAGTCTCAGCCGGCGATTGAGCTTCGCGAGGTCGATCATCTTCAGCGTCGTTTGACCTGCTAGACTTCGTGTAGCCGCATGGTCCGTGAGCACCACTATCTTCTAATTATAGGAATGCAACAACACTCGCAGTGGGAATAAGGGCTCGCTGAAGCCCCGTAAACTGGCACCCAACCTTTGCAGGCAACTTGTTGCTCAAAGCCCTCCACTGACAAACAGATCGGCATGTTTGCGCTCGAAGACGAATGACAAAAGGGGGATCGAGGCACCTGCGGCTTGGTGGGGAAAGGCCAAAAAAAGACACCAAACGACTGCGGCAGGATTTGAACCTACGCGGGCGAACCCAATAGATACCTGAAGGAAGGATTCAAGTCTATCGCCTTAACCACTCGGCCACACAGTCTGTTGATGTCAGTGCGCAGCAAAAATTTGGACTATGACGCTCCACTGCAGTGGGGTGGGGACACATGTCGATTGACTCCAACTTTGGCTGCGAGACAAGACACTTCCATTGCTTCACTGCGATATTTTGAGATGGATTATTCCTCAAGTTGGGTATCTATATTTTAGAATTTAAAAGACATTGGTCGCTTCTTTCACACCCAGCCCCCACGTTGCGATGCATTCTGCGCACCTCAGACGTTGCTGAGTGAAAGCTGCCAGTGCGCCTCACTCATGTCCATGACTGTCTTTCACTTCCCCGTCGACTTGGTCTCAACAATCCTCCTCTGCTCCTCGGGCGAAAACATGGCAGTTCCCTGCTGCAGCGCATCCACCAAGACGTGGATGGCGTCGTTCCTGAAATCGTCGGCCGTGCGGACCTTGTCAAGGTCTTCGGCAAACTCTTTGGTTGCGCGCTGGAGGTAGTATGCGCTGAACTCGGCTGCGACTTCTTTGTTGGTTTTGGGGTGTTGGTTTGAGTCGGCCATTTTTTTTCTTTTTGGGGGGTGTAACCCGATGATTTAGAGTGTTTTATGAGGGTGAGTTGCCGGGTTTGTGGTGGTGGCGGGATTGTCGAAGGTTTTGGTGGTGAAAATTTGGAGCAGCAATCGGTAAGTTGTGCAGTGGGCGTTTCGAGGGAGCTGGCCATGGAGCCCCTGGACGAACTACCGCTGTGATTGTCACGACAAACTTCAGTTTTGAGATTATTTTATCATTGGAGTTATACAGCTACCGAAGCAGTATGGTCTGCGTCAATTTTGGCCATGTTTTTCTCCTTTCGGATATCGTCGATTGTGGTTCGGCGTCACAATGGCAGCACAGGTCACTCACCCCCTTGATGCTCGTTGACAGCAGCAATCTTGCCACGTCCAAAGTTGTTGGATTCTGTCTTATGACGACGTTGAATGGAGCATCCTTATTCCTGCCGACTGAGGATCACAGAAAGGTTTCGCACAAAACAGACACGCAGTCGCAACCTTCTTTCATGTACCATCGCAACAACTTCGCCAGCTTCTATTGCATTTCTTTCCCAATGGGTTGTGACCCAAAGGCAAGTTACCTTTCCTTCATTATGAATCATCCAAAAAACAGATTCTCTATTTCTCGACCTCGAAATTCCTCCCATCCAAGTCCCTCAAAATAACGGGTGTCTCGCACTCATCACGGTGGGCTGTGTCCAAAATCCGCGGGTGCCATGAGCTTCATCTGCTCCTCTCTAACCTCATGACATTTATACGACAGGTTTACCTATCCTGCCCCAGCTACGAGACAGCCCATGTCCAAGAGCCAAATCCTTCTTGTTCAGACTCAAGCAATTCACTTCCTTGAGCATATCGACGAAACGCTGTCCAGGCTGCACGCTAAGAAGCCCGGAGAACGCAACCATGCCTGGGCGTTCGACAGAGCAAAGCTGGGTCGTTATGACATCGTACTCGACATCGTGACGTTCTACAGAGCAAAGTCAGATTGCCACGACACAGTGCTCGACCTCGCGACTCTCGCATTCAGGGCGGGATCAACAGAGCTGCTGTCGCGTTACCTTGCCATGCAACGTGCGCTAAGTCGAAGATACAAAGATTAGCTCCTCCTGTTCATGTCCGAAGACCATTCCAATCCGGTCTGGTGCCAAAAGCTTCTTCAACTCGGACCAAATCCAAATGCTATCTTCTATTGGGGGTTATAGGATCGTTTGAAGACTTCCCCATGGCTCTATTACCTCGTCAACACCGAACGCTTGTCGGATCCCGGTAGGCACCCGGACAACGATCTCGACTCGGGCACGATCCATGCCTTTCTGGGCAAGGGGGCGGACCTCGACGATAGGACCATCTTAGTCAAGGAACTTTGGGGTGAGGTATTATGCCCATCTCGGATGGGCCATACGCTACGGAGGCGGACAACTTCGTCGTATCCTGCCCTGATAATCATGATTGAAGTCAATGCCAAGTATCTTTTGGAGGAACAGTGCAATCCCGCCACGGCAACAGATATTGCCTAGGGAACAAGTGTTCTTTCAAGGCCCGATGTGCAAAAGGTTCAGTCTCATCGACGTATCCTTCTCGTTTACCTAGGGCCTGAGGTGGGAAATCCACACCCGCGGTTTGCTGAGGTTGACTGGCGCGACTCGGAGCGGGTTCTGGATGGGTTAAAGTTGGTTCCTCACCTGACGGACCTAAGTCAACCACGAACGTTTGAGCAAAGGGAACAGGTGACATTAGCAACATGGAAACGATCCCCCGAAGTTAGGAATGTCCGGCATACCTTGAAGAAAAGGGATACTACAAGAAGGCTGACGATCCGGCGGTCTTGCAAGAGGCAATACCAATGTTTGAGGATGAAGAGTGACGGGGCGGCCTGGCATTGAGATGTGGTGCTTTTGCTGGTGATTTTTTTACATTCATTTCAATGTAGCATTATTCGCATACTAATTCAAGTCACAAATTCACATTGCCAGAAAGACGAATCTAGCCCGCGGCAACACTTCGCGTGAAAAAATAAACAAGGGACGAGGGCACTGGCATAACTTTCACTGGCTTCTGACCGAGTCAAGCTCATGTTCCCGGTGGGTAGCATTAGTAGGTCACAGAACAGACCTCGGCACAGAAGAAAGTATTAGCGGCGTAGTCCTCGACAAACTTGAGTTGGAAAGCCTGATCACCGAGACCAAATCGCGAGACAAACTATCCATCCAGATCAAATATGCCGCTATGCTAACTAGGGAAACACACCATACCAACAAAATACACACCAACTTCCCCCCCTTGTCAATCATCCGGATAATACTCCCTAATATTCGACACAAAGGTACACGTCCCCGCGTCAAACGTCTTGAAGAACTTGCCCGCTAGGTGAAACAACGACGCGGGAATCAGGCTCGGATCCTTGATTATCTCCATGTTATCTTGATCAACCCTGAGCCTATCAACAGCATGTTTCCTGCTTTGAGTGTGAGCAAAAGGAAATGACGGAACATGGGATCATGAACCTACAGGCAAGTGTAATATGTCTTCCCTGGGCCTTGTCTCGCGTTATCCGTCACTCCCTCTTCTTCGGTCCCTGCTCCATCTTGCTGCGCTTCCTCGGTTGCGAGATAATGAGGCATCGGCAGGGCCGTTGTACCGTTGGTGGCCCAGCCGTTGATAACACCGACGTATTGGTACCGCTTGTGACGGAAAACCTGACCAATCTTGTACTTTACACGTTCTTGGATCTCCTGCGTGTAGCGCCGGCTGACAGTGGGCTGGCGGTTGTCGAGATTGCTGAGCATATTGAGAATGGCGCGGACATTCTCCCACCCGCGGCGTTGACGCTGAGGTTGGGAGGCGGTGAAACGGTCGTAAAGCGGGACTAGATACTTTTCGACGATCCAGGCATCCTCACTCCAAGACAGAGCGAAGCGGTTGAGGAAGGCGTCGAGGTTGGCATCCCAGTGCGCAGACGAAGTTTGCTTCACCATGAGTTCAGCCCACATTGCCGAGTATGAGGCTGCTTCAAGGTTAAGGTCAGGATGGCCACGGCGGAGACGCTTCATTTCTGTTTCCCGAGTGTAGCTGCGTTCGAGGGAGCGAATGGTGGAATAAGCCCCTTTGATGTTTTGGGCTGTGCGCTGAACGATAATGGTCACAGGGGTAGCTTTGAGAAAAGCTTCGGCGCCAAGGTTCCAGCCGAACTCAACGAGTCGCTCGCGAAGGTCGGCAAGAGTCACTTCTTCTGAGGAGCCATACGGATCGAGATACATGGACTCTGGGGGATCAGAAGGGTCTGGGAGCTCAACGCCGTCGAGAGTGAAGCCAGCCGGGGCAAAGACAGAAGCATGGACATGTGAAGGAAATGCACAACATGCCGAGAGCATGCCAAGACGGTCAGCCACGCAACAGAAGATGGCCGACGAGATGATGGGGAGCGAAGGGTGAGAGGGGTCTGAGAGGGCGTGACCGATTAGACAGTTGCGAAGGTTCCGGTAGTTGGTTTCCGGCTCATCCATGCCTGTCAGGTTGTTGAGCCGGAGCCAGCGGACGAGGTGAAGGGCTTTCTGTCTAGTTGACCACTGTTCCAAGGCGGGATGCTCTGTCCGGAACTGGGTCGTAAGACCATCAAGCTCTCGGGTAATCTGGAGTGGTCAGCCAGGCTCACGAGTACATGCCAAGTATTCGGGTACTTACATAGTTGAGATCGTGAGGTGCATCATGTAGGACAAACATGTCAAAAGCGCCAAGTGCCTCCTCAAGCCCTCTCCCGGTCAGGGGCGAGCCTTGGTACTTGGACCACACATCAACGGCAATGCCCCTGTGAATACTGTCCAGGGCGGACATTGCGTAATATCTCCATGATATTAGTCACCGCGTAAACAAGATAAAAAGGGGCTGTACCTTCGGGCGAGAACATCGTCGGCGTCGTCCGCGCATTGATATTGGTCGAGCAGATAGTCTTTGGAGTCATACCCCAGCAGACAGATCGAACGCAACCTGGTAAGCTGCCCAACCTTTGTTTGGAGGATACCCTCAAACCAATCTGCTATTCTACCATTGTGACGCTCCCGCGTCAACCAGAGATCCTTCCATTTGACGGAGGAAGCGCGCTGGAGCAATTTCCGATGGAACTGATGCTTGGGATCCCAGTAAAGAAACGAGTGGCTGCAGTAGTATTTCCAGAGAAGAGCGTCGTTTGCGACGTGGTGAAGCTGGCGAGAAACGAGCTGAATTGAACGGAGGTTATCTTCGGGGGACACAAATTCCAGGATGTGCCTGATGATCTCATCGGGGAAGTTGACCAGAGACGCGGGCATCGCAGCAAGTCTGCCCAAGAAATCCCTGGAAATTTTGGATGTTGTCACAGCCCCTGTTTGTTGTCCGGGTTCAATCGCAGGGAGATGCGGGGTAATTAGGTGTTTACTGCGGCGAGGAAAAAGGAGGGTTTAGGTGAGCTCCAGGGCGTTGAAGAGACCATAATGCAAATGGAATGGCTGCATGTCAACTCTGATATCTAGTTGGTCCGAGCTTCACACACGGCACGGTGTTGCATTCACTATCGGCACATCGAAGCAAAGGGCTCAGCCGTGGGTGATTCTTCACGAGCAGTGTTCTGCACTATCTTTGTGAATCATTGATGACTCCAAGTATGATTCATATCAAGTCGTCTACATAAAGTTGGGTAGGCGGTGTTTCAGCAGCTGTTCTTCCTCCGTCAAAAGCAAAAAGTTGAAACAGAGCCCAATATTTTGTCAGGATACCGCTGTCCCCAGCCCGTTGATCTAAGCAGGGATATTCCTTGGCCGCGGGGTAGTTGGCTGCCCCACCACAATTTTCCAGAGCCCCTCGAAATCGAGCCCCTCCGACAAGTGACTCAGATCGGGTTTCGAGATCCAGACTCTCTCCAACACCTACAATTTTCGCAATTACCGGTCCGCAGCCATGGAGAAGGTCACTGAAGCGGTCAAGAACGTCGCAATTGGCGATAAGAAGCCAAAGAAGGAGAAGAAGGGCGCCGCCGCCGCGGCCACTTCCGATGCCGGCCCGCTCGAGCTGAACCCACCCCCCACCTTCATCCAGGCGCGTCTCGATTTGTTCGACCGTCTCTACAAGGAGCAGCAGGATGAGCTTGCCAAGCGCCCCCGTGAGGATATCCTCATTACTATGCCCGATGGCTCGGTCAAGCCCGGCAAGTCATACGAGACCACCCCCGCCGAAATCGCAAAGGGCATCTCCAACAGCTTGCTCAAGCGCACCGTGATTGCGAGGATCGACGGCGAGACACTCTGGGATCTTGAGAGGCCACTGGAGAAGAGCTGCAAGTTGGAGTTGCTGGACTTCAACGACGAGCAGGGCAAATTTGTCTTTTGTATGGTTCCAGCGCGGCACTGTGCGGTGAGGTGCTAACGGTGTTGAAGGGCACTCGAGCGCTCACGTTCTTGGTGAAGCTTGCGAAAGGAGATTTGGCTGCTCGGTAAGGTTCTCTTCGTCAAGATATTGATCGGCTCACTGACACCTGCATTAGCTTTGCATTGGACCCCGTAAGTTTTGCGCATCGACGTCGAGATGGGATGGTTCTAACACGCCGGCGCAAAGCTGTCGACAATGGTTTCTACTACGAAATGGCTCTCCCCGGTGGTGCTGCTGTGCAGGCCAGCGATTGGGCACCTCTCGAGAACATCGTTGGCAAGATTGTGAAGGAGAAGCAGCCTTTCCAGAGACTTGTAAGTGGGAACGAGCGGGAATCGCCAATGCGCTGACCGGGCCAGGAAATGAGCAAAGAGGATCTCCTCAAGATGTTCGAGTACAACCCGTACAAGCAACACATCATCAAGGACAAGATCCCAGATGGCACTAGAACCACTGTCTACAGGAACGGGCCTTTGATGTAAGTAAGAGCATGCTTCGCTTTGAACAGATTACTGACAACGCACAGCGATCTCTGCCGAGGACCTCGTATGTACTTTAGACCGACAGTGACAGCAGTATACTGACTGAATAGACGTTCCCGATACTAGCAGAATCGAGGCCTTTGCCATTATGAAGAATTCTTCCTCCTAGTAGGCTCTCCGGCGCCCCGTTCCGGCATTAGCTGACCCTATCCAGCTTCCTTGGCGATGCCAACAACGACTCCCTCCAGCGTATCTACGGTGTTTCGTTCCCCGACAAAAAGCAGATGGCGGCCCACAAGAAGTTCCTCGAGGAAGCTGCTAAGCGCGACCATCGTCTGATCGGAAAGCAACAAGAGCTCTTCTACTTTGAGGAGGCCTCGCCCGGCTCGGCCATGTGGCTGCCCCACGGCATGCGCATCCACAATGCGATTATGGATTACATCAAGGAGCAGTACTGGCAGAGGGAGTACGACGAGGTCATGACCCCCAACATGTTCAACGTCACGCTCTGGGAGCAGTCTGGCCACTTAGCCCACTACAAGGAGGACATGTTCCTTCTCGACGTCGACAAGGAGCAGTTTGGTCTCAAGCCCATGAACTGCCCGGCACACGCCATGATGTTCCGCCACAGGGAAAGGAGTCACAAGGAGCTACCCCTGCGATACGCCGACTTCGGTGTCCTTCACAGAAACGAGGCCAGCGGTGCCTTGAGCGGATTGACAAGAGTCAGGCGATTCCAGCAGGACGACGCCCACATTTTCTGCCGTGAGGACCAGATCAAGGCTGAGGTTTCCGACCTGTTTGATTTCATGAAGTCGTTCTACGGTCTGCTGGGGCTCACATTTAAGCTCAAGCTGTCCACTCGGCCAGATAAGTATATGGGTGAGATCGAGACCTGGAACCGTGCCGAGGACAGGCTTAAGGAAGCCCTCATCGAGTTTGCCGCCACCGGAGGTGTTTCTTGGGAGCTCAACGAGGGAGATGGGGCTTTCTACGGTCCCAAGATCGATATCGCGGTTCTCGACTGCCTGAACAGGCCATGGCAGTGCGCCACAATCCAACTCGACTTCCAGCAGCCCATCAACTTCTCCCTCGAGTACCAGACCGCCGAAGGCACTGCGGCGCACAAGGATCAGCCCAAGGAGGAGGCCAAGCCCGCTCCGGCGCCGGCGCCCAAGGAGGCCGAGGCTGAGGATAAGGAGAAGAAGGATGGAAAGAAGAAGCCCCTGCTCATCAAGAAGGCTCTTTCGCCAGGCTGCGCTCGCCCTGTCATGATTCATCGTGCCATGGCTGGCAGTATCGAGCGTTTCACTGCTATTCTGTGCGAGCACTTTGCCGGCAAGTGGCCATTCTGGATGTCGCCAAGACAGATTATCGTCATCCCCGTTGGCATGGGCTTCCTTGACTATGCCAAGGAGGTTGCCAAGCTTCTCAGGAAGGAGAAGTTATACGTTGGTGAGTGCTTTTGTCCAGGCCATTTGGACGACACTGACTGGGAGCAGATGTCGACAGCTCAGGCAACACCCTCCAGAAGAAGATTCGTAACGGGCAGCTTGCTCAATGTGAGCCACCTCCTTTACCCATTTTCCATTTTGACACAAACTAACCAAACAGACAACTTCTGCTTTGTCGTTGGCGCCGATGAGATGCAGAACAGAAAGGTCAACATCCGTTACCGCGATGACACCTCCACTCAAGCACGAGACGTGCCGGTGCCGCTCGACGAGGCCATTCAGAAGCTCGTCAAGCTCAAGGCTGAACGGGGGATGTACAACCCCTTCCCGGCACATGCTGAGGAGGGCGAGAAGAAGGCGTAGAGTGATGTCAATCTTGCTTGGCGTTTTCGCTGGTCGTTTATGGCGTGTCGACCCTAGAACTCACGTGGAAAGAGCAATAGAAGATATGCGTGTAACCCAAATCACCGATCCTTCCGTCTATCGTGTCATACGCAAGAGAGTATCATGTCCGCAATGAAAACAAAACAGTCTAGTGCCATCGCCTAACGTATCATACCGCATCGCATGCATAACCCGCTCTCCAGCATCCTAGGTATCCGATTCATAAGCAGCAGCATCCAACCCCCCTTTCCCCCTTTAAGGCTTGGGAACGTGTATGGTCTTGCTCGTCATCAAACACCCGTGGATCATGAACAGGATGACAATGGGGTGGAACTCCAGCGCGCTCCCCTGGAACCATGTGCCCAACGGAACAGCCTCGTTGATCCACCCGTTATACACCCACCACGCCATCATCCCGTCCAGTCCAAGCGTTGTGGGAATCGGCGTCCCCTCGAAATACGCCGCCTTGCCCGTCGCGTCTTTGGGGATCGAAGACGCCGTGACATTGAACCGCGCAAGCCGCGTCAGTCCGCAGAGCACGAAAAATGTCAGACAGAGATGATCGAGCGGCGTGTTGATGCCGATGCTAAAGGCGACGCAGGCGGGCGCCACACCGAATGAGATCTGTTCCCGTTAGCCACCATCCATCCCATCCATCCATCCATCCTTGCACCCTCATCCCTTTTTCCCAGCCGGTTTTCCCACCGCATTTTCCCATCCTTTCTCATCCCCTTTTTTTGATCCCATTTCCCCCAACCCCCTCTGCCATGAATGTATTGAAAGGGAAACATACCAAATCAGCCAACGAATCCAACTCCTGCCCCATCATCGAGCTCTTGTTCCTCCACCGCGCGACTTTGCCGTCCAAGAAATCGAAAAACAACCCAAACGGGAGGAACCCCAGCGCCAGGTAGAGCGTCGAATGCGATTTGGCTTCGGACGCCATGTAGCGCAGCGACGTAAAGATGGACAGGACGCCGCACATGCCGTTCAGCTCGGTGATGAGGTCGGCCAGGTGCATAGCGCGGATGAGGCTGAAGTGGCCTGGCTTGGGGGAGGAGAGGAGGTCTTTTTGCTTGGATGCTAACACAGTTGGTTAGTTGCGGAACGAAGGAGAATGAAATGGAGGGGGGGGTGAAGTAGTACAGGGCTCGTCATCGGCGGGTTTGGGGACGCCGTTTACGGCGCTGCTTGTTCTTTTGGACATTGCTGCGTTGCGGTTGCTCAATAGAATGTATGATGAAGTTTGAGTTTAGTAAATGATGAGAGTGAGTTTGGAGTTGGTTGTGTTGTCGTCGGGCGGGAGTTGCGGGCAACGCGAGAACAAAAGCAGGTCGTTGCGTTTTTGTTCGACTGGGCCTGGTGAAGTGCGCAGGGGTCATGCCGTCATGTTTTTTTTACCGTCACACCCCCCCGCGTAAATGGGACTTGGCGCGAAATTGCCAGACCGCTTTCCCAGGTTGAGCGTTAGCGTCGGCCCAATGGATTCGCTGCCGGCAGTCTACGAGTGTCTGGAACTTCGGGTTGCCCTTTTTTGTTTGCACCGAGGCAAGACAAGTGGTGTGAAGAAAGAGTCCGACTCCCAACCCTGAAACCATCCAGACGATACAAAAGAGCCATACGCTGAATTTCCGAACACAACATCAAATGGTTCCAAGCCATTCTATATATTTTGGAGGGCGCATAATACAACCCCCGACACAAGAAACCACAACCCAAGGCACGTAAAATACTTTCAATGCCTCCAGATATGTATTTAGGCCCTTTTTGTAAAGAAGGACGCCTTGATTTCTTGTGGATTTCGTATTCTTTGTACAATGCGTCTTTGGCAGTCGAACTCTTTCTTCACACCACTTGCGAGGTGCTGAATTACGTCACTTGGGGTGGGTTTTGTCTTGAAATGGGATGGCGTAGACGATGGGGGGTTTGGTCCAGCGCATTTCTCTACGCTATTTGCGATGACTTCTACTCAAGACCTATTCCTACTGATTGATTGCCATGAACATGAATGAAATGGCCATGGCACAGTTGCGGTGACACGCTGGCCACTCGAAACGCCGTTGACGCCAGACAATTGACATGTACCCTGTAATTTCCATCTGCGCGAACTCCTGCAGAGGCCTCTCTCCCCTTCCACCTAGTTTTGAAGCTGTACCTGTTGGTGCAGCTCCTGGAGCACACCGTGCTCGGCCAGCTTCGTCACCCACATGTGGATTGCCAGCGTGTGGTCCTTTGTGCGGCCATGGACCTTTTCAACAACAGCCTCGCTCTTCGTCTCTGTTTCGTAGCTCGATCGGACGCGCTGCTGCTCCTTGGTGAGCTGGCCTTGCAGCTTCAGAGCGTCAGCGATGTCGGCAGAGGGGCTGCAGACCTTTTCGGCTTCCTCCAACTCTGGGGCGCCGCGAGATAGGGCATCCATATCGCCCGCATCCAAGTCGTACTCCCTCAGTTTGTCGGCGTCTGCGCAGCTCAGCATGTCTGCCGCGCTGGACCACGCGGGATTGTCGCCCCATCTCTTGTTCAGAATATCCAAACAGTGAATGTTGACTGCAAGTTCCTTTCGGATCGCAGCAAAGTAGTCGCCACACATGGCAAGCAGATTGAATGAGAGCTGGCCCCGCTCATGCTCCAGCATCTTCCTCTCAATCACTGGCGCAGCCACGGAGGTCCAGTGCTCGCCGTCGGCGAAATCACCTGTGACCATCATCAGCACAATCCCAAGCTTGCCACGCATGAAACATACCAACACGAGCCGGGCTGACCTCGAGCCCATCAAGCTGCCAGACCGAATTGCCGACGGGAACAAAAGCAATGAAGTGATACGCCGTATCGGTGCTCTGTTTCTTTTTTTTCTTTTTGGCCGACGCTCTCGAGGTGCTGGTCTTCTTGGCCTTTTTCTTCTTGGACTCATCCACGTCATTCTTGAGACTGAGGGCCGCATTGAGAAGATCCAACCGTCTAGTTTTGTCAGTTTTTCAGTATGTATCCCAACCTTTGCCAGGGTCTCGAAACATACCTCGCAAAAGAATTATGCGCAACCCGTATCCACGGGCTGTTGGTAATCAGGTTCCCCCTCAGCGGCGGCGACAGATCCATCGAGTCGTTCTTGAGCTGTCTGAGTTTGTCGCCCAAGGCAATGCCCTCAGCATTCATCATGATATTCAACATGGCAATTGTCGCGCACGCATTGTGCGTTGTCTGCATCTGTCAGCCCATTTCTCAGCCCGTGCAATCCAGACCAACCTGATTCGCGAACCACACTCCATCCGTGTCGTCCTCGGCCTCACGGCTCTCCTCCTCGACATATTCGTACAAGAAAATTAAGCCATAAACCGGTGCCCTGTGTTGTCAGTCTCTTTCCAGTAAACATCAGCAGTAAATACCCACGGAAGTTGACCCAAACTCTCTTCGTCAACACTGTACACCTCCTCAATCTTGGCGCCCTTGATACCGAGTCTCTGCAGAATCACGTTGAAGAATGCCTGCCAATGTTAGCCCCCCGTTGTCATATCGAATCCCGCCCATCCATTTCCCCACGCCTTCCATTTACCATGCCGTCCATTCCTTGCCCATCCCGTTTATCATCCCTTCCGTCTGGCTTCCTCTTTCTTCCATTCAGGGTCCCACTCATGTTCACATCCCATCATTCCGCTCCATCACACCCATCACCACCAAGGATGACAGGAGTAGCAGGAGCAGTAAAAGAAAGAGAAAGTAAAAAAAAGAACTCACAGGATCACTCTCAACCTCCGTCCAAGAAGGCCATCCCTTCTGTTCCCCCTCGGCCCACGGACCCAGCGACGTCTCAAGCAAATGATCCGGCAGATCAAAGACCTCGGGCGCCGCCTTGCGCTTAGGATTCCGCCGCGCTAGTGTCGATAGTGAACCACGCACGGTAGACGCGGGTTTGGGGGAGGGGGGCTTGGGGGAAACGGGACGAATGGAAGGTTCGTCGATGTATTGCGCTGGGGCCTTTTTGGCGCGATTGGAGCGGCGGGGGGGATCTGCCATCTTGTCTTCGGGTTTTGGTGTTGTGGGGTGGGGTTGACTTTGCCTTTTAGAATCGCAGGGTGTTGGTTGTTGTTGTTGTTGTTGTTCTTGTTATTGCTGTTGCGAAGTGGACGGTGATGTAGAGAAGGTGGGTGGCGAGGTTGAACGATAGCCTCGTTGCCTTGCCTTGCCTCGCTTCCCCTGCCCTGCTCTGTTGTCGCAGGGAATTGTTGTCGAGATTGACAGTTCTAAACCGAAACAAAACAAAACAAAATAAAATAAAGTCAGGACTTGATCAGTGCTACAAATGCGGGGTTACTTCATTCCATCCCGGCGTTGCGGACTCTCAGTTTGGCTGTTTCGTCTTTTGTTTGCGAGGGTAAGAGGGGTAAGATGTCAAATCCTCGAAAAGGGGATGTTGACAGACACCTCAGCCGGGGTGAGGCGACCGGGTGACGAAATTTCCGGGTTTTACCAACTTATTTGCGCTGCAGACAAGTGTTTGCGTGAAACAGCTCACAAACTCACAGCTTGGCAAATAATAACCAGGTAATAAAAACACTGTTGGTTTTCTCGTTGCAAGGTTCACACAAATCGACAAGACGTGAGGTTGTTGTTGATTGTTGCACGGGGAGGCTCTTGCACACACAGTCTTGGCAACTACCTCCCTTCCAGCCAATCACATCACCCTTCTACACCTATCTCTCTGCCTCGTTTACTTTCACGGTCTTCATCAGATGAAATACCTATAAACCCAATGCTTTTTATCATTACAGTTACTCAGCAACCCTAGGTTATTTTCCCCAATCCACGCAATTAAACTAGGAAAAAGTGACTCCGTCCATCCTTGCCGCCCATGGTCATGTCATGAAGAGTGGTGGTATACCGTAGCCGTAACGGTCCAGTCCCTATCCCGGTTCGGCCGTTAAAACCATTTGCAAAACAGAAACAGCAAGAAGCAATACGCCATCCCAATCCCAAAATGTGCCCTTTCACGGACCAAGACCCCATCACTGTAACAGGGTCACCCTCCAATCACCCACAACTCAACCCCCAAAACCCCAAACTTCTCCCCCTCATCACTCAACCGCTCATTCCCAAACGTCAAGCACGTCGAACTGACCCCCTTCTCCAACCCATCGTTCAACCACAATCCATACTTGCCATCCCCCGCGCCCACACTCAAAAAGTGGCTCTCACACAGCATGTAATACTCATTCACCCCACTATACGGAAACGCCTTGAACCGTATCCCCGGCGTCCCTTCACTCCCAAGAATCGTCGCGGACCTTGGTACCGCCCCATCCCCATCCATCAACTCATCCGGCCTGGGCGGCAACCCAGCCAACACGCTCGCCCTCCAGAGGAAACACTCCCCCGTCCCGAAATACCCCGCCCGTGGATGGGGATAATCCGATAAATACGCGCCGAATGTACCACCTTCCAAATCTTTCACTACAAGCACGAAACCAACTCGTTTCCCGCTGTAGCGCGCCGCCTTGTCGTACAACGTTGCTAGACTCGCGCCGTCTTGTTCGAGCGAGTAGACGAGGTTCCACTCGTCGACTATACTCAGGCGCGCGGGCACCATGATTCGTAGTTCTTCGGCGATGGAGGTTGTAAGCAATCGGGCATCGGAGGAGGTTTCGGTCGAGAAGCCATTGAGTTGTAGCGGTTCGAGCGGGGGCGGTTTCATTGGGGAGGCGGTGTGGTGGCGGTAGGGCGGGGTGTAGACGCCGTCGAGGCCGTTGTTGTGACCGTGGCTGTGTGTGTAGGACGAGGAAGAAGCGTCAAAGGTGCGCGCGTGTTGGAAGGATGACGGAGGGGTTGTCGGTTGGGATTGTTCGGTTGAGAAGCGCCGGACGAGACCGCCCCAGAGGGAGGAGACCGACGACGACAGGAACGAGGGCGGTGGAGTGCCGACTGACGAGGGGGTTGGTGAAGGGGAGGAGTCGGGTGTCCCCGCGCGGTTGTTACCGTACGAGGGGGTTGGGCGGTGGGTTGCCATTGTTGGTGGTTGGTGGTTTGGGAGATGTGGTGATTGTTGCGATGAGATCATTGGTTTTTTTTGGCGGAAATGCGCGGGGTTGGAGTTTGGGGTTCTGGAGAGCTGCAGAGGATTCAGATTATAGGGAGGTTTTAAAGACCATGATAGGGCAAACCCGTGAGGTTCAAACGGGGTCGCCAGGGCGGGAGGGATGCCATGAAGCGGGTGTTCGAGAGGCCCGAGGGGATGATCTGACGGAGCCCGCGCGCTGGTGGCTGCGGATGCCGTGGCCCCAAGCTTCCTTGTGAAGGCTTCCAGAAAGCCGGCGCCAAGACAGGGGCGGCGGGTTTTCATGCCGGACCGTTTTACGTACCGCCAAGTTGCGGCAAGTCGCTTTGCGCCAATCGAAAGACAGAAAATACAAAATGGTACGTGTCAGCACAAAGCAGATTAGGTAATTATGCGGGGAGTCGCCTGAGCTAGCTGGCAAAGACCAGCGCCGGGACTTGGCAGACTACTCGTACAGAATACCCGAGCAAGTGGTGAGGCGTCTTGGAAACGCTCTTTCTGAGTTTGGTTGGAGTTGCAATCTGGTATCTCATCAAATTCGTTGCCGAGGATAAAAATGACCCGGGAAACCAAATATCGGATAAGCGCCAGGCGTTGGAGTTATGGACGCAGCAACAAGGGCTATGAGAACTAAACAACACGGGGAAGGCAGATTACCCCCTCCAGTAGGTCAAAAATTGCAGTGATAGTAGGGAGAGCGTATAATTTGGTGACAGGGTCTTTGGAGGTTGGTTCGAGATGTCTGCCATGGGCCGAACAGCTGCGAGACGAGGCTCTGCATGTTTGCTGACAAGAGTTGGGGTAAGTTGTTTCCTCCGTCAAGTCAAAAATTGCAGTGACTCGGACATAACTCATTGCCAGATGATTGATTGATGACAATTAGAGAACCCTCTCACAGTCACGAAGACAGCCCTTGACAACAACCGCTTTGTGTTCGTTAGAAGTCACCATACCCGTCGAGACTACAAAGAGCTCTCTAGGTCCAGGGAGTATCTTGTGACCAGATTATCTAGTTATCCTTTTTTTTCTGAGGAACAATCAGTACCATCGTCCACCGTAAGACTGTGGTCGCTGCGGGAGATGAAGTGGAGGTTGTCAGCCAAATGCAAGGCTCGACTGATTTGGAGCTGGCAGCCACCAGCGCTATCAGCCCACCAATACTGTCAAGATTCCAGGGTATTCTAGAAGTCCACCTCTTGCTTTTGAGGCATCAAACAGCTCTATATGTTTTATCTAAATTAACGAAGCCAATGTGCGGTGTTTGGGTGTGTCACCCACTCCATGAATATCTTGTACAGTTACAGGACCAACACATTGTCAGCCAAGCCAAAAGACCAGTCTCGGCCCCGCGGAGAACCACGGCCGACAGTGTCCAGGACGTAGCTGGAAACAGGACGCTGGATAGCTTCACTCGTGACTCATAAGTTTCTTACGTTTATTTATGCTCAAGTCCTACTGAATTGCGTAATACCGTTCCAAACGCCCTCGGGGCTTGGCTGCGCAGCGCACACGTCCGGGTGGAAGGCGAATTTATTGACGAGATAGTCTCTGGTCGTTGGTCCAATGGTAGCAATGTACGTCGTAGGGCTTTGCCCTCGAGGCTTTCCCTCCAAAAGCCCCAACGCCTCCAGCATGCTGTTGCATCCCGTGGGGGAAAAGACAATAACCCATCGCTTTGGTCGGTCTGCTGTCTTTCGCAGGAGGTCACCGAAAGCAGTCCTGAATGATTCCATGACCCCTGTGTTGTAGACCACCACCTCTTCGGCGTGGATAGAAGCGGCTGTAAGAACTCTGGGGATGACGACGCTTCGTTGGGCGCCGACAAGGAAGAGTAATGGCGGCTTGACAGCCCGGTCCTTGTACCACTCCCCGTAGTGCTCGATGATATATGGCGCCAGAGTCCCACCGTTGCCTGTGTGCTCGCCGAAAACATGTAACCGAGTTGTCGTCGGTACGGCCTTCAATGCGCGTGTCGTTGCCGGCCCGACGCTGTAAACTGGGACATCGGGAAAGTCGAATTGGCCTTCCTGGACCAGTGATGAGAAAGCCTCAACGGCCCGCTGCGAGGTGAATATCATGCCACCATAGGCCTTTCCCTCGGCCCTCCCTATCCCGTTGTCCTTCAAAACGTGTCGAACATGGCTCAGCCCCTGGTCGTCGAATCGATGCTCCAAAACGGGCACAAAAACCGGCTCAAAGTCGAAGCCATCGGCCGTGGCCGAGAATTGCTCCTCGTAGGCATCTGCAGGTGCAGATTTGGTCTTGAGCAAGAAAACGGGCGTTTTGGTCGACATGATCTTTCCGCGGGCACCGAACACGCGGGGGCGAAGGGAGCAAGCAGTTGAGGATCGGACTTGTTTGCCCCGCGGCCGCCGACGGGAAGGTTTATCGCGATAACCAGCGGGGCACCAACACCCCTGAACAAACCCCTGTCGGTCCTGTCCCGGCGTCATGGAAACAAATGCTTTGAAATCGGAATCCCTGTCGCGAGCTTCGCTTCAGTTTTGCGCCGACATTGTCTACGTCTGCACTGAGCGAGACCGGTTCACATCATAATGACAGCACAAGAAGAAAATCCCCTGCCGCCGTCGGCTTTAGAGGCTGCCCTTCCAACGGCCGAGCCACCTAAGAAATTCCCCAAGGGCGTCGTCCTCGGAAAGGACGGGAAACCGTACATGCCCATTCCCTCCTCCATTTAGACTTGCACGACTAACACTCATACTCACAGCTGTCGCTCCTGTACGTCTTTTGCGTCATGGGCTGCCCAGACGAAGTCAGGCCTTTCCACCCCCCAAACCACGACAACTACAACGACGACCACAACAAGCACAGCCCCTGCGCTCCCAAAAGACTGTCCACCCGATGTCGAACAACTAGGCCGTAGCGCGTGGACAGTCCTCCACTCAATAGCAGCCAACTACCCCGAGCAACCAACAGCGACGGAGCAGTCTGATATCAAGGGGTTTATGGGCTTATTCGCCAAGCTATATCCATGCTGGGTGTGCGCCGAGGATTTCCAGCGATACATCGAAAAAGAAAAAGTCAAGGCAGGAAGCAGGGACGAGTTTGGGAATTGGTTGTGTGAGGCGCACAACGAAGTGAATAAGAAGCTGGGGAAACCAACCTTTGACTGTAAATTATGGAAGGAGAGATGGAGGGACGGGTGGAAAGATGGGAGTTGCGATTGAGGGTGTTTTGGAGGCGGATGTGTGTCCGGAAAAAAGGGGCAAACCCCTCTCAACATTGGGATGTGATCACGGACTCATACGAACTCACCTCTCTGTATGATTAATTGTATACATGTAAGATTTTGTGTGAAGAGAATAAACATGATTGGGATGGTAACAGCCTCGTGTTGTGTTTCGGTTTGGAATACGAACGACGGCTACTTGGCAACGGGCATCACACCACCAAAACAACACAACAAGTTCCAAACATACGCAAAACGCCAGACGAACGGACACGCAATGGAATGAACGGTTGACAACGGCGCTGAGTAACAACATGATCCGGAGACACCCGGGAGCAGCGGGGCCTGCAACGCCCGAAAAGAACAGGGATCGATTACATCACCGCGCCGTCAAAAACGGTCAAAGACGCACAAGTCCACCACCGCAGCCATCCATGGATCTACACACGCATTTCCACTGCAGCTTACTGATGCCCATCCTGTCCTTTGCATGATCAATTCATGACCTCAACAGTTCACCAACCCATTCCTTCAAAAAACATCCCAACCATTCCAGTCCTCACCCTTTCCCCTTTCCCCTTTCCCACCAGCCACCCGGCACGAACCACTTCATCTCTCTAACCAAGACCAAAGAGAACCACCAAAATGCCCGACATCCGCACCCAATCCCTCACCAAGCCCACAACAGTGGCCGAATACCTCTTCACCCGCCTCCACCAACTCGGCATCCGCTCCCTACATGGCCTCCCAGGCGACTTCAACCTCGTAGCCCTAGACTACATCCCCAAGTGCTCCCTCAAGTGGGTGGGATCCGTCAACGAGCTCAACGCATCCTATGCAGCAGACGGATATGCCCGTGCACATGGCATCGGTGCAGTCGTCACCACTTTCGGCGTGGGTGAACTCTCCGCCATCAACGGTATCGCGGGCGCCTACTCGGAGCACGTGCCCGTCATCCATATCGTGGGCTGTCCATCCACCATCTCCCAGCGTAACGGGATGCTGTTGCACCACACGTTGGGAAACGGGGATTTCAACGTCTTTTCCAACATGGCGTCTCAAGTCGCCTGCGATGTTGCCCGTCTCAACAACCCGGCGGAGATACCAAGCCAAATCGATCAAGCTATACGCGAGTGTTGGATCAAAAGTCGCCCGGTGTATATCATGTTACCGACCGACATGGTTGAGAAGAAGGTCGAAGGGGAACGACTCGACACGCCAGTTGATCTCAGCTACCCGGCTAACGAGCCGGAGAGAGAGGATTACGTGGTAGACGTGATACTCAAGTATCTCCACGCCGCTAAAGACCCGATCGTGCTAGTCGATGCGTGCGCCATCCGCCATCGTGTCCTCGGGGAATTGGAAGAGCTGATCAACAAGACGAAGCTCCCCGTCTTCGTCACGCCCATGGGGAAGGGCGCCTTCAACGAAACGCGCCCATGCTACGGGGGCGTGTACGCCGGCTCCGGCAGCGCCGACCACGTGCGCGAGCGCGTGGAAAACGCAGATCTGGTGCTGAGCGTTGGTTCGCTCAAGAGCGATTTCAACACCAGCGGTTTCTCGTATCGGACCAGTCAGTTGAACACGATCGATCTGCATAGCACGCATACTGTGGTACGCTATAGCGAGTATCCCGGCGTCACGATGCGGGGCGTCCTCAAAAAGGTGACGGAGCGGGTTGACGTTTCGAAGCTGACCAAGAAGGGGCTGGAGATGAAGACGGTCAAGAATGAGGTTAGGGAGAATATGGATGACAGCAAGACTATCACGCAGGCGTGGTTCTGGCCGCGGATCGGCGAGCATCTGCAGGAGGGCGACGTGGTGGTGACGGATACGGGGACGTCGAATTTTGGGATCTGGGAGACAAAGTTCCCGGCTGGGGTTATTGGGGTGACGCAGATCCTGTGGGGGAGTATCGGGTGGGCGGTGGGTGCTGCGCAGGGCGCCGCGTTGGCGGTCAAGGATCGCGGCGAGGGCAAGAGGACGATTCTGTTTGAGGGAGATGGGTCGTTTCAGTTGACCGTGCAGGAGGTGTCGACGATGATACGGCACAAGTTGGATGTTACCATGTAAAGCCTCTCCCCTCCCGTCTGATGCGTGGTGTGCTGATCCTGCAGATTCCTCATCTACAACGACGGCTTCACAATCGAGCGCTTCATCCACGGCATGGACGCCGAGTACAACGACATTGTGACGTGGAAGTACACCGAGATCCCCGAGGTGTTTGGCGCCGTCCAGGGCAAGGGTTTCAGGAAATACGTCGTCAAGACCAAGGACGAGCTGGAGACGTTGCTCAAAGATGCCGAGTTCCGAAAGGGCAAGGGCCTGCACTTTGTCGAGCTGTGGATGGAAAAGGGGGATGCACCGCGGGGACTCAAGATCACGACCGAGATCTCGGCGAGGAACAATGCCCGAACTGAGTAGTTGTCGGTGTTCATTAACCGTGTGTATCCATCCCCACCCAATTCCAATCTTAGTCCTGCGTATGTCTACTCTTCGGACCTAAGTCGTTTGGCGGGTGACATTTCGCCGTTTGTGCTCTTTCGTTTGCTGTCTACGCTGAGTTCATTCAGTTTGCTGAGTGCTTCGCCGAGTCTTTTCCTTGCCGCCATCTCGCGTGAACTTCCGTCTCCTCTTGGTCGGTAGAATTCTCGGACCACGGCGACCAGCGCGTGGTAAATGCCGTACAACAGCAGCCGTACCCGCCTCTCCTTATCGCCGCTTATTACCTCTCCTCCCTTTTCTTGTATCCCTTCACAGTCTTCTTTCCGCATGCCCGTATCCCTCTCCATCCCTCTAGGCTTGCCTCCATCTACCCCTCCATCCTGTCCCTCTATCGCCCCATCCCATCCCCCTTCTCCAGTCACAGAAAATAGGCTCCCCATCGACGGATCCCCGAACAGCACACCACTCCAATCGTCGAAACCAACCGCCTCCCCCGCCTCATCAACGAGCAGATTTCCCAACCCCTGATCAACAACGGTCAACCTTCCTACCGTCACGCCGTCCAACGCCCACCTCCACTTCTTAAAGAGGCGTCGTATACTAACATACGGTATCGTCACGCCCATATCCTCACCGTCTCGGAGAATACTTTCAAGCAGGAGGTGGAAGGCATCGGACCAGGTGTTTGATGGTGGGCCACCGATGGAGTCGACTACTGAGGGGATGGGACCGAATTTATTGGTTGGGGAGGTTATTTGTGCGAGCGAGCTGGCTAGCTTGTTGATTTGGTTGCGGATTTGGTTGGATAACTGGTGGGAGGGTGGTTCTTTTGGGGAAGGAGGTTGAGATTGGTTTTGGTGGAGGGCTCGAGAGAGGAGGTTCGGAGATTGCTGGCTTTGAGACTGCTGAAAAGGCACCCCCCTGGGAAACGGAACGAGGATGTAGGGAGATAGGGTATCGGTTGATGATGGTGGCGAGAGAGACGAGTGGATGGGTACTGGGATAGTGGGAAGTGACGAAACTTGTGCCAGGTACCGGAGGGTTGATGCTTCGGATTCGAGACAGAGACGTTCGTGCCGGAGGAGACGGAGGGAAGGCGGAGGTGATAAAATCAGGAGGCGGCTTGTGGTGTCTGAGAAAACGATGGTGTATGCTCGACTGAGGCGGTGAGACAGATGATATTTTACCGAGACGATGGTTGTGTCTTTTGGGAGGACGTGGCCGAGCATTGCTTGGAGGGTTGAAGGGGGTGGTGGGCGACACATTGTGGTGTTTGTTTGTTTTGTTCTTTTTTTTTTTGGGGGGGGGGGGGGGGGGGTTTGGCCAAAATACTTTTTGGGTACTTTCCCTTTGGTG
>JAPZLL010000041.1:143004-166227 GCA_036250225.1 Cercophora sp. LCS_1
CCCCCCCCCCCCCCCCCCCCCCGGAGATGGATGTCTAGATCATCCAGGTACTCGGTCGGGAAGATATAAGAGATGGGTAGATAAACGACGACGGGATGAGCCGGAACATGTAATGTATAGCCCAACTTTGTAAGGCACAGATCTATGAAGGGGCTGACCAAACAGCCGCAGCTCGGAGACGCAGATTTCAAGCACCAGAGACAAGAGTGTTTAGCGTCATGAACCGTTTCCCTCTCCCTCTTCCTCATCCCAGACAAAAGACAAAGACTTGTGGTTAGCTCCCTTCGGCTCGCAACACGGCAGCAAGAAGGTTATTCCTGGCTTGCCTTAGCGGCCGGGGCGAATGCTCCCGCACGCCTCTCGTCACTGACGTTGCGTAAACGGCATCGGCCAGCATGGCCAGGGAGGGGACGTCCATCCCATCGGGACAAGAACCAGGTTGGCGTCCGGGTACGCCAAGCCAGGCTCGATTCGTGGTGAACCCTTCCAACGAATAGCGCGCCGAGAGTAGCGAGCCCAAGTGGGCTAACCTGGGGTCTCGAGAGCCTTGTTCATGCCGACTTCCCTGCCGCGAAGACGCGAAGAAGGAGCCTCGCAGGATTCCGGATCGGGCTAAATGGCAGTTGTAGCCATTGTCAGATCATCACATCTCTGCGCTGGCTGGCTGGCGGGGTGTTGGGGGTGCGCGGGCGGCAGCGCGTGGCTGCTGGAGTGTGTCTGTGGACAGAAATGCCAAGCGAGGAGTCTTCAACAAGAGACGAGCGGCAGCGAGCGAAGTCACCGCAAATGGTGGCAGCGACAAAAAAGCCTTCCATGGGTGGCATTATTGCGTGCGCTTTGCGCTTCAATATTGCTTTCGGACGTGACATTGTGCTGCTTCAAAGACAAAGAAAGCCAAGGTGGCATCCGGTCCGCTAGACATCGTACCTACATACCAAACAATGACCAGGCGGCATAGCATGCCATGGCAGCAAGCAGCCCAAACTCACCACACCGTAACACAACAGCCCACACGAACTGGGTGCCGTTTTCGGGCTTGCTGCGCCCGGGCAAAAGGCACATGTCATCGGTCATCGTTGTTTCTGACGAGGAAAAAAAAAAGCCTGGGACCGAACCGAAATCCATCAGACCCAGGAATCGCGGAATTGTCACTCGAGTGAGGCGCTTCGACAAGCGAACCGGGAATTTACTGATTGGTCGCCATTAAGCGAGAATCGGGGATCAACAACGCCTGCTCCACGTGGAGAAAGGTGCTTGAAAGTCATGAGCTGTCAGGTATCCACTGTTTCAACCCTGCCGGTTGCCGCCGGCATTCAATGTCGGTTTGTGCCCTTCAATTTCATGAGGTTCCCGACATCGCAACAAGTCCCCGGCATACCGGCCGGACCGACGAAAGGCTACCACTGCGTTGCAAGGCGCAAGGTATTATTGCGTGCGGGGCGAAGGCTCCCCCCTTTTGCTCACCGATTCCGTACTCGGGAAGGATATCGCTGTGAGGTTCCTGGCCAGTGCAGTGTGGACGTTGCAGTATTGCACAAACAATTCCCGGGGAGGCGCCAGGGGTGTCTCCCGTCTCGCTGGTACCCCAACCCTCTCAGAGTTTCACCGCAAAGAGCCGCGTCTTGATTCATCCATCAGGTTGCAGATGGATTTTATATCGCGGGGTATCAATTGGTGCACTCGTCAAAAATGTCTGGAATAGGGCTTAGCGTCGTGTGCGCCTTGGTGCAGCTGCAGCTCGCTCGCTCGCTCCTGGACGAACCGCATTGCTGCTTCCGCATGTCCCTCGACGGCTCTTCATGCAATTTGCACTCGTCGACAACAACTTGTCGACTGCCATTCCATTCATCAGTCTCTTTCGCTCCAGATGCCCCTTTTGGAGCGTGTAGCGTCCCGCCCTCTATTGATCCTTGGCCTCGCTCGCTTGTTACTTGGTGGCCGCGCTGTATAGTTCCGTTAGGTTATATCTCTTGAGCGCCTCCCAGTCGCTGCCCACAACGCTCATCCCGCACACCGTCTGCGTGATCGCATTAGCGACTCCGCTTCCCGGAAGCTTGTCCCTTACGTACCTGATAAATGTCGATCAAGATGACCTGGTCGGGCGTCGTGAGATTGACTTTGTGGGCGTCCTGGTCAACCAGAGCGGCCGTCTGCTGGATGACCCAGTCTCGCTTGAGATTGCTGTGGTTTCGGATGGTCGGGCGAATCGCAAACTTGACCCATGTTAGCATGATTGCCATCCTCGTATTGCGCAAGGAAGCGGAAGAACACTCACCGTCGAGGGGTTGATCTTGCCGTCAACACCCTCCTTTTCCTCCGTCGCACTCGCTGCGCCGTCAGCCGTCCCACTCTCGCTGATCTTGAAGGATTTGGCGAGTGTCCTCCTCGCCACCTCCAGCAGGCCCGTCTCGCTCGCCTTTCCAATGTCCGTAACAGGCGTCAGTCTGTTCACGTAGCGACATCTGAGCTGGCCCTGCTTAGGATCCTTTGCGTCGATGCAAATCCGCCTGACAAACTCCACTGGCTCCACTGGAGCCTTTGTCTTGACGAATAGCACACAGTCAATGTTCATCTTCATGGGCGTAAAGACAGAATCCTCGCTGTCGTCCGCCTTGCCCTTGGCACTGGCGTTCAGGGCCGCCACCTCCTTCTGGATGGCCGCTTCGAGATCATCCTCGTCATCTGACTCGGGCTCCTTTTCCTTGATGCCGTAGAGCTTCTCAGCATACTAATCACGTCAGGATCAGCATCCTGACCAACACTCGGAAAATGTAATGTGACAAACCTCGGTAAACAGATTTATAACCTCCTTGGAAGCCTTCATCTCCTGGTGCCTTGCACACGTGACCCAGATCCCCTGATCACCCGGCTGGAGGGCATCAAGCTGCTTAGCCTGATGGTGAGGCGTCTTCCACTTGCCGGCATTACCCGTCTGACCACACCACCCATTAGCATTTCCCGTGATAAGACGGCGAGAACAAAAATCGCTTATTCTTGCCCGTATTGGAGAGTGAAAAATGTGTACCTTTTTCTTCTTTCCTGCTTGGTCTGCGCCGCTTGTGGGTGCTTCTTTTCTCTTGTTGTCACCCATTTCCCCCCCTTTCAGTCTAGTGGGGTTGTGGCAAGAGAAGTGAGGGGATTGGAGAGTGCTTGGAAAATCTCGACGGGCTGTCCAAAGTGAGAGAGTGAGTGATTGTACCGACTGTGAAAGTGGGGTGGATTTTTTTTTGGAGGGGTTGTTGTAATTGGGTTTGAGGGTAAACCTTTGAAGCGTCGGCCAAGCTCACCAGTGGCGCGCCGCAGTTCGTGCGGTTGGTGGTCACGTGGGTCTAGACCCCTTTTTACCACAACAACAGAGAAATGTATTTGCACAGGGAGCAAGGGAAGGTCTGCATTCAGATTCCTTCGGGATCCTCTTGGGGGAAGATTTTGTAGTAGTTGACAAAAATATTGAAAGATATCACAATTAGATCACAGGATTCCGCCAGCTGAACGTCGAAGTTACTTGCTGAAGCGAAAGGCGGAAAAAAGAGTCATACAGAACCTTGGTCATTGTATCTCATTTTCGCGCTTTAATCGTCGTCTGAGTCATCCTCGTCTCGAGGCAACTTCATTCCCATGAGACTCAGAAGGTTTCCAGTCGGGCCCGCCATGCCACCCTGGCTCTTGAAGCTTTCCAGCAAGTTCTTGGCCAGGTTGTAGTCTATATCGACCTCACCATCCTCAGCTTCATCGTCAGAATCCTCAGATGTCATTGGCCCTTTGCCCTTGGGATCATCCGCCTTTATCCTTAGAGTCTCCTTTTGTGGCGGCTCCAGTTTCAACGCACCAAGACCATTGAGCTCGGCTTCCATCTGTCCCATGAGTTTCCTGATTTCCTCGTCGTCGTCTTCTGCCTCTGTATCCTCCTCTGTCTCCGCCTCTGTTTTCTTGACAAATGCCGTCGCTTTGCCCTTCTCCTGACTGGCATCTTCAGATGGCAAGCCCATCATCTCTCTCATCATCTTGGCAAACTGTTCTTCGTCAAAGCTGACTTCTCTGTCTTCGTCCTCACTCGAGTCATCTTCATCTGTGTCATCATCTTCGTCCATCTCGTCAATCTCTGCGCCTTCAAGGCCCGCATCCTCATCGTTCAAGAAAGCCTCAAAGCGAGAGACAATTTTCTGGAGATCAGCTTGCGCACCAGCATCCCCGAATCCAGGCCCCGCATTTGCTTCAGCAGCCTTGCCCCCTTTCCCGTCGAGCTCTTTTTCGAACCCGGTGTAGTCAATATCCATCCAGGAGTCGTTGTCCTCTCGGTCAACATCCTTCCAGGCCTTGATCTCACTGTCAGATGGAAGGGCCGAGTCTCCATCCTCCTCAAGGTCCTCCAAAAGGAGTGCAACCTCACGAGCTACTCGATTGTCGCGTTCGTGAGCATTTTTTGCGAGGATCTCAAAGCCCGTTGTGACTTTCATCCCCATTTCCAACCGGGCCAGCTTTTTCTCATCCTCACCCCCTGATGAAGCATCTACCTCCGCGGAGTGGAGCAGGCCCTTCCATGCCGGAGGCGGATCGAATCGCTGTGACTTCAGCTGAGCGTAGAGAACTCTTGTGAATCGAACGCTTATTGTCACAAGGTCGTTTGGTGGAAATGAAAGGGGGCCGGTCGGTGACAATATCGGACGGAGAGTAAGGGGGTCACGAAGATAGAAAGCTTCTGTCGCTGGCGCGATGGCTTTGGGTCTTTCGTGGATGATGTACGCCAACTTTCGTGGGATAGTAACGAGTGAGTGGTGGTGAGACTCTGTGATTTGGCCCGGGTATTTTTCTAATCGGTAGAAAGCTTCCGCCTCAATGAACGTCGAGTGGATGAGAGTCTCCGCTGATGATTCGATGACAGCGAGTGCGTCACGCAGAGGAAGTGATTTGGGTCCAATATCTCCAGTTTCAGTCTGAAGAGGGACGATGCGTAATTTCCCCTGGTTGATCCATACTCGGTTGCTGTCATTCTCAGGGCTCAACCACTTTGGCAGGACCTTAGCAGCCTCGATTAGGAGAAACTCGCCATCGCTGTCAAACACTCGAATCCAAAGCTGCGGAAACGACTTGCTCAACTCCCGGAGAAGATAGACGATGAGCCACTCGTCCTCGACATTATCTCCGTAACTCGTCGTCCCATGAAGATACGATAACCCTGGTGGTTGTCAGACACACATCACATCTGTTTTCTCAACCTGAGGCTGGTCCTGGAAACAACGTACCCTTTTCAATCTTTGTTTCTAGTTTGAACGGCTCCCTTTGCCAAATGTATCCTTTGGTCAACTCGTTTGCCGTCTCGACGGCAGCCTTCCGGACGGCTTCAAGTCTGCCAAGACTTTTGTCACCAATGATGAATAGCATGTACTCGACACAATCCTCCGGCAGCCTCATACGGAAGCCGTCAAAAGCTTCATCTCCAGGGCGAGGCTCATTAGCGGCGTCCATGGCGCTATTTCGGCAAGTTTCTTGGATTGAGTTTCTCTGGGCAGCTCACGGAGCTAACGGAGCTAGTGGCAGGCGAGGATGGCGCCTGCCTTTGGGTGGTTTGCCACAAACACGGCAAGATGAACTGGCGATTTTCCGCCTTGGCCGCTGTGTTTTGGCGCAAAACCCGTTAAAGACCGGTCAACCTAGCCTAGCGAATGCTTGGGCCCACGCTTGCCGATAGTTCGACATCAGCACTGAGCAATCCTCGACATTTCCATGCGGGGCAATTCCTCGAGCTCGAGTCCCAACGCTGCCCTGTCGGAGGGAGCAGTTTGGTTGGATAAGGTAAAGTTTCGACGCTTGGGCCACACGAACACGCTCCATTGAGGCGGGGTAGTCAGGTGCCCACCCGCTGCCTGGCGCGACGGGAATTGAGGGACGCGTTTGTTCGTCAGCGCGTCATATTGCTTTTTTTTTTTCGACAAGTATCCTGGTCGCTCTTGGTCGATTGGGATTGCGAAGAGTATTCTGTCTGTCCTCTTTCTCGCCCTGTTCACCCTGCGGGAACGGGATCATTGTTTTAATACCCAGAGGAGCGAGGTTGACCCTGGATTCCAAAATGCCGGGGAGACTCGACAACGGGGGCCAGTCCGCCCGAAAACGACCTCGGATTGATACTCTTGATGGGGAGGAGGAGTTGGTGGAAGTTCGAGAAGCACGCTCAAACTTGCGCGGAGACAACGTGAGTTTTTTTGTTTTACTTTCTTTATTATCTCCAAAGGTCGACATTGCAGTTGCGACTGACAGCTGGCAGTACAAGCGAGTTCGAGTCTCAGAAGCTGGCCCTTCTAAGGGCGGTCGCCGGCAAACTCGAGATGCCACCCCTGACTCCGACTATAACGAGGGTCACGAGGAGAATGACGAAGAAGCGAATGGTGCCGAGCGCGAGCGCTTCCCATCCTCTCCCCTTCGGACACAATACGACGAGCTCCGCGATGGCGACTTTACACATCTCCAGCACGAAATGGAGGATGACCAGCGTGCAACCCAGAGACTGCGATTTCGCCCCAACCGGCTTGGTGATAACGCCGTCGCGGACAACGGCATCATTGAGGCTATCACCTGTGTCAACTTCATGTGTCATACCAGGTTATACTGTGAGCTGGGGCCGCTACTCAACTTCATTGTCGGCGAGAACGGCAGTGGCAAGAGCGCTATTCTCACAGCTGTCACCCTATGTCTTGGTGGCAAGGCCAGTTCTACCAACCGTGGTGGTAGTCTGAAGGACTTTGTCAAAGAGGGGCAGGACAAAGCTCTCCTCATAGTCAAGCTCAAGAACCAGGGTGACGACGCTTATAAGCACGACCTCTATGGGGACTCGATCGTTGTTGAACGCCACTTCTCCAAGACTGGAAGCAGCGGATTCAGGGTCAAGTCTAAGACGGGAACGACGATATCTACCAAGAGACAGGAGATCGAGGAGATCGTTGAGTACTTCGCGCTGCAGGTCGACAATCCGCTCAACGTTCTATCTCAAGACAACGCCCGTCAGTTCCTGAACGACTCCACAAAAGCGCAAAAGTACAAGTTCTTCATTGAGGGCGTGCAGCTGCAGCAGCTGGACAACGACTACCGCTTGATCAAGGAGAGCCTTGACCAGACCATGGCAAAAATACCGGAGCTGGAGGCAACTGTCAAGCGGACGGAGGAGGCGTTGACCGAGATGAAGCGCAAGAAGGAGGCAATGGGTGGCCAGCAGCTGCTTCGGGCCAAAATCAGATCTTTCCGCAACCAGTTGATATGGTTTCAGGTTGTCGAGCAGGAGAAGAGATTTGAAGCCCAGCGGAGGAAAGTTGAGGAGATCGAGCAGCAGATTGTTCAAGCAACGGAGCTGGCGGCGCAGAGGCGGGAAAACCTCAATCGGCATGACGCCAAGCTGGAAGGTTTGAGGGTGGAACTCGAGGAGGCCGAGAAAGACCTTCCTGAATTGAAAAAAGCGGTCAAGGCAGCTGAGCCCGTTCTGAAGACAAGAAAAGACGAGATTATATTGCTTCAGGGAGAAGAGCGAGACGCCCACAACAAGCTCATGGCTTTGAAAGATCGCATGGCCGGGCTTGACGACTCGATTCGACACGAAGAACGGCGCCTCCAGGAGAAGAATGGGGCAGCTCATACCGCAGCCAACGAAAGGCTGAACCAAGCGAAAGCCCATGAGGAGGACATCACAGGCCAAATCGCCGCAGCCGCCAGCCAAGCAGCGGCTATCAGAGCGCAGAAGATGGAGGCGGAGAAGGCGCTGAAGGACAAAAATACCGAGTTCGAGGCGCAGAAGAAGCAGATTGGCGATGTCCAGGAGAAGATTAGTTCGGCGCAGAGTGGCGGTGCCAACAAGTTTTCTCCCTATGAGCCTGGGATGCCCAGATTGGTCAAGATGATCGAACAAGAGAGCCGATTCCAGACCAAACCCATTGGTCCTCTGGGGCTCCATGTGCGTCTTCTCAAAGCCGAGTGGTCTCCTGTCTTGGAGTCGTTGATCGGGAGTTCTCTCAACGGGTTCATTGTCACGAACCACCGTGACAGGAAACTCCTTGAGCAATGTATCGAGCGATCCGGTATTAAGGACTCGCCTGTTCTACTTACTTCACTGAAAGGACCGCTCAACCTGGAGGGCCGGGAGCCAGAACAGTCGTTCACTACCGTCCTCCGCGTTCTCAGGTTCAACAACGACATGGTGCGAGATCAGCTCATCATGACCAACAGCATTGAGCAATTATTGCTGATTCCTAAGCGAGAAGCAGCTGAACAAGTCATGTTCAGAGGGGCAAAGCCTCGCAACGTCAAAGCAGCTGTGTGTTTCAAGGACGGCAGCAGAACCGAGGGTTTGACGCTAAACAACAGCGGCGGTAGCATCTCAACTAATCCCATCAGGGGGGGTCCGAAACGAAAACACCCACGCATGCTGGCCGACATTGACGAGTACATTGCTGTGCAAAAAGAACAACTTGCGAGCCTTGAGGCGGAGTACCAAAAACTGCTTGGTGAGAGACAGGCGCTCCAAAAGAAATGTGCACTCCACAACACCCAAGTGGCGACGAACGAACGAGAAACGGCTAGACTGAAGAAAGACCTCGAGGCCGCACGGAGGGCGATTACACGAGCACAATCTGATGTGGACGATTTCGATGGCGAGGATGGCAAGCTCCAGGGGCTCTTAACTGAGCGCGACGAGCTCAAGGAGCAGTACCAAACCCAGGGCACACAAATGGGTGCCATAACGAATCGAAAGCTCGACAAGAACCGAGACGCCGAGGCAGCGAAGCGCAATCTTGCGGAGTGCAGGGCCCAGCTGAACAAGGCGCAGGAGGCGGCAGACAAGTTCAGTGAAAAGATCGCCAGACTAGAAGCCAATCGCAGAATCGTTCTTACCGAGCTCAACGAGACCGAGGCCAGAATCGAAGTCTTGCGGGAAGATAAGGCGAGAGAAGAGGAGAGGGCCAGGCGACGGGCGGAGGATGTCGCAGAGATGACGGCCAATGCCCAGAGTCATGTGCCTGTCAGAGTGGAAATCCCAGAAGGCGAGACGGAAGCCTCGCTCGAGAAGCAGCACAACGCGCTCAAGTCAAGATATGACAGGGAGGAGAAGAAGCATGGGATGAAGGAAGGAGAGATTGAAAAGCTTCTGAATGAACGGACCCGAGCAAGGAACGAGGCTGCCAAGACCTTAAAGTCAGTTGTCGACATGAACCAGCAGATGAAGCAGACGTTGGGCTTGCGTCTCCACCGGTGGAGATTGTTCCAACGGTTCATCTCAGCCCAATCCCGCTGCAACTTCCAGTACCTCTTGTCTGAGCGTGGTTTCCGCGGCAAGCTGCTCTTCGACCACCAGAGAAGGTATCTGGACCTCCAAGTCGAGCCGGACAAGACGGAGAAGGGGGCCAACGGGCGCAGCACCAAGACTCTTTCCGGTGGCGAGAAGTCGTTTTCATCCATCTGTTTGCTCCTGTCCATCTGGGAGGCCATGGGGTCGCCTCTCCGATGTTTGGACGAGTTTGACGTTTTCATGGATAACGTCAACCGTGCTATCAGTACCAATATGCTGGTGAGTTGTCGTCTTCCAACACAATTGATGGCTGTGAACTAACCGCGGCTCGCAGATTACGGCCGCTAGAAGGTCTGTCAACAGACAGTACATCTTCATCACGCCCAACGCAATTGAGGGTCGGGCTAATCTTGACAAGGATGTCAAGATTATTCGGTACGTACTTGAGGTCCCCGCCCCATCCCCCAGAGTAAAGTTGCTAATTCTCGGTCCAGTCTTACGGATCCTCGCCAGCAAAGACTTGCGGATTTCTAATTCTGTTCCCTATACGGTCCTAGTGGTCCGGGTTTGCTTGGATGTGCAATTGCTTGATGGCTCAATGTTCAGATACGACCGGCGTCTAGCGGGATGGTTGGGGTGCTGTATGGACCATGTCATGTTTATATATATGTAGAAACATTAGCCTCGTGGCCTCAGGCGGTATTTCTTGACTGTCTACCTTCTTGCAGCAATAATACATTATTCGTACACAGTCGATCCTACAGTGTCACCCCTCTAAATCGGCATGCCTTTACTCCTCAAAACATTAACGCCGGCGCCCGCCGTAAAGCTCAACCACTCCCTCACACTACTCCCCACCTCCCCAATCTCCCCTGCTTCATCAAGTCTCCTCCTCAAGAACCTCCTCGTCTCAGAGAACCCCTCAGACCGATCATTCGTCATGAACAGCTCCGCAGCCGCATATATCCCACCCAGCGAGATCCGCTTGGTATACCAACTGGGATCAACCGCCCTGTCCCCAGCCAGATACAGGATCTCATCAGCCAACAAGCCCAACTCCTTTACCGAAACAGGCACATAACTCGGCTGCGCCATAATCGCCAATGCCTGTGCCCGTTAGTTCCGTCTCTCTCTCCTTTATAACCCTCCAAGCTTGGGGCCAAGAAAGGAAGACTAACCTCCTGCCACCGCCCAACAACCCCCTCATTCCCCCTCAACCGCTCCCACGTAATCTCCTCTACCCGTCTGCTCACCTCCCTCTTTGTCTTTTGTTCCTCTGGCACAGCAAACTGTTTTGAGAGTGCAACCCGCTGTGTATACAAATGGTACCGGATCAGCGCGAATGCGCCCTCGGGGAACAAATTGGTCGAGATATCGAGGTGGCCTGTCTCGCGGGCGCCGAGGGCAAGGGACGAGAGACTGAACCCGTGCGAGGGGACGTGGGGGAGGGCGGACTCGAGGATGAGGGATTCTGTGGGGGAGAAGGGCGGCGGGGGGGAGGGGTGGGTTGTTGAGTGGTATGTTCTCGTTCTCGTCATTGTTTGGGGTCGGAGGGCGGCACCGAGGAGGGTTCGGCGTGCTGCGGATGCGGCCATGGGTATGCTCGGGGCGGGAGGCATTTGCTTTTCGTGGCCGTCGGTCGGTCGGCAAATACAACTGTGGGAGGGGCAGCGAGTATGTAGACTACGTTTGGAGTATTCGGTGATGTTTCAATTGGGTTCAATTCTTTGTTTGGAAAGTTGCTAGCTAGGGTGGTGTGGATCGCATTGGACAACCTTGGGCGGCGCGATACGGAATCGCTTCCGCGGTGCCCCGTCCCGCTTTTCGGGTGGAGATTTTGTGGGCAGGTGGGGGAAAAACCACTTTATACGCTATAAAATGCACTGCATCGCAAACGTTCACCCCTCCTTGTGAAAGAGAGAGAGAGAGAGAGAGAGAGAGAGAGAGAGAGGGCAGAATGCGCCAAGAGGGTCGGCACAACGTTGGGACGCGGGATGCGACGAAAAGGGAAGGGGTCGGACGAGTTGAACTGGAGGGATTTTGGTATCTCGGAGTCCAAAGCTTGCTGTTCTGTTGGGTCGCTGACGTTCGGGAGGCGGGGTGAAAGTGAGCTCCCTGAACAGTCGGGAGCTGCTTGGGACTTGTGCCCATGAGTTCGACTTTCTGCGTTGGACCTCGCTCCGACAAGCTTGCCCTCCCGAGCCAGCGTTGCGGGCAATTATCGCGAACCCACACGCAGCTAGAGATGCAGCATGGAAGCTAATGCAAGCACACATGCGACCCGGATGTGATATCAGCAGCTCGAGACCAGAAAAGACTCAGAAGTACTCCAGGGCCTGAGATGCCGTAAAAGCCATCCCTCCATCGACACAACCACCCCACATTACTGCTGGATTCTTTTGCTTGAGTGCGTTGCTCCTGTAGACCCCCTAGCTATATTGTGCCTCTTTTGCCGCACTACTTCAGGCTCGGAGCACCGATCGATTGACCGAGATCCCCCGGTGCTTCAATGCAGCCATCATCACATCCCGTCTCGACACCTCGGCCGGAGTGTGGGCGACCCCGACGGAGCAGCGCGCAGTTGACAGAAGCACGGCAGCATGGCAAAAAGCACTCCTCGCTCGACCCTGGGCACCCAGCTAGACGGCCGCTCCAGCGTCAGCCTGCGCTGCCAGCAGACCTGCCGGCCCCAAGGTGCTGTTGCGCCTTCTGCGCTTTTGTGACAGGATCCTGTGGCTGCAGACCGAATCTGCGTTGACCACATTCAGTCTGCTCTCCACTCGGATGCAATCCCCGGGCCGCTCCACCTCGAGACACAACCTTCGCTGCCGAAGTGTGCGGTCCAAACTGGGCGTCTGCTGGGGTTCCCTTTCGGCTCCCACGGCCTTTTCATTCATTGCCTTTACAACCTCGTTGCCCGCAGACGTAACCTCATTCTGCCTGTGTTCTTTCTGTCCGCGCCATGACGCCCTTGCATGCGGTCTTTTCTCCTCTCGTTTGCCGATTCTCTGCCTGCATTGGCTGGCCTGTTCTCCATCGCTGGTTGGTCAAGACGAGGCGAGGTTGCAAAGATTTGCTGCTGCCCATCTCGGCTTCTCGTTGGAGTGAACAGCAACCACTTGTCCAAGCCTTTTCGTCTCGCCGCATGCAGGCCCCCCTTATCGGTGGAGCGTTGGTTCCATGGTAAGCGACCTCTGCTGGGCGCGAATCTTGAACAAGAGCCGGTCACTGGACAGGCTCAAAGTGCGTCCATTCGAGAGCATAAACCGCTGTCCCGGCGTACATGGGCCCTTCTTTGCGGGAAAGGGGCGGCCGAGCAACCGGATTGGACATTTGGGGCCCCGGTGTGCCGCATCACATCTGCTGTGTGACGCTCCGGTGAGTCGCCTGCTGAAGGGAGCAAATCACTGGGTTTGCCTGCTGGCTGCTGGGTCAGTCTCTCAGCACGGTACATACCTGGTAGGGCAGACCAATGTCAGCCGGCTCTCAACTCGCCGTCGAATATCGGTGCCGTTAACGGCAGCAATTTGACGCCCCCCTGGTTGCCAATAAGGGGTTCAGCCCTGAAGTTTGTGTGTGGGGGAATCGTCAACGCACCAGAGCAACCTGCCACGACCACTCCCACTTCGTTGACGACTGATCAGTGACACTGCGTAAGCGGTGCGATAGAACATTTGTGAACACCCCGCCTGCCTTGACCGGTGGACTGTGCTATGGTCTCGGCCACGATAATTGAGCGGCAATAGTAACCCGCATCGTCGGCATTGTACATGAAGTACACCGGGGATGGAGACAGTAGCTTGTGCCATGTTAGGTAGCATCAGGACAACCCGAAAAACGCCAGGTCCAAGTTTGACTCAACAGCCCGGCCAAGAGCTCTATGACAGACACCACTTGAGGGACCCTGGGAATGCCGTGGCCAACCGGTAAACCGATGCTGGGCAAGATGCAACTGCTTTGAGATAAGTGACGTGAGCACAGTTATTCCGCATAATCAACTGCCGCATTTTGGAAAATGTCAAGACTTCATGATGGTTGTTGCTGCAGCGCTTTGCCCGTGGATCCCACCACCCTCTTGACCGGACGGCAGCGCTTGCTGGGTCCGCCAGTGGCCTTGCAGAGCGGGCAACAAACGCCCAGTTCTGTAGGGACGGGAGGAGGCCCCTGGTCGTCTGCAGGCGCGATCCACACCCAACATTTACCACCCAGGCGATAGGACGAGTGTGCGGAAAGCTTTATGATGCAGCTGTGGTGGTGCTCAAAAGCTCGGCTTCTGACCCCCATCCTCTTGTCTTTGAGTGCCTTGATGGGGGGACTTGCTCTGCAGGCAGATGCAAGAATAGCGCTCTAAGATCGGGAGAAGCCCACGCAGGTTCGGGACCTAGAGTACTCTCATCAGATGGGAGAAAGTGCTTCCGCGTGTGAGCTCCCGGTGGCAATTGCGCGAGCTCTCACAGTGAGGTTGCAGGAGACGCTTGATGCGCCCTGGCGTTTGGGTTACCAGTGGGGTAGCGAGCGGCAGGGATCTGTCGCCGCGCGCGGCCTCTCCACCTTTCACACCTTGTCGTGGCCGCAAGGCTGCCTCGCATCAAATATACGGTTCCAGACATGGATGAGGAGAAGGGATGGAAAAATTTTGCTCTTCCTGACAGCGCTGCATCCCCACCGCTTTGTCAGGGACGAGACGGGACCGTCGCTTTTCACGTAGCCTTGATGCTGATTGTCTGATGTCTCAACGCGCTTCTCCCATCCCTGCAGGATTTGTTGAAAGGGCGGAGGGGAGGCAATCAGAACGCGGCATTCTGCCTGGATGGTGATGGATGGTTGCTTTGAAAAGCCGGTTTCTAGCCTGTGAAAACAAATCCGTGAGGCAAACCGAGGGAAAGTCGGTGATAGTCTCTGTTGAAAGGATATTGAGTTCGATGCCTGGAACCTAGGTGAAGGCGGTCCCCACTGTGACGGAGCAGCCTCACCGGTTTCCCCGACGTTTTGCCTGCTTCGCCCCCGTCTCGCCAGCATAGGGTGTCTGCGGTCGTCCTTTCCCTTCACCTGGTTCACTCCTTCATTTCGCCGGCAGAGCGCGCCACTGAGATTCGCCGATCTGCCTGCCTGCTGCTGCTGCAGTCGCTGTGCTTCCCTTTCCCGCGCGACACCACCAAAAAGGTCCCAGCTGCCTTCCCCATTTCGTCCCGAGAGGAGCACCGTCCATTTTTGCGGCCTCCACCACGCCGCCAAGGGCTCCACAGTCAACCTCGAATCCTTGCGGCATTGGATTGCCCAACACCCACCCGAACGCGTGTTTCTGCCCTCCGCGTCCAGAGCCTCCCATCTTCCATCCACGGCCTTGAGAACCCCGGACAAGCTCGCCCGTTTGACCTGCTGCGTCGGCCAATCCGAGCTGACCTGCCGTTCCATCCCATCCTGCTGGCTTGCTCCCCGTCTGTCCGCCGGTCAGACTTTGTCGACGAAAACTCTTTTGGCGCTGACCGTCACTGACCTCGTCTCCGGTTGTACCTCTTCGCACTTAGCCACCTGTCGCTGTTTCGGACGTGCAGGCCGCCTTCCCACTCACCACAGACGCACGTCTGCCCAACTAGAAGCTCGACGACCGACTCCGTGGTCCGTTGCGCGAAAATTTCGGAGAGTACCTCACCTGTCGTCCCAACGAGCGACATCCCCAGCGCTGTCCTGTGATTGCAAACGTTGCAGACGCCGCCAGACTGCTCACCAATCGTCGCGCCCCCGAAATTTCGCTCCTATCAAGCGGCTAAGTTGACAGAAAATTTTGCGATTCGCATTATATGACCATGGGTAAGTCAATTTTCTTCATCTCTCCGGCGTTGCGTATCTCGCAGCACCCGTCATCGTCGACCTTCTTCGTCTCCAGGTAGTCGCCTATCTCCCTGCCCGCCTATCACCTCTTGACGAAGCTGCCACCTCGGCAACACCAATATCAAGACCTGTACTGTGGCAGCCCCCTTTTGCGTCTAAGACAGACACCTCCCTTCCCCGAGCGGCGGCCAGCCAATCTGCGGTTACCGCGATCGTGAGCATTACCCAAATACCCTACCCTTGACGTGCGACCACGGCTTGTAACCCCCCAACCAAACCCCCTTCTGGCGATTTCAGCTTGTGCTGGTTGCTTGTCAAGCCTCCTCGCGTTCCCCCGTCCCCCATCCACGGAGCTGCACTCTGTCTGCAGTGCCTTGCGTCCTCTGCCCTGCACTGCCTTACCTTGCGCATGCCGCACACATATACACAATCAGACCCCCTCCCTGTCTTGCATGTTCTTTCCTTCTGATCCACCCTCGATCTCACTACAACCCCGCTGGGCCCCCAGGAGTTGTTGAACTACCGCCGGCTTCAATTATTCCCCTGGCAGTTCCCCCTTCTTCAACCTCGTTGCGCCTTCTATCTTCTTGCCTGGACTTTTTCTAACTTGGATACTTCTATAGCCGACTCAGGTGACACATACCGCCCCGTAAGTCAACTCCCATTCCTCTCCCCTCCCTCCATGACATGGCGTTTTGTCCATCGCCTTTTTGTCATCCAGGGCCTTTTGATCCCTGTCATGATCGAAACTGTCGGGTTTAGATCTTGATCTGGATTCAGATAGAAAAAGGCACAGTCACACGACCGGCGGGGCAGTTGAGTTTTTGTGCTCTTGCCATCTGAAGTTGGAAATCACCTCAGCCTACCCCGCCGAGACATTTCCTGACGGCAGCGTTTGGAATCCTGCCACAGCAATAAGCAACCCCGCCTTGTGCGCGGTTACCAGGCCATTGTGTTTTTCTTTCACCTCCAGCGGGCACAGTTCTTTATCTTCCTCCTCGGTTTCCGCTCCGACGACCCACTGACAAATTCCGCAGCGAGAGAGGTCTCGCTCTCCTCGACGTGCTCGTTCACGCAGCCCGACAACTCGTCGCTCATATTCTCCTCGTGACCGCTCACGCAGCCGTCACCGCAGAAGAAGTCGCTCTCCCATGACTGGCCAGGGTGCACCGGCTGGAGGACCTGGTTCGGGATACGGCGGAGTGCCCCATCGCGGATACGAAGATCGCTCTAACCAGAGAGAGGCGATGATGAATAACATTCGCGAGTCTTCGCAGCAGGACCGCCGCGTCTATGTCGGCAACTTGTCCTACGATGTTAAGTGGCACCACCTCAAGGATTTCATGAGACAGGGTAAATCAAGTCCTGACAGAAGCAAGAAACGGATTTGGCTAATGCCCCGCAGCTGGAGATGTTCTCTATGCCGATGTTTTAATGCTTCCTAATGGGATGTCGAAGGTGGGCTTTTACGACTGATTTGGCTGGTTCTTTTGTGGTTCCCTTTCTGGCCGTTTTGATGGATTGTTGGATTGACGGGTTGGGACTTTGTCCGCGGATTTTGTAGGGCTGCGGGTAAGTTATAGTTGCGCTCCTTCCTCTTCACGCTTGGTGCTAACTGTCGCAGCATTGTGGAGTACTCGACCAGGGACCAGGCTCAGAACGCCGTCGCGACGCTCAGCAACCAGAACCTGATGGGTAGACTCGTCTACGTCAGAGAGGCAAGTATTCAAGGCGGCCGCTAGTTCATGCTGCTAATGTTTGGCAGGATCGTGAGGCCGAGCCTCGTTTCGGCCCCCCCAGCGGCGGAGCTCCGCGCGGCGGATTCAACGGCGGCATGGGCGGCGGCGCTCCCGGTGGCTACGGTGGCCCGGGCGGCTTCAACCCTGGCATCGCCGGTGGTGGTGGTGCCGGTGGCGGTGGTCGCCAGATCTACATCTCCAACGTTTGTCACATCCAATTCCCGACCCCCCTCGTGATGAAGAGTTCACGTTAACATGCTTGATTTAGCTTCCCTACACCGTTGGCTGGCAGGATCTTAAGGACCTTTTCCGTCAGGCCGGTAAGTATTGACATTGCCAAGCGCGTGCATACGACATGCTAAGTCTGACAGCTCGCACAGGTGGTGTTATTCGCGCCGACGTTCATCTTGGCCAGGATGGTCGTCCCAAGGGTTCCGGCATAGTGGTCTTTGAGACACCGGACGACGCCCGCAATGCCATTCAGCAGTTTAACGGATATGACTGGCAGGGCCGCATGCTCGAGGTTCGCGAGGACCGCTTCGCTGGCTCGGCGCCCGGCGGTGGCTACGGCCGCGGTGGCTTTGGCGGCCGTGGCGGTTTCGGCGGCGGTTATGGTGCCCGTGGCGGCTTCGGCGGTCGTGGTGGCTTCGGAGGTGGTTATGGTGGTCGCGGCGGCTTCGGCGGTGGCGGTGGCCCTGGTGGTGGTGGTGGTGGCTTCGATGGCGGCAACACATCGGCCCCCCCTAACCCTTTCACCGACTTTGCCACCTCCGGTACCGACAGATGCGAGACTATCTACGTCCGCAACGTGAGTTATCTTGGTTTCTGGACCAGAAAGGTATTAACCTTTGATAGTTGCCCTGGTCTACTAGCAACGATGACCTCGTCGAGCTCTTCTCCACCATCGGCAAAGTTGAGCAGGCTGAGATCCAGTACGAGCCCAGCGGTCGCTCTCGTGGCACCGGTGTTGTCCGCTTCGACTCGGCCGACACTGCCGAGACCGCGATCACCAAGTTCCAGAGCTACCAGTATGGCGGACGTCCCCTCGGCCTCAGCTTTGTTAAGTACATTACCCCCGGCTCTGGGGACAACATGGACACCGACATGCACGGTGGCTTGACCCAGGATCAGATCATGTGAGGCCTCAGGCCTCGGCTCGACCTTGTACAATCGAGTTCCTCGGTTTGAGAGGTCGACTCCTCGTTCCGGGCGAGATCTGGATCTGTATTCGTCACATTTCCTTGTGTTTGGGGTGTTTGCCCGCGATGATTTGTTTCCTACAAAATTCTCGAGAAGACCCGGCGCAGCCTTCAGCATCGGGATGATCGAGGTGTAATGTTTGTGGAGCGCACGTTTTGCTCAGGGAGGATGGGTTTGGGTTTGGTGGGGGAATCATGGAATGGCCACGGAACTCGTCTCTAACCAAAGCAGCGAGGCTACGACCCTGAAAAGTTTTCTTTAACTGCCGACCAATATCCTCTCGTCTTCTGAGCCTTTTGAAGACATGCGGAAAGGACAGAAAATAAGGAAATTGGGCGGCTTTTCCCTAGATTGTACAATCGAATAGCAGCTGATTGTCCTATGCTGGTGGCGTTCGATGGGTGGACGTCGGACGGTGGTACCTGGTAGCGCGTTTGACGGTTTGCAGTGAGGGTGATGGATGTTATGCCAGTTGGTCCGACAAGGCTGGCGTGTGGTGAGTGGCGTAGGATGATCCGGACGGCTCGGGCGCGTTTTGGTGATTTGGTCCGGTTGATGCGTAGGCGCGGCCCTGGCCAGGGCTGGTCTGTTGTTTGTGATGACGGTTCAGCGGCTCAGTGTCTTTTTCCAGCGGTGGTGCTGCATGTCGAGTGGGAGTCCATGCTCACGGGACCTGCCTGACAGAGTAGTATCTCGCGGGGCTCAGTCACGGGAGGCTGCCTGTACGATTGTTATGATGATATGCGGTTTGTCAACTAGATACCCAGATACCCGATTAGAAATGTTGTGACAGCTGTCTGGCTGTTTACAGTTGCCACTGTTTGCAGGAGTTGTTCTCCCGGCCATCTCTCTTGCGGGATGGTCTCAGCTTTTTACAATAGTTTACAGGACCGGTATCGTCGGCGATGCTTCTATCCAAGGACAGATATGTTAGTACATCTGTGAGAGCCCGTATGAACTCACAATTTTCCATCGTCTGCAAAATCTACCAGAGATACCTTGTAACCCCAGAGTGCGGTTTCGCGGCAAGATTGAGGCCGGCATTCAGACTCGTTGCCCAATGCCCAAGTTGCTCTGGAGGCCCATTGTTGACTCGCAACGGGACTTGGACTCCTTGTTAGGTGTGGTGAGAGTGAAGGTAATTCAGCAATAGATCGGCGCAACCCCAAGGTTGTCAAGAACCGATGGCCACAGTTTGCCTGACGACATATTTCATACCTATATCATGAAGCTGCATTGACCCGGCCACGCGCAATCCCCCACGCGCTTGAGCCTGCTCTGGAATCTCATCCCAAAGACTCTCCGAAACGGGTCAACCATTTGTTCATCGATCCGCAGATCATGTCATGCCCATTGCAGATAAACCTCATCACGAAACCCCCTGGCCCTCAACCATCAACCGCACCCCTACGCTTCCTCCCATAACAACCCCCCCTTACACGTGCGCTCATAGCTCATCCTCGAACCAAGAATCAAGAATCAATCCCCAGATTAAACAACACCCTTCTTCTTCTTCTGCTTCGCCCTCCTCTTCGTCCGATCACGGGGCTTCAAACCCCCCATACCCGTCTTGCAGACTTCTGCGTACCGCGCAAAGAAGCCGTCCAAGTCACTGGGTTCGACGAGGGTCAGGAGCTTGATCTTTTCGCCTCGCTCGTCTCGGCCTTTGCGGTTTGTTGCGCGGACGAGGATTGTTTGGGGGGTGTCTGTGTCTGTCACTGCGATTGTGTCTGGGGGTGCATCTGAGTATACTTAGTACGGGGCGTGTCCGGGACCAAAAAGAAGGATGTGATGATAAAAGGGGGTCGTGGTATGTACATCGTTTCTGAGTTAGGAGGACACCACCGTGATCTTTGGCTTTGCGGGAGGCGAAGAGGGTTGTGAGTTTTGTGAAGAACTTTGAGTCTTAGCATATGATATGATATGGATAGGGAGGGGATATACCTCGTCATGAGATATCGGTTCTGTAGCCATCTTGCTTTTTTGTTTCTGTCCTGACATGATGAGATGTTGCCCTGACACGGAGAGAGGGGTGGGTGAGTGTGAAGTGAGAGTTGGGCCCCGCAATCGCGCGCTTGGTGGTGGAGTTTGACCCATTGTGCGTTTCCGCTGCTTGCCGCCCGCCCTGGGCTGGACTGCGGTAACCTTGGCTTATCGCTATCGGTGGTGTCCAGGGTGGTGGGGTGGCCCACTAAAAAGTTGGTCGATCGTTTGGGGGGATTTTTGCGACAAGAGATTTGGAGGAGAGAAAATCAATAGCCACCGACGAGCGCGACGAGAAACCCGACGAGATGCCACCACAGGGACAAAGGGGTCCGGCGCTGCCGCTGCATTTACTCAAGGAATTGGGCGCCGATGAGGGCTCAGGCCCGAGAGGAAGGGGAGGAAAGGGGAAGGGGAGGGAGCTGTCAAGAAAAGAACGGAGAAAGGCCGAGAGGAGCCAGAAGAAGGGGAGGGGCGCGCCGGTGAGGAATGGAGCGCATGTGGGAAACAAGAGTGCCGCAATACAGAAAAGAGGGTCACCGCCGAAGGGAGCAGCTCCGAAGCCGATATTGAAGCAGAAACGCCCCGAGCCGGAGGATGAAGACGAAGACGACGAGGATCCGTTCGGGGACGAGGACGATGAAGATATGGATGTTGGTGTGGATGAGGATGAAGACGGAGATTTAGACATCGACATGGACGAGGACGAGGACGAAGATGGCGGTGATGAGGGGTTCTCTGATGAGGAGCCATCCCCACCAAAAAAGAATATCCCCAAAGCGGTACAGGAAAAGTTTGCTGAAGACGATGCCGAGATTGCGGCCCTGGAGAAGAAGCTTGGTATTAAGGGCCGAAAGAAGCTCCCGCAGTCTTTCAAGGAAGACGGACTCGGCGACCTCCTTGCGGACCTTGACGGCGGGTCGGAAGATGAGGAGAAACAAGAAAAGCGAAAAAGAAAGGCGGAGGCGGATGAGTGGCTCGCTAGCAAGCGACAAAAAGCGGCCGGGTTAGAAAACAAGGGGAAGAAGATCCAGCAAGACTCGGAGGAGAGCGATGAAGGGTCGGAAGATTTTGACGATGACCTTGAGGAGGACGACTTCGACGAAGAGCTCGAGGACTCCGAAGGAGGGTCTGAAGATGGCTTTGAAGGGTTCGACGAGGAGGAGGATGGCGAGGACGGGGATGAGGACGAAGGTGGGGAAGTCGAAGAGGAGGAAAAGCCTAAGCCACGTGTTCGAGAGAACCCTTATGTTGCTCCTACAACAGGGCAACAAACAGCAAAATACGTCCCTCCGTCACTCCGAAAAGAAACCGGCTCAGATGCAGAAATGGTTGCGCGGATCCGACGTCAAACACAGGGTCTGGTCAATCGTGTTACTGAAGCCAACCTCGTGTCTATCGTTGGAGACGTTGAGAAACTCTACCGGGAGAATCCCCGCCAGCATGTCTCATCTTCCCTCGTTGATCTTCTCCTCATCCAGATCTGCGAGCCAACAGCCCTTCCGGATACTCTCCTTATCCTCAACGCTGGTTTCGCTACTGCCATCTACAAGGTGATTGGCATGGATTTCGGTGCACAGCTCATCCAGGAGTTGGTTGAACGGTACCAAAAGTACTACGAGGAGGCTAAAGAGGCCGCCATTGACCGCCCGGATGTATCAAAGCACACATCCAACCTGATTACCTTCCTCTCACAACTCTACAATTTCCAATTGGCTGGACCCAACCTCTTGTTCGACTACATCCGCCTTCTCCTAAGCGACCTCTCAGAGTTGAACGCTGAGCTGCTCCTCAGGATCGTCCGAATGTCCGGTCCTTTGCTCCGCCAAGATGACCCCATGGCGCTCAAAGATATTGTCACACTCATCCGTCCAGCGGTAGCTAAAGTTGGCGAAGCAAATCTGAGCGTCAGAACCAAGTTTATGATTGACACAATCTACGACCTCAAAAACAACAAGATGAAGGCTGGAGCGGGTGCCTTAGCCATCGTCTCGGAGCATAGCACACGCATGAAGAAGGCTTTGGGTACGCTCAACTCGAGAAAACTCAAGTCCACCGAGCCCTTGCGGATAGGTCTCAAGGACATCCAAGACTCGGACAAAAAGGGCAAATGGTGGCTCGTTGGCGCAAGTTGGGCTGGACCCTCGGCAGGTGAAAAGAAGAGTAACGGTGCCGCTCCTACCGAAGAAGAGGAGGAAAGCGATGATGAGAGCATGGTCCTTGATGACTTCTCGGATGGCGCCCCTGATATTGCGGAGCTTGCCCGGCAACAGATGATGAATACGGATGTGAGGCGATCCATTTTTGTCGCGATTACTTCGGCATGTGATTACGAGGATGCATACATCCGAATCACAAAGTTAAGGCTCAACAAAGACCGCCAGAAGGAAATACCGTTTGTTGTGATGCAGTGCTGCGGTGCAGAGCAGGTTTACAACCCTTACTACACACTCGTTGCGAAGAAGCTCTGCGTGGACCGCAAGACGAAGTGGTCATTCCAAAATAGCTTGTGGAAGCTGTTCAGGAGACTTGGGGAGTCAATATTTGGAGATGAAGGGGACGACATAGATGACACTGAGGAGATCGACCTCCGGAGAATTGTCAACAACGCCAAGATGTTTGGCACCCTGGTGTCTGATAGAGTGTTGAGCTTGGCCATCCTCAAGTGCTTGAACATGCCGTACCTGCAGAAGAAGACAAAGAGCTTCGCCGAGGTGATGCTGATCACGGTATTGCAGGAGTGTCAAGCGAAGGAGGGTGGTGGGGAGGCGGCCATCTCCACCGTCTTCAAAGCGGTGGAAGGGATCCCCGAGTTGGCTCGAGGTCTGCAATGGTTCCTGAAAAAGGTACTGAGGAAAACAGACCTGGCTGGTGGCAAGGCTGAAACGAAGCGACTCAAGGAGGCGTGTAAGACAGCGGAGAAGGCAGTCGAAGCGGCTCTGGCTGGGGATATGGGTCTTGGCGAGTAGCAAAAGCCGCAAAAGCGGTTGGGGTAACGATGATGTAAATGTTGAATAGACACCAAATGATACCCTAAAAGGAGCGGCTCCTTGGCGAGTGCCGCGACTGATGCTACCTCACAATCTGTCCCGCCTATCTCCGCACATCCGATTCTGGGGGGGGGGGGGGGGGGGGGGGGGGGGGGGGGGGGGGGGGGGGGGGGGGGGGGGGGGGGGGGGGGGGGGGGGGGGGGGGGGGGGG
>JAPZLL010000041.1:166237-341866 GCA_036250225.1 Cercophora sp. LCS_1
TGTCCCGCCTAACCCCCCACCTCCGTTTCGGGACCCCCCCCCCCCCCCCCCCCAAAAAAAAAAAAAAAAAAAGCGGTGATGTTTGGGTTGGTGTTCCGGATGTGTGGAACGCAGTTGCTTAGGTGATCGTCGCCCCTCAAAGTCCCCATTTGACTCCCAAACCATTACTAATTTTTGGGCATTTGCCCACGGGGAACATGATGCTTCGGTATGCTCGCAAGGCAGTGCGCTGGTCATGGGGCCCGAAAGATGGCTCGCCCCCTGTCGGAACTTGACGGCTCGATCCACGAGCGATGGCGAGTCTCGGACAGAAAAAGCTGCTTGCCGAATCAGCAGGCCAGTATTCCTCGTTGAGAGTGCGGTTTTCTGGATGCAAACGGCACTAAAGTACAGTTAAAATACCAAAGCCTCTGTTTAAGTGCCTTTAGAGCATAAAAGCTGGGTAGCTAGAAGCAAGGTGGATAGGAAATATTATAAAAGTGTCAGGCTTGTATTTGCTGTTTGAACATTTTGTCGCCGCTTGGCAGGCCGATATTTGGCGACGGCGCGAGAGCTCTCTGGTCCCACCAGCCAATCCAGGGCGAGGTCGGCCCCAGCCAGCTTGGCTGGTGCACGCTTCCCGACGGTTGAAGAAGCCGGGACATTTTTTCAGCAACAAGCTGCCAACATTTCGCATTCCCGCGCCGACCGCAACCCCTTGAACATCCTCCCCCCCTGAAACCAGAATCCCCTTTGAACACGGGGATTGCTTCCGCCTCAATTGCTTTCCCTCGTTTTATCATTCCGTGCTTTTCTTCCACCAAGATGCTGTCCCAGAGGCTAGCGAGCCGGACCGTGGCCAGGCCGGCTTTCGGGCCGTCACGGTAAGATGCGTCACTGGCTTGCGTTGAAAATAGCTCTTGCTGATCGAAGGTGCAGCATCTCGCGACTTGTCCCCTCGACGCGATGGAGCAGGATGTTTGCTTCCGCCGCTGGTTAGAATTGGCTCCGTCCGGATGGAATTGGCGTGGTTGAGCTGACGGTGGGCTTGCAGAGGAGAAGGACCTTGTCATCATTGGCGGAGGTGTTGCGGGCTACGTCGCCGCCATCAAGGCTGGCCAGGAGGGAATGAAGGTAGACCGATATGCCTCTCTTGGATTCCCTAGCAATCGCTGAACCACGAGTTTCTAGGTCACATGTATCGAGAAGCGCGGAACGCTTGGCGGAACCTGCCTCAACGTTGGCTGCATTCCCTCAAAATCCCTCCTCAACAACTCCCATCTCTACCACCAGATCCTGCACGACTCAAAACACCGCGGTATCGAAGTCGGCGATGTCAAGCTCAACCTCAAGCAGCTCATGAAGGCCAAGGAGCAGTCCGTTACCGGTCTCACAAAGGGCATCGAGTTCCTCCTCAAGAAGAATGGTGTCGAGTACATCAAGGGTACCGGTACCTTCCAGGACGAGCACACCGTCAAGGTCCAGCTTAACGATGGCGGCGAGACCAGCGTTGTCGGCAAGAACATTCTCATTGCCACTGGCAGCGAGGCCACCCCCTTCCCTGGCCTCGAGATCGATGAGAAGCGTGTTATCACCAGCACGGGCGCCATCGCCCTCGAGAAGGTTCCCGAGAAGATGGTTGTCATTGGTGGTGGTATCATCGGTCTTGAGATGGCCTCGGTCTGGTCGCGATTGGGTTCGCAGGTTACCGTTGTCGAGTTCCTCGACCAGATTGGTGGCCCCGGCATGGATACCGAGATCGCCAAGGCGTCGCAGAAGATCCTGAAGAAGCAGGGCATCAACTTCAAGACCAGCACCAAGGTTATCAGCGGTGACAAGAGCGGCGAGCTTGTCAAGCTCGAGGTTGACGCTGCAAAGGGTGGCAAGCCCGAGACCGTGAGTGCTTGTGTTTATGCTAGTGACTTGGACATTGCTAACTCTACATAGCTCGAGGCGGACGTCGTCCTCGTCGCCATTGGCCGTCGCCCCTACACCGGACACCTCGGTCTCGAGAACATTGGCCTCGAGCTTGACGAGCGCGGCCGTGTCATCATCGACCAGGAGTACCGCACCAAGATCCCCCACATCCGCTGCGTTGGCGACGTCACCTTCGGCCCCATGCTTGCGCACAAGGCCGAGGAGGAGGCTGTTGCCGTGGTTGAATATATCAAGAAGGGCTACGGCCACGTTAACTACGGCTGCATTCCCTCGGTCATGTACACCTTCCCCGAGGTCGCCTGGGTTGGCCAGTCCGAGCAGGATCTCAAGAAGGCTGGCATCAAGTACCGTGTTGGCACTTTCCCCTTCAGCGCCAATTCGCGTGCCAAGACCAACCTCGACACTGAGGGTATGGTCAAGATGCTCGCGGACCCCGAGACCGACCGATTGCTCGGTGTGCACATCATCGGACCCAACGCCGGTGAGATGATTGCGGAGGGCACTCTTGCGCTCGAGTATGGCGCATCCAGCGAGGATATTGCGCGCACATGCCACGCCCACCCCACGCTTGCTGAGGCGTTCAAGGAGGCGGCGATGGCGACTTACTCTAAGCCGATCCACATGTAAGGCGGAACAGGAATACCACTGGGAGGGGAGGGGTTGAAAGCGTATAAAGTCGATTGTATTTGTAATGTAGTTTGGGTTCTTTTGTCCTAGGCATGGCAAATAGACTTTTGCGGGATGGTACAAACTACAAGGAAATCGCGGTTTTTTCAACTCCATGATTATAGCCAACTCATGTTGTGCTCAGGCCCTGCAGCAATCTGCGGAGCCATACATCGCGGGCGGTGAGTTGCTCTTCCCATGTGGACCACGTCGGCAACGTCACCCTCCCGCTGCCACGCCGACATTCTGTTGGTCAATTCGTCGATATCGCATCCCCCAGCAAAACCCCACCCGCCTTGGCACGTTCGCTGCCCCTGTATTTTTGCCGATCAGGCCATCCCAATCCACCGCTCATTCAACCTCGCTCGTTCAATCCCCCTTATCCAATCACTCAACAAACCGCGATGTAAACGCGCCTGTTCACGTTTCTCTCGCCTTTTTCTCTCCTCCGTCCCTTTTCCCCCTCATTGGTGAGACAACATTACAAAGTATGGCGCCCCCTCGAGAATTCCTCGTTTACACACGTCGCCAAGTCGAATCCCTCATTGCGGAAGGGAGGGCAGTCATTATCGTCGACGGATATGTTCTGAAAGTTGACGCGTGGATGAAGTATCATCCCGGAGGCGACAAGGCGATCCAGCACATGGTTGGACGGGATGCGACGGATGAGGTTAATGGGTTGCATTCGCCCGAGGCGAGGAAGATGATGGAGCGGTATCGCGTGGGTAGGGTCGAGGGCAGGTGGGAGAACTTCGTGCCGCCGATTCAGGGGGGTGTTTTTCGGTTGGAGAAGACGGCTGGAGGAAGCGATGATAGCGACGAAAGTGAGGACGGTGGGGAGTCGTCTGTGTTTGATGGCGAGCAGGGGAAGAGCAGTGCTTCCAGCAGCGTTGAGTCGGTCGATGAAGGGATGGATGAGGGCATGGCGCATTTAGATGCGTTGACAAAGAAGGAGATAAAGCTGGATTTGGAAAAGTATCCGGCGCTGGATCGGGAGACGCAGGATGGGATCGTGAAGAAGTATCGGGAGCTGGAAGGGCGGATAAGGGCCGAGGGGTTGTTTGAGTGCAACTACGCGGCGTATGCGGTTGAGTGTTCGAGGTATGCGACGCTGTTCGCGTTGATGGTGGTGTTTTTGCGGTGGGAGTGGTATGCCTTGTCGGGATTGTGTCTCGGGGCGTTTTGGCATCAGTTGGTGTTTACCGCACACGACGCTGGGCACATGGGAATCACGCATCACTTTCATGTTGATACGGTGATTGGGATCATCATTGCGGATTATCTGGGTGGGTTAAGTCTGGGGTGGTGGAAACGGAATCACAATGTTCACCACATTGTCACCAACTCGCCCGAACACGACCCCGATATCGAGCACATGCCGTTTTTCGCCATCTCGCACCGATTCCTGGCCTCGCTGAGGTCGACCTACTACGAGCGCGTCATGACATATGACGCCTTTGCAAAGGTTCTGATCTCGGTTCAGAATTACACCTACTACGTCATCCTCCTCTTTGGGCGCTTCAACCTCTACCGCCTGTCGTGGGAATACCTCTTTCTCGGGCAAGCGCCGAAAAAGGGACCCGCGTGGTGGCATCGCTATCTTGAGATTGGGGGTCAGGTCTTCTTCTGGTACTGGTTCGGTTACGTTCTCGTCTACAAGACCATCGACACCAACTGGCACCGTTTTGTGTTTGTCATGGTTTCCCACATGGTCACGGCGCCGCTACACGTCCAGATCACGCTGTCGCACTTTGCCATGAGCACGGCCGATCTGGGTGTTAACGAGTCGTTCCCGCAAAAGATGCTACGTACTACCATGGACGTGGATTGCCCCGAGTGGTTGGACTTTTTCCACGGGGGTCTGCAATTCCAGGCCATTCACCACCTGTATCCGCGTATCCCGAGACACAACCTCAGGAGGACGCAGAAGTTGGTCATGGAATTCTGTAAGGACGTGGGCATTCCGTATGCGCTTTATGGCTTTGTGGAGGGGAATGGTGTCGTGATCGGGAGGCTGGGCGAAGTGGCTCGGCAGGCAAAGATACTGGCAAAATGTCGGGATGTCGTTGCTGCGGGTGGGGGACACCACTAGATAGACGATAGACGGACATAGAATCGCCCTTGTCTCGATGGCTGGGCATGTATGATTATGGGTATTCCTCAATACTTCATGATGCAGTGCGTTTGTGTTGAGACTGTTGGGATCTCCAGACTTCGGGTTGTGGGCAGCTCCGCGTCGGAATCTGATGTCGCCGCTTCCCTTCCTTTACATAGGTGAGTTAGAGCTGGAGGGGTGGTTCTCCATCAGACCAAGACATGTTTGCGAGCGAGAGGGAGGGAGAGAGAGAGAGGATGCGCAAACCCGCACCCGCACCTGCCAGACAGACGCACAGCCCAGCCCTTGTTGATTCTTGCACCGCGGATTCATGGTCGTTGAAGCCGGCAGCAAGCCAATCTGCAAGCCGGGATGGCTAAGTGACATGAACCCCGAGACGGGGGCTGGACGGAAAGTGGGATGACAGGCTGGGGCTTTGCAGCGCGGGGATTCCATGTCCAGATCGGGGAGTAACAAGAGATTTGCCTTGTCTTTCGTTCGGTGTTGAGACAAGAGGAGACAAACGCAGCTGAGCCGGGGTCCGATTTGTGAAACACAGAGAGTGGGATGAGTATTTTTTTTCTTCTTTTTTTCTTGTCCCTAGCTAATATTGAAGATGGAGGAGAAATAAAAAAATTTGCCCTATATCAAGGGTTATGGAATTGTTGTATACCCCCCTTCTTTCCCCGCACAGTGATGACGGGTGGTAGGTCCTTCCTTGGCTTTTTTTTTTATGTGTGCCCATGTTCAAGAAGCAAGTCATTTTATCAGGGGTGTCATTTTCTGCGCGGTGCTGCCCCCAGTCGTTTCTCCGTATGTATGTATTCTTCTTGCTTGAAGAAATCCCAATCCAGCGCCGCAGCTGCTTGCGTGGGTAAGATCTCCCGCGTCCCCATCCCGTTCCGGCTTTGTTTGCTGCGCAGAGTCGCAACCAGAGAGCCGAGACTCTGGATCCAACCCCTCCTTCTAGTGATATGCCCCTGCAACACACCCGACTGTTCCAATGGTCTAGTTCACGGCGGCGCGGCGACGAGAACCAAGTGCCTAGGTTCCATGGCCGTGGATCCCCAAATTCCGCACAATCACCTACAGTAGCGGGACGAACTACTGCAGCGTGGTTCGGTTGGCGTGCGCTGGTTTTCTGGTAATCCATTGCATCCATTGCCCGCCCCTGTCCAAGCAGACTGGGCAGTCCCCTTGGAGCTGACTGTCTTCGCGCAACAAATCAAGAAGGGAAACCGGGCAATGGAGCTGGCGCTAAGTATGCGCCGTATGACTGCGAACATGATGTGATGATGATCCGTCCGTCCCGCTGCAGTCTGGTCGGTCGGTCGTCTGCGGCGGCAACGAGCAGCAACCATGTGTGGCCCTTGTCTTGTCTCTCGTCTTCGGATCTTTTTTTTTTGTGGTTGACTACTTTTTTTCTTTTCTTTTTTCTCGGTGAGACTCGTCAGCTGCCTTGCCCCTCTGGGACAACAGCAGAGGTCCGTGTGTCCCGGAGGCTAGACCAAGCGGAAATGTGCTGTCTCCGTCCTCGAGAGGTGGACTCGGCCACGAGTGATGGGAGTGGTCTGGTGTTGTGTTGGGGTGCGGTTGAGACTGGGGGTCGCCGGGAATCGCGATTGTGTCTTGATCTGGCGGAGATGGGTTCCCCACGACGCTTGTTGGGACTGCCGCCGTCTGCTGGCCGCCGTCGAACTACTGCAAAGTTCCTTGTCTTCGACCCCTCCACGATCACTTGGCTGGCAGCCCTTTCCCTCCCAAGCTCCACGCCTGTGATGGGAGTGATCGGCTCTCGGCCTTCGCTGGCAAATGCCCCGGGGAACAGGAGAAAGCTGGTAGCCGCTCTTACCATAAAAAGCAACTATTCAGACCACACTCGAATTTCCTTTTGTCCTCTCTTCTCCCCTTCCCAGGTCTATATGAAGGGCCGGATCGCCAGTCCTTGGGCCTCGTTGACTTTTCTTGACCCATATTCACAATATCACCTGTTACTGTTCCCAGGGGTCACTTGAACTGTTTTCTCTCCAAATCACAAACTACCCAAGGCATCTGCCTCTCTTCAACACCAAGATGGGCAAAGGCGAGATGGACGAAGCTGCCGCGGAGAGAATCCGCAAGGCGAGGGGCGGCAAGGTATCTACAACCCCAATTGCTCTTCATAAAATCACATGAACTGACTTGCGTGCAGGACGACTTCGCCAGACGTGCCTACATCGCGGCCCGGCGCAACAAGGGCAGCAATGACGCCAGCAAGGGAGGCAGCCAGAGCGGCGGGGGCAGCGGCGGCAGTAAACAGGGTGGAGGGGGAAGCAGTGGAGGTTACGCCAAGTGACATACCTATGGGTGTTGTGGAATGTGAGGTGCTACAAGGCCCGCAGGATACCTAATGATGGCGTGAACACGGCGCAGGAACTCGAGGGAGGGAATTTGATATTTGGTTGCTGGGATTGGTAGGCTGGCAATCTTGCCTTTGACGACTGGTGTTGGAGGATGCATTGTTTTCTTTACCTTATTTCGTTCTACTTGTCCACTCTGCGAATGGAAACCCAGATACCACAATATGACGATTGACTCAAGAAACATCAGACCGCGATCGACGGGCCTAGGGCCTGCCTGGGATACCGGACTAGGGTATTCCCTGTGGTGAGGCTGGCTGGAGCCGCATGAACTCCATGCGAGCGACCACTTGGACTCGTACGCTCGATGCATGGGATGAGTTGCGGTATATTAGCACGAACGGGCGCACCGGGCGTAGCGGCCCCTGTAGTATGAGTAGCCCCGAGACCTATACGATATGGTGCATGGCTCAAAGCCGACTGGGTGCTGGGACGGACCCTATGCCTGCGCAGTCAGCATCAAGGCCGGCGAGAGCGGGGGACAGGTACCCTCCAGGGCGAGTGACAAGATGTCGTGATGATCCACCGCGAGGCGGACGTCGCCATTCTCGTCGACTTGCTTTTGCCCCCTGCTCCCCGCAGCAACACGTGGCTCAACCCGTGTGCAAGATGCGAGGATATCGCTAGTTGTGGTATCAAGATAGACGATCCTGCATGCCCAAGAAACTGAGGCGACAGCATTGGACAATGTGCTCGGCTTGCCCTGACTGGAAGAGTTGTCCGCCAACATCCCACTCTCGAGTGGTGGGTGGGTTCTGAGATGCGTTAGCTAGCTAGCCAGTAACGGCAAGGTGATGAAGTCGGGGTGAAGCAACAGGTCACCATAGGGGTCACCCTCGGCCGCTCGGCCTCAGCCACGTTCGCGTCTTGCAGATAAGTGCCGGACTGCCACCGTTTCCGCTCCTCGACCCAAAATCAACCACAGGCGAGGCATGGGCTAGCCGGGCTCTACCCGTGTCAGGAGCTGATACTGCAGTCGGATCATCTCAACGTCCCCGGTTCGCAACTGACTACCCGGAACGTGTAAGCTTGAACGGCCCGCGTGCTGACCTACATCGGTGTCTTGGCGATCCGATACGACAGAGTCCTCTGGTCTTAGGTTTTGCTAGACAAGACAACGTCGGGCATGATATCAATGTCGCCCTGGATGGAAACGGTGGCTGACAACGGATTCAAGCGGTGCCGTGAAAAGCATGGTTCCACGAATGCCCATGACCACGCTGTTGGCGGACGGCTGCTTGGCGTTGTAGATGTTTGGAGGCTCCTTGTGCATCCACACCTCGCCGAAAATGTTCATAGGTTGATTCGGAAACTGCACGGATTGGCTTTTTGAGGTTTGCTCGGGACGTCACGGGTTCCCGTCGTCAGCGGCGGGACGTGCCTGCTGTCGCCAGCGAGGACTTGGCACTAGCACGACCGACTCCGGATTCTGCCACAGCACCTGACGCCGCTGGAACTGCCAGCTGCACGTCTGCCAATCCAGACCCCCCAATTGTGGGAACCGCATGCTGAGCCGTGCCATCGACGTCAACCTGCTTGGAGCAACACCTCCTCGAGACTCGACCCCAAGCCGTCATCGCGAAACAAACTTTCAGCGCTTCCCTGATGCCCACTCACCTGACCTGACCCTGATCACTGCACGAGCGGGCCCGTCCCTGTTCGTTTTTGAATCCCGTCCCGCCCTCTCAGCGAGGCGCGCCCCTCACGGCGTGCTTCTGCTGCTGCCACAGCACTTCACGTGCCCGGCGGGCAATGTTGCGCGGGGCTTGCGCCTTGGTTTGTGTACACTGAATGAAGCTTTGGGCCCATCATGGATCTTAACGTGCAGCGTCTTCTCAATGACAAGATCTACGACAAGCGCAAGCTTGGCGCGCTCGAGTAAGCCAATCCTCCTTTTCCCGTAATGCCTGCCGAGCTGGAACTCAACTCACCCTCGCAGATTGGAGCGTGTGATTCGCGAGCATTGCGCCGCCAAAGATTATGAAAAGGTCGACAGTGTCCTCGACCAGCTCTGCAACGACTATGCATATGCCGTTCATCAGCCTCATGCACGGAATGGAGGTTTGATAGGCCTGGCCGCCGCCGCTATTGCCCTCGGCCCCGTAAGTCCTCACCACTGGCTGCCTCCCTCATGTCGCTCATGCACGTCTGCTCACACCACTGGCCTCGCGATCAGGAGCTTGCCAAGTACCTCGTGGTCATCGTGCCACCTGTGTTAGCCTGCTTCACCGACCAGGATGCTCGCGTCCGCTACTACGCCTGCGAGGCTATGTACAACATAGCAAAGGTCGCAAAGGGAGAGATCCTCATCTACTTCAACCACATCTTCGATGCACTCTGCAAGGTATGCTCTTGCCACCTGGACAATGTCGTCCCCGACGCGGCTCACCGTTGTTTGTCTCCCTAGCTTGGAGCCGATTCGGAATTGTCGGTCAAGAATGGTGCGGAGCTGCTCGACCGTCTCATCAAGGATATTGTTTCTGAATCGGCCGCCACATATGTGTCGGTTCTGGAGCACCCGCCCGGATATGACGACAAGGATGGTAATGACGAGCATGTTGAACTGCCCACAGCCTTTTCACTGAAGCGGTTCATCCCCCTGCTCAAGGACCGTATCTACGCCCTCAACCCCTTTACTCGGACGTTTTTGGTTGGCTGGATTGGCCTGTTGGACTCGATCCCTGACCTGGAGCTGGTTACCTACCTTCCCGAATTCCTTGCGGGGCTGTTGCGTTTCCTCAGTGATCCTAACCGTGATGTCCACTCAGCTACGCAGAATTGCCTCGATAAGTTTATCAGCGAGATTAGGCGCATCGCAAGGATCAAGAAGGGCATTGCCGAGAGCAAGAAGTCCAAGGAGGGGAAGCGGAAGAGGGTGGACTCGGTCGACAGTGGAAGCGTGCATCTAGCGCCGGATGAGGGTGACGAGGTGTCTTCCGAAACAGTGGCCGACGACGACGACGCAAGCAGCGAGGATGATTGGGTTCCCGGACAGGATGTGCAGATCAACTATAAGGCCATCCTGGAAATCCTGACAGCCACACTCGAATCTCCTTTGGGTACGTCCCATACCCGCGCCCCGACCAATAACCAGAGACCGCTGATCAACCAAGTAGAGGAGGATGGCCTTCTGGAGTCCCTGCGTTGGATTGTTGAGTTCCTCGACATCTGTCCGGAGGAGGTGCTTCCCTTCACACCCAAGATTCTTGCGCACCTGCTGCCGGCCATGGCCAGTGGCGTCGAATCAATTCGGCAGGCCGCAACTAGGGTCAACACGTCACTGATGAACTACGTGATTTCCCTATCAGATGAAGCCGAGTTGGGGACGATGCAACTTCCATCACGGATCCCCGTTCCTGGCCCCGGCGCAGCTGAGAAGCAGGATGGGCCCGCAAGTACTCGTGCGTCACTTTCCAGCTCGAGGGAATTAGAACTCCGGAGCCCGACACCAGCTCAAGGCCGACCCTTGGCGAGGACACCCACACCAGCCCTCTCTGGCCCGCAGCCACAAGCGGATTTGGACTATGCGGCAGCGGTAAACTCGCTCACCCTTTTATTCCTGAACGACCATGAGGCCACTCGTGTCGCCGCCCTGACATGGCTCATCATGCTCCACCGGAAGGCGCCGAGAAAGGTCCTTGCGTTCAATGACGGGACTTTTCCGGCACTGCTCAAGACTCTTTCGGATCCAGCGGAGGCCGTAGTCACCAAGGATCTTCAACTTCTCTCCCAGATCTCACGAAACAGCGAAGATGATTACTTTTCGAACTTCATGGTCAACCTCCTTCAGCTTTTCTCTACTGACCGAAAGCTGCTTGAGACGCGAGGCAACCTGATTATTCGCCAGCTATGCACCAGCCTTAGCCCTGAGCGCATTTACAGGACCTTGGCCGACTGCATAGAAAAGGAAGAAGACGTCGAGTTCGCCAGCATCATGGTTCAGAATCTCAACAATAACTTAATCACCGCCCCTGAGCTGACCGAACTTCGAAAACGGCTTCGCAACCTCGAGACCAAAGTGAGTTTCCGGGCGCAACTCCCAGGCTGGGTACTGACTGTGATAGGATGGACAAACCTTCTTCGTGGCGCTATTCCGCTCCTGGTGCTATAACGCAGTGGCAACATTCTCACTCTGTCTACTGGCCCAAGCCTATGAACAGGCATACAACCTCCTGCAGATCTTGTTTGTACCCCCGCCGACTGACACTGCAAAGCTAACTGTTTCAGTGCCGAGCTCGAGATGACGGTCAACATCCTCATCCAAATCGACAAACTTGTTCAGCTTCTGGAGTCACCCGTTTTTACTTGTAGGTCTAACCAACCTTAGTGTTTAGCAATACTAACCCCTTGCTAGACCTACGATTGCAGCTGCTGGAGCCCGAGAAATACCCGCACCTTTACAAGTGCCTCTACGGACTGCTCATGCTCCTCCCTCAATCGTCCGCCTTCGCCGCCCTGAAGAACCGGCTCAACAGCGTCAGCTCAATCGGCTACTTGCACATTGCTCCAAGACCGTATGTCGCTAATTCTTTTGTTCTTTCTCCCTCTCGACCAAGGGGACGCTCGGCAATTGAGCCATCTACTCACTTGGCCGTGCCATCCCCTCATTCCCGCAAGAGTAACCCAGAAAAGCCCAAGGCTACCGGGCCAGTGCAGCCAGCCCTGACCCCTCCCCGCATCAACGTCTGTGATAGTGCAAATGCTCACGCTCCCCGCAGAAACGCAACCACCCCGAGCGCGTCGAACTTTGACCGGCCCAACCGCCTCAAGGGCCGGGAGGACGGCATCATCAGGTGGGGGGAATTGCTTGAGAAGTTTAGGACGGTCCAGGAACGAGCAAGAAGGTTGCAACGACCTGGGAGTGGTGATATGGACGACTCGTATGGGGTGAGCGATCTCAGGATCACAGACGAGCCGAGAAAGGAGGCAGCAAGGCCAGCAGTCCCGGCCAAGGACCCGCCCGCACCGACACCGCCTGCGAAACCGAGGAGTGGACTGGGCAGGCAGTTTGGGAGGCTAGGGGGAGCGGTAGCTGGGCGAGGCAAGCGTGCATGATCTGATCCAGTAGTTGGCTTCCTTGGCTTGGTGTTTTGATGGTGTTGGGTCAAGATTGTCCGACAATTGTACTAGAGCGAGCGACTGGATTGTGATGGCGAGTAATGGATGGATGCAATACCCCTGCGATGGACCTAGACGTAACGTAGCATATGGGCGGAAGGGTTGTATATCACAACAGACCGAAAACAACCTAATCAAGAACGCCGTGACCGGGGCTTTCGCGGCGTCTCACGTTCTACCAGGCCCTCAAACACCGCATCCCGCTTCTGTGAGATGTGCACCAACTCCTCCCGTCGGCTCTCTAATGCCTGTCTGGCCAGCTCCACGTCGTGTGGCAACCCCTCAAACGATCTCACCATCGCGTCAAGCTCATTCTTCTCAGCCAACAGCGCAAGATACGCCTCCTCCTCCCGTCGTACAGACTCAATCGTCGGTCCAGTTGTCTTTGCCGAGGAAGCCAGACTAGCAACACGCTCCCTCATCTCGGGTAGTCGTCCCGCGAGAACCTTGATCTTCCTCTGCGCCTCAAGATTATTCTTGGCGAGATCATTCGCGGGCCGATACTCTTCCGACTGCAGCTCCTTCACCAAGGCGGTGATGGCCTCAATTTGTGTAGTGATGTACGTGCTCAACACCTCCACCCGGCTCAACGTCTGCTCGAGTTCTGCTACCTCACCTGCCACCGACAGCAGGTGCTCTCCTAGTTTCTCTGGCGTGGGGTGGGATATACCCGCCGCGACGGACAGTGAAGCCATGGTGTTGAGCGCCGTGGTGCCCTCGCGCGTAAGCGAGGTGGAGAGGGTCGTGAGGAGGGTGTCGCGGGGTTGGGAGGTAGAGGATTTGAGGTCGGAAAGGGCGGCGGATTCCAGTTTGGAGAGGAGGGAGCGTGATGAGTCGGCGGATTCGTTGGCGTTGGCGAGGGCTAGTAGCGCGCGCAGGGTGTCGGCGTTGCGCTCAAAGGGGGGGACGCGACCGTTGAAGAGGCGGCCGAGCCAGGCGTCAATGTAGGACCAGTCTTTTGCTGCTGAGGCGGCAGCGCGGGCGGCGGTTGGGGAGAAGATTGCACTTGGCGGGATGGAGGACATTTTGGCTGTGTGTGTCCTGGGTGCCGTGATTGATGCTGAGGGGTGTGACGAAGGCGGACGGGACTGACGTCGTGGGCTTGGATTTGGGGTGTTGGGCGATGTGGGGTGTGCAACGGTGAAGTGGAGTGTTGTGATTGGTCAATTATTTTCAAAGTAAACAACCCGGCAAGGGCGATCTTCGTCACGTTTAGACCCTTGTCCAACGCGTCTTCCCTCCCACCTTGTCTCTCTTTTCCCTCCATTTTGGAATAAGAAAAAGTATCGCTCCCGCCTGCAACAAACAAAAAACATTTCATACGAGCCGATATCCCATGACAAGCGATCCCGGAGCAAAACAGCAGACATTGTTACCGCCATGGTCCAGCCGGGCGTAGGCGTGCTCGACACGCCGCGTACAAACGTCGGCGACGCGACATACCTCAAAGACCGCCCCAACTTCGACGACATATCCCAGGAAGTCTCGTTCGCGACGCCCTCCAAAGATGTAAACCTCCTCCAGCAGATGCGCCACGGCTCCCGGCCGTCCCTGCGAACACCACGCGGTACGGCCAATGCTGGCAACAGTCGCGCTCCCTTTGGCGACCGAAGAAACCTCCCCACTGGCCTCGGCGGGCCCGAGTTTACGCCCATGCTCAAGTCGGCAACACGAAACTCGGCAAGACAATATGGCCTCAACGGCAAGGAAAACGGCGTGGCCGCGACGCCGGCGTTCCTGGCCAAGATCGACGAGGACATGACGCCCATGCCGGCGGGTGAGACGAGCGTGTATGGCGCGTCGAGGAACACGTCGAGCTATGAGGCGACACCGTTACCTGTTGTGGCGGACGATAGTAGTGTGGCGTCAACGCCCATGGTTATGCGGCGACGAGGAGACAAGGATGGGGGGAAGGGTCCGTTGGAGGACGGGAACCAGCTCTCGCTCCGAGAGCAGGAGAATGTGATTGATCGGATCGAGAAGGAAAATTTCGGCCTGAAACTCAAGATCCACTTCCTCGAGGATGCGTTGAGGAAGGCCGGGCCAGATTTCAACCAGGCCGCGCTTAGGGAGAACACGGAGCTCAAGGTCGACAAGGTGACGATGCAGAGGGAGCTGCAGCGCTACAAGAAACACCTGACTTCGGCGGAAAAGGATCTCGAAAGCTACAAGGCCCAGGTTATGGAAATGCATGAGAAGGCGAAAAAGAGGCTTGCGGATCAGAGCCACCAGGTGGAAATAGAGAGGTTGAGGAGGGAGCTGGAAGATAAGGATGCAGATATAGAAGAACTGCAGCGTCAGCTCGAGAAAGAGAGGGAAGGGAACGACCAAGTGCAAGAGTTGATGGACAAGGTTGAGGATCTCGAGGCCGAGGCTCGGGTCAAGGATAATGCTATCACCCGCCACGAGGACCAAGTCGAAGATCTCAAAGAAAAGGTTGTCGAAGCGGAGGAAAAGGCTCTCGCGGCAGAAGACAAGCTCAAGAAGACTCAGCGGAGGGTGATTGAGCTCGAAGAGAAAGCGCAGTCCGGCGAGCGCCTCAAGGAGGCCAATCAGTCGATTGAGGACAAACTCCAGGAAGCCAAGGAGACGATCGAGGAGCTCGAGCGTGACAAACGCCGGTTAGAGAGCCAGGTCGACGAGGCGAAAGAGAAACTCGACGATGCGCTTGAAGAGAAAGAGCGTGCCGAAGGCGATCTTGAAGAGCTGCAGGAAGAGATGGCCAACAAGTCCGTGGTCACGAAAGGCCTGTCCCGGCAGGTTGAGGAAAAGATCGTCAGGCTGCAGGATGAGCTCGAAAAGTCCAAGCATGATTACGAGTCCCTTGAGGATGCCAACGACGCACAGCGCCAGGAAATCGAGAATGCCAAATCCAAACTGAAGGAGGCGCGTCAAGAGCGTGACGACTCAGAACGGCTTCGACAAACTCTCGAGGCGAGGCTGCAAGAGGCACAGAGCGATCTTAACCGCCGATCAGACGAGAAAGCGCTTTTGCAAAGTCGACACGATGTGCTGGCAAACGAGTCGATAACTTTGCAGAACGAGGTTGCTAAGCTCAAAAAGAACGTTGCGGAGCTGGAGCAAAGCTTACAGCAAGAGCGCCAGCATTCTCTCAACGTTGAAAATGATATCAGTAACCAGTTCAAGGAGGAGGTTAACCAACTTAATACCGAAATCTCACAACTACAAGCCGAGTGCCGCGAGAAGGACAACCTTTATGACAACGATAGCGACAAATGGGAGACCGAGATCCGAAATCTTCAGTCGGAGCGCGACCGAGCCGAAGAACGCGCCACCGGCCTGCAAAGGACCATCGATAAGCTCCGGAACGCCGAGGGTGCCCTGTCTAGCAAGGAGATGAAGCTGCAGGAAGCCCTCAACAGCGAAGCGGAGCGACATAAGAGCGAACAGGCGGTCCTCAGTCGCCAAATCGAAGATTTACAGCACAACCTGGACTCCAGACAATCCATGCTGGAAGATCTTCGAAAGGAGCTTTCCTCTGTTCGAGATCAACTTCGCCAATCCAACCTCGATGTCCAGTCTCAAAGCCAAAAGGTGGAGGGCCTTGAAGATGAAGTCGAGGTGCTCCAGGCTACGCTTGACGAGGAATCCGAGAAGGCTCAACTCGAGCTGCAACGTGCAAGACAAGAATCCGACAAGGTCCGCGTCGAGCTCAGGAACAAGCAGCAAGAGGCAGAAAAGGTCCGGCTTGAACTTGAGCGTTCCAGGCACGAATGCGAGAGCCTGAAGGACCAAATCGCTTCCCTTGAGACGGTAGCTGCGTCAGCGCGCGCCATGTCAAGCACAACTCAGGAATCAACCAAATCTACGAACGAGAGCATAGCACGCCTCAAGTTCCAGCTCGCAGACTCCACTGAGAGCCTCGCCCGCATCACAAAAGAGCGCCATGCATTGCAAGAGCGGTTCGCGGATCTCGATGTCGAAGCTTCTGAGCTTCGAGCCAAGCTTGCAGAAACCGAGGCCCAAAGGGATGAGCTTGAGGCTGACCTCCGTAGGGCGAAGCTTCTTGGCGGTGACAACCTGAAGGTTGACCAAGAGCGCCTCGACTTGCGCGCAGCCAAGATGAAGCTGGAAGCTGAGCTCCGTAGACTTCAAGAACAGAACCGGGTCGAGCGCGAGACACTTGAGGCGGAAATTCACCGCATGCAGACGCAAGGCGGCGAGGAGACTGTCAAGCTCGACCAAGAAAGGTTTGATCTCCTGATCGGAAAGACAAGGCTCGAGACAGAACTCCACCGTCTCAGGGAAGAGAACAGATTCTTGACGGAACAACGCCAGGAGATTGAGCGGTCCCTCGAGGAGGAGGTCGAAAAGGCTGCTGCTGAAGAAAGCCGTCTCAACCAGGAAATCCTCCAGCTTCAAGCGAAGCTTCGGCAGACGGCTGACAACCAGGAGATGGCAGCCGCTCGCCGACAAATTCGCGAACTGGAGCGCCGCATCAACGACTACGAAACCCGTCTTGCCGTCGGCCAGTCTGGCAACACAGATGGCAACAGCGAGCTTTCCCTGCTCCACCGTGATCTCTCAGCCGCCCGTCAAAAAGAGCTCGAGTTGGTCCAGCACGAAGCATCACAAAAAGAGACCATCAAATCTCTCAAGCGTCAAATTGCTGACCTCGAGCGCAAAGCCCACGAAGCAGCCCTCGACCGCCTCGTCATGTCGCCGTCCTCCCACTCCGGCTCTGCCCAAAAAGCCGAGGTCACGGAACTTCGGCACCAGCTCACGGCTGCCCACCAAACCGCTCACTCCCTCAAGAAATCCCTTCGCGAAGCGGAACACGAAGCTGCCGCCAAGGCCCAAGAACTCGAGAGCCGCATCGATGAGATCGAGGAACAAAAGATTGCCCTCGAACAAGCCCTCGATGACGCCCAAGCCGCAGCCGAAGAGCAGGAACACGCACTCAACAAATACAAGACCAAGGCGGAACGCTACAGGCGTGAGCGCGAGGAACTCGCCGCCGCTATCCGCGAGCAGCAAGACCAGACCGTCAATGATGACGAGCGCAAGGATCTGCACAATATGCTCCGCGAAGCCCAGACCACCGCTGACAGGCTCGATCGCGAGGTGCGTGAGCAACGCGAAGCGCTTGATGAGCTTACGGCCGTGGAGATGGCGCTCAGGAAGAAGCTTGATCGCGCGAGGAGTGAGCGGGCTGCGTACCGGGCTAGTGCGGAGCGACTGACAAAGGATGTAAAGACGATGAAAGAAGAAAAGGAGAAGATGGCCGAGGTGGTGCGGGAAAAAGACAGGGAGTTGGCGAAGGGAGTCGACACTGATGCTATCATCCGCGCGTCCGAGGCGGCAGAGAAGAGGCACGAGAAGGAAATCAGGGGCATGGTGATGCAAATGGAGTGGCTAAAGGCTTGTTGGGATCGCGAGGCCAAGCTCAGGAGCGATGCCGCCTTTGCAAAGAGGTATCTGTTGTTGGAGGTGGCTGTGAGGGATGCTTGGTATGTCGCCCCTCCCATTCATTGTCTGTCAAGATGCTAACGATGGAAACAGTAATAAGGCCGATTTGGCGATTATCAACAAGATTCGCGCGGAACTCAATCCCAGCTCGCGCTCCGTGCTGGGCCAGCTTAGCACTGTCAGGGACAGGATAAAGGAGAAGGAAAAGGCGCAGAAGAAGGGTGCAGTAGGAAAGTTAAAGAACGCCCTGCATGCTGTCAGGTTTATGGTCAGAATGCAAATGGGCGCGAAGCGGTGGTCCAAGCATGAGAAGGTCAGACAGAGGCTGGCGGACTGTGTCGAGGGTATGGAGAGGGAAGAGAGGATTAAGCAGCAGAGGGAGAAGTGGAAGAAGCAGACGGTGGCTGTGGGGAGGGAAAGGTTGATTGAGGGGTGATGATACGGTGTTGTGGGATTGCTTCTCTGATACGACGATACCATGGGTATGGCTTCGGTTTGGTTTGGACGGGTCTTGCATTGGTTTTTATGGCTGTCATGTTGGCGGTGTTTCCCGGGTCATGGTATGGTTGGGTTCGACTTGGTATATGAAGGTTGTTTGACATGAATATGAACTGGCTGGTTGATGATCCATGGTGTGTTGTCAGTGAGATTTGACTTTGCATGGTTAATGTACACAGGAAGATGGAATGGCCCGGCACGGGGTGTCGGCTGCAAGCCTATGCCTATGGGTTGAAGGTGTGTCTTCATCCCAGAGATATTTGAGGAGACATGGTGGTGAAGACGACCGAAGAGCAACCAAGAGTTCACATAAGTTACGGAGGCCATCTTGACATGTTGAGAACATAAGGGCGGGCTAAGCTTCAGACAGTGATCACCTGTCCCCTACTGACGCCTGGCGAAATTCGGATGTATGCCCTTTCTACTAGATCTGGAGCTTTCATTTTTGTTGTGCATGTCCTCAATACTTGTCGGTGGCTCGGAGGTTGTCTAGTTGAAAACAGAAAAGGAGTTCGACAAGCGAGAGGCTTGCGGCGCATCACGAAGCCTTGCTGGGCACTTCTAATTAGATAGCTTGAAAAAAATCATCTAAAAATATTGAAAATATTAGTTTTACCTATGGCACTCATACAGCCCCAATGAACCTACCCATGGCTTACAGACACCGCAATCATTCCCCAGACAATGTGGTGATTCGACTTTCCTGTCCAACCTCTGAACCGTTGAAATGACCTGCGCCAAGACATCAACGTCAGGGGTAAAGTCTCGGCATGCAGTTATCCGAGCGCATCCCGGTCAAGCCACCTAACCGACCGCGATAAACGACCCGCAATCAAGGCCGATAAGCGACACCCTTCGAGAGGCGCGATTGACGGTTGCAGCAACTTTTAATGAGTTGCCAGAGCTCCCCAATCTCCCTGGTTTCGCCCGCGAGCTTCCATCTGCATCTTTTCTTCTCACAGTCATGACGACAGTTTCTATATGAGCTTTTAATTATCGAATACAGTTATATCCCCCGAAAGAAACGATTCAAGCCAGCCCGAGCCATCCGAAAATACTTCGAGAGCGAGACGAGAGCCACGATGCCTTCATTAAGCGTGGCTTCGATGCTGCGCGGCACGCGCGCGAAATCATACTTTGGCCGTGTACCGCTGTTTTCACGCGGCGTGCTTTTGGCGATCGTGGTGTTTGAATTCGCGGGCCTCTTCTTCCCCGTTCGGGAATGGGGCGCATTGGTGCCGGACCTCGTTGGAATTACGACTAGTTAGTCCCCTCACTCGTGGTCGTCAATGTCTGCTCTGAGCCGGCCGCGGTCTCAGGGTCAAGGCGGGGTGTTAGGGGGAGGAGGAGGAGGAGGAGGAGGAGGGGAGAGATGGGCGCTAGAAAAACAAGTGCTGACTGAGTCCAGTGTACCGACTGAACACGTTCCCGTTCATCCACCTGAATGCTTTCCACGCGCTGATGAATGTTTTGGCAATCACGCCACTATTGGGAGGGTTCGAAGCAGAGCATGGGACGCTGACATCGCTGGCGCTGTTTCTTGGTCGTGAGTCCCGCTCATTCCTGCGACGGCGAAGTGTTGCTGATGACAATAGCATTCGCGACATTGCCGGCGGTACTTTACCTCTTTTTCGAAAAGGTCATATTCAGATCGAACACGGGGGTGATGGGCGCTAGTGTCTGGGTCTTCCTCTTGCTCGGCATTGAGGCAATACGCACCTATAAGGTTAACCCCCATTTAGTCGTGGGGACACACAACATTCCCACCTGGACGACACCCCTGATGTTGCTTCTGTGCGCCGCCGCATTGGTGCCCAGTTCTAGCTTCCTCGGGCACTTGTGTGGGCTAGCAGTTGGTTACGCCTGTATGTCTACGTCTCGCCTGCAAACCGTTGATGTGATGCTGACGATGCTGTTCTAGGGGGCTTGGGTTACATTACTTTCTTGGCCCCGCCCGAATGGGCGTTGCGGTGGATTGAAGGGAAGTTGAATCTTCTTGGGAGACTCCCCCACTATGTCAGCGTTGATCAGAAGACATACGGGAGGTTTGGAGTGTTGCCGTCATCAAGCAGCCCTCCGCCGAGGAGTTCTGGGGTTGCATTGGGGATGATGGGCGGCGGACAAAGGTTAGGTCCCTGATTATTCGGGTCGAAATATCTTGGGCGGCTACATTGTATAAATTCATGGCGACGGTGTACATAATAGATTCGGCAGGGCGGTTGCTTTGGGAATCAGGGGAACAACGAGGACGGTTATATGGAATTTATGAAGTGACGCCTTCTTCATGCAGCGGAGGTTAATTCTCGACGTCTCGGTTGTCATAGCGAGAATCAACTTATTCAGGCGTGGGATCATGCCCTGAATTTATCTTTTGAATGACCTTCTCTCTGCCTGTGCTAATCATCTTGTCCATGGAACACCCCTGGACGGGTGGTGGAGTTTGCGCTTCAGGGGAACGGTCCCACTAAACCGTTGCCGCTAACCGAGCTGAACCTGGGGATTCACTTAACGGTGCGTCCCCTGGCCCGAGTATTTCGACAGTACAGCTTATACGACGTGTCTCGACAGGATTCCAATCACCAGTCTCCAGGGTCTCGATGCAGAGCTTTTTACGAAGTCGCTCCAGATGCCGCGTCTTCTATGTGAGCTCCCCAGCAACAATTGCCCTCCGATTTCCTGTGCTAACGGGAATTGACAGCCGGCGCCCTGCGCCTAAGACGCGACCCGCGCATCCTCAAGCTCCCGCCGTACATTTCACTGCTCTTCATTGTTGTCGGCGTTGTCTGGCTGTTCCTCCTCCCGCTGAACGAGTATTCGCGGCGAACGTACATTTCCGAGAATGCCCTCCTCCCGGGTCAAGTGCACACGTACTTTGGCGGTAGCGACCAGAATGTCTTCCGGGCGTACAAACACGAGACAAACGCCCTCGCCGGCAAGAGCAACAACGAGTGGGTTTGGAAGCCGTTTTCGTAGCGGGCGACGGTATTGACCAGTGGCAGGGTAAACGACGGCCTCGAGCCCATCATCAAAGGCCTCGGCCTCAAGACCGGTCGCCAGAACTTCACGTACCAGTCCGCCGGCCGCATTTACTCGGGCGAGAACCTCTATGCGATCCTCCAAGCCCCGCGCGGCGACGCCACCGAGGCGATTGTGCTGGTCGCAGCATGGGAGAACGTAAAGGGGGAGTTCAACCGCAATGGCGTTCCCCTGCTCCTGACGCTGGCCCGCTACTTCAAGAGGTGGTCTTTGTGGTCCAAGGATATCATCTTTGTCATCACGCCCGACAGCATTGCCGGCCCGCAAGCTTGGGTGGATGCCTACCATGATGCACATGACTCCTCCCGCGTCGCCAGCCTTCCCTTGAAGTCGGGTCTTCTGCAGGGAGCTATCGCCCTCGACTATGCACAGGAAAACAGGTTCGAGAGCGTGCACATTGTCTACGACGGCGTCAACGGCCAGCTGCCCAACCTCGACCTCATCAACTCGGTTGTCAGCATCGCAGGCGGTCAGATGGGGATGGGCGTAGCGATCCAAGAAATGTGGCACCACAACGACCAGTACCCGGACCGGTTACGAACGATGCTTCGCGGTATGCTGAAGCAGGGTCTCGGCCTCGCCAGCGGGCCGCATAGCAGCTTCATCCCGTACCATGTCGACGCCGTGACGCTACAGCCTTTTGGCATCGGCTGGCAGGACGAAATGGCCATGGGCCGCGTCGTCGAGGGAACGTTCAGGAGTTTGAACAACCTCCTTGAGCATCTCCACCAGAGTTTCTTCTTCTACCTCCTCATGCAGCGAGAGCGTTTCGTCAGCATTGGCACCTACCTCCCAAGCGCTATGCTCGTGGCTGCCAACTTCACCATCATGGCCATCGCCCTCTGGGTCAAGTCCGGCCAGCGCGAAGACGCCCCGGCCAAGTCGGACGATAACAAACCCACGCCCGCCGTCGAACGTGCTCTTTACCTCCCGTTGGGTGTTGTAACCCTTTGCCAATTCATCTCCGTCATCCCTCTCTACCTCTTCAACCACGCCCCATCAAGTGTAAGCCTCTATATCCCTTTAATCCACTCTCAGTCACCAACTGATAATATTCCAGCTCCTCCCAACCGTCTTCATCATCTTCACCGCCCTCTCCACTCTCCTCCCACCTCTTCTCTCTAGCTACCTAACCACATACCATCGCCCAACTCTCCAACAATACCATCTCATCAAGTCCTTCTCTCTCCTTCTCCTCGGCATGTTCCTCTCCTCCCTGGCCACGCTCAACTTCTCCCTTGCCATGCTAGTCGGGCTCCTTGCCAGCCCCTTGACCTTTGTACGGCCTTGGTCCGACAAGCCAGTGGTCAGGTGGCTGTGCGTGGTCTTGCTCAACGTGGTTGCACCCTCGGCAGTAGTGATAGCCGGCGCGCTAGGTTGGGGACTAGAGTTGGGGGCGGTATTACGGGAGGCAGCGTTTGCCTGGGATGTGTGCGGGACGTACACAGGGCTTGTGGTCTGGTGCGTTTGGTGGCCCGGGTGGCTGGCCGGGTGTTTAGTCGTTTTGGGACAGCCAGAGGAAAACCCCAAGGCGAAGAAGGCATGATCTGTGGGATTCAAAAACGTGTAGAGTAGGGTAGGTAATACAGCGGTAAAAACATAGCGTTTGGCATGGACCTGAAGAGTGACCCTAGGTCTGGTGAAATCGACGTCGTGTTGATCAATCTCGGCCCGACTTAGCAGCGTACTTGAAAAGCGTCTCTGAGTTTGGGTGAAACGTTGATACATTTTTTGTTTTATCGAATGATTGAGCTTCTTGGGTGGGCAATAGACAAAGATAGCATCTGAGCGGGTATGTGGTGAAGTTTGGATATTCTCACTGCTTACGCGGGCATTTAGAGAAGATGGGTATCTGGACGGGCATGTAGTGAAGTTTACGTGTTTGTATTGCTCGGGCGGGATTCGATGAAGGGCTCGGATGAGCCTGTTTGTGGTGAAGCCTGACAATGAGAGGCAATGGAGAGTCAAACCCGCACCAGACACCCCACCGCTTCCTGAATGGAGAGTCCGCGATCGCATGCATTGAGATGAATATTAAGCAGTAAAGTTAAAACCGAAAGGCACACTGAAAACGAATATATCGCTACGAAAATAACTCGAAGTTGTTTACCTTTTTGGACGCACCTCATCCCAACGCCTCAATGCCAAAACATCTGCTGGAAGGGCCTTTTCTACATCCAAATATGCGCTACATCTAATACCATTTTCCACTTTAAAATATATGCAAGATATATTTTATATTCGAAAATGTATCCTTTGCTCTGTAGATTCCTTTTTTTGCGCGCGAAATGGACGGTGGTGACGGATATTTACCCTTCGGCATGGCTTCGCTCATTGTCACCTTGCCAATCCAATCCCACCAAGCATACTGAAGTCAGAATTTAGTCTAGTCTCTCTGCTTTGTAAACCAAACTCCATCCTCACCGACAATTTGACTCACCCCCGAAGAAAAGCGGCAGAAACACCATTCCGCAAAATGACACAATCGCCCAGTGCCCCTCCCCGAACTACCGACCCTCCGCACACTGTGGGCCGAGCGGCAGGCGGCTGGTAGAGTCCATAGCACATGCCAAAATGCTAACTCCGAACCCAAAAGATCCCGCCACCGGGCAATTCACAGCCGTCCCGCAGACGCCATTCGATTCCCGCAGCTACCCCGCAACGCCATCCCGCGGTTCATTCTCAACCATTAGCGATAAAAAGGACGTCACATAACAACCCCTACTTTGGGGGCGATTCCTTGTGTCGGTCCTATCCGCACATGTCCCGTCTTCTCGCCAAAATGGCAGTCCAACTCGTCCCACTCCCCGAGATCGAACGACTCAGTCCGGCATGCATCCGTATTCTTGGCGGCAATCCTGGAAAGTTCACGCTCCAGGGAACCAATACCTACCTCGTCGGCACCGGGTCCAAACGCCTGCTTATTGATACCGGCGAAGGCAAGCCGTCGTGGATTGCTGCGGTGAAAAGGACATTGGATGAGGAGAAGGCGACGATATCAGGCACCATCATCACTCACTGGCACGGGGACCACACAGGGGGGATCAAGAATGTTCTCGAGTCATGGCCGGGGACCAAGATATACAAAAACCGGCCTGAGCAAGGACAGTTAGAAATTGCGGACGGGCAGGTTTTCGAGGTGGAGGGCGCTTCATTGACAGCTGTGCACACGCCGGGGCACACAGTTGACCACATGGTGCTGGTCCTGAAGGAAGAGGATGCAATGTTTACGGGCGACAACGTCCTTGGCCACGGGACGGCTGTGTTTGAAGATCTGGGGGTTTACCTAGATAGTCTGGAGAAGATGAAGGGTTTATTCAAGGGGCGAGCATATCCAGGGCATGGTCCGGCAGTTCCGGATGGGCCGGCTAAGATCGCCGAATATATCGGGCATCGCCGGCAAAGAGAAGAACAGGTGATCCAAACGCTCCGCACCGAAAGGCCCGGAACTGGTGACCGGAGCGCTTGGTCGGCGATGGAACTTGTGAAAGTCATCTATCGCGATATTCCCGAATCTCTCCACGAGCCAGCAGCGCGCGGAGTGCTCCTGATACTGAGGAAACTGCAGAAGGAAGGGAAGGTGGTGGCAGCTGACGGGGACCGGTGGAGGTTATCGGATCGATCCGCTTTGTAGCGTAACTGAAAATGTGGAAGGATCTTGTGTAAATCCGGGCCCGGAGAGCCGGAACACCTGCACGTTTTCCCTTACTGGGTTCGTTGCTCTGGGGTTTTGTGACGTCAGTTATTTGGTGTTTTGAGCCTCGCAAACCCGCTTTGGCGTTGCGGGAACACATGCAAGTCCCGTCGCTTGTACCCGGAAGGCTGCTGCCGGGAAGGACAAGGGAGTCGGGAGGACGGATCAGCGGATAAGACAGGCAAAACCCGGTCGCGCAAAGCTCGGTTTCCCGTGATGGAATCCGTCCTGTCGTCTATATGGACGACAAGTCTTGTGTTGATGATGCCGTCTGGCGCAAAGGGTCTTGCAGCCCCAGCCGGATACTTCGGTCGATGAGGTGAGCCGTGAGATGCAGAGTTTGCTGGCACACATAAATGACAGGTCGATCGGTTCAAACTCCACAGCGGACCACCAGGCCTTGCGCGAAGGACATGGGACGGTGTCGAGTCGAAAAAGTGTCGTGTCGACTGCCACAACACCATGTGCGAGCATTGCGCCTGGACTGTGGTCTGCCGCGGAACATTTCGACCTGACAGGGCGAGGCAGGGTGCCTGGCTTCGATCAGGTGTGTGCCACTGCCGTTACCCATTGCTTGTATGGCAGATAGAGGGCCTGACCCCGCAGATATGTGAGTCCTCGAACGACTCGAGATATGCACGGACGGGGCGGGGGACGGGGGGTGTGTCGTGCTTCGACGTGCGTCCATGGTTGGAGGGTTCGAAGTCTCAGGCCTCGGGGTTTCGCAACTACCCAAAGGTCCGAGGACAGTCGAGATCCAGAGAACAGGAGGGAATCAGAAAAGGTGTGTTTCGCGTAGTAGCACATACAGCCCATATCTGCATGGTTGCAGCGGAAATGTCTGCGCCGAGCCTCGCTCGGTAGGGATCGCGAAGAAGACCTCAACCTACCATGAAGGTGGAGCCTGTCGAAACACCGTCGTGCCTCGCCAAAGACTTACAGCAGCAGAAGCACGGCAGATGACACCAAAAAAAACATCGCCGGATCCGATGGCTGCTCGATACGGCACCTTTATTCCGTGCTTGCGCCACCACGGATACGCAGTCCTTGACCGAGTATTTTCGTGGGGATGCCATCTCAACTGCTCGGCGCGACGCTACCGCCCATTCTCTAAGCTTGGCGCCGACTCTCAACCGCCAGATCAAGACCCTGAGATGGTGGGTGGAGAGGGGCGAAGAGATCTTGAGCGGCACAAGGCGGACCCCGAAAAACGACCACATGGCCATCGAAGCAGCCTCTGACGAGGTAGGCAGAGGTCGAACGCTTCTTAGCCCGTTCTGTCAGCCTGGATGAATAATCACAGCGGAGAAGCTCGGAGTGGTTGGGAGGAAATTGGAGTCGTATCACGGAGGGTTTCTCGAGTCTTGAGGAGCGGAATGCACAAGCCCCCCACCTACACGCCTTTTGGCGACCCAAAAGATGCATGCAGAAGCTCGAAAAGCTCCATTCCTTGGCGTCGAAAAGCCCAACCCCGCACAGTTGGGCGCACACTGTGCTTTCCGTCTTCGAGCTTTACCGCCAGTCGCCAAAAGCTTCGGATGTGCCGGAGACACCAAGGGAAGCAACGACCAGGGAGCGCTAGGCACACAAAGCAGCTTCACCAAGAAAGTGCACGGGTGGCCTGACATGTCCCGCCGCTTCTCACGGCAATCGGCCTTGGCCAGAGCGGAATTACCAATCCATCTCCGAATAGGGCTGTTCATTATGTCTCGTCATGTCTCGCTCCGGTCCAAATAAAAAAAGCTATCCGCTCCCAGACGGTGACACCCCCTCCATTGTTACTGCCGGAACAGTCCTCCACTATTACCAAGCTCCTTCATCTCGGCGCGTCACTTCGACGGACTCGCCTGGGCCCGAATGAACTTTAACTTCTCAACTCTCCCCAACCCGTAGACCGTATACCCACACGTTATCCCTGCACACATCTTGTAGCATCCTCGCGCCCTAGCTGGCCTGGTTTACGCAGCGATCTCAGCAATACGCAACGTCCAGACTGTCTGCGATTCGGCCAAAGGGAGCGCCCATGAAGGTGCGGGGGACTTGGTTCTTCAGGGCCTTGACGAGCTCTGCGGTCTTGGGATTGATCCCGGCCGTCATTGCCCATGGCGACGATATGAACATGGAGAAGGGCGAGGCCGATATGCCTCTCCCCGAGAGCGAGTATCCTCCGACGTATTTTGCGCTTCCCGATCACCGGGCCGTTATATACGGCCACATTGGGCTCATGGTTTTGGCGTGGGTTTTCATGCTCCCCACTGGTAAGATTGCACTCTGGGCGTTTTTCAGGGAACTTCCTTACTGACGCGGGCATTGTTTAGCGGTTATGCTGTCGCTGGCTCGGTCGCGCTATACATTGGCTTCTCAGTTCGTTTTTACGATGGTGAATGGCGTCGGCGTGTTGCTGGGGACGATCTACAATGCGAGCACACCGGACCTTTACCCGAACAATGCCCATCACAAGCTCGGCTGGGTCGTTACCTGGGTCGTGGGCGCGCAGGTAATGGTTGGCCTCTTGGCACGGGTTTCTGGTGTTCTTTCGCATGGCGTTGATCGCTCTCATGAGCGACAGTCCTTCATTCCGATGTCGACGGAGGCGATGGCGGAACACGAATCCCAATATCAGCCGGGCTACCGGCTCTCGAATGATAGTGGTCAGGGGACGGAGCCACATACTGAGTCTCTGCGAAGCCCTTCGTTGTCGTCCGGCGCCGATTCGCCAACGTTTCCAACACGAGATGGCCGCAAAGAATATCAAGAGGACACGGAAAATGAGGATTTGGAAGCTCATCTTCCCGTGCTATCGCGGCCTCGGGCGGCCCGCTCAGCGATACAGAAGCTTGCTAAGTTGGTGTCCTCAAGATTCTGGAAATTCTTCACCTTCGGGTACGATTTTGTGGACCGCACAATCCTAATCCTTGGCTTCGTAACATTGTGTACTGGAATCATCACGTTTGGCCGTTTCTTTGTAAGCTTGGAGAACCTTTGAGACGGTGCTATAGCAACTAACTTTTCATCGCAGGAGGGTCGGGGCATTTTCAGTGGGCTTGCCCACTGGGTCAAGGGCGGCATCTTTTTCTGGCTGGGTATCTTTACTCTTGGGCGCTGGGCGGGAAGCTTTGGCGAGCTCGGATGGGTTTGTTTCCATTGCAGTCCTCCATTGCGGCCGTGGCTGACCAGATATAGGCATGGAATGTGCGACCGAAGCGGCCGGGTCAAAAATGGCGGCCTTCGGCGGAGTTTGTCGAGAGCGCTCTTATCTTCACATACGGCGCAACGAATATCTTCCTCGAGCATCTCGGTAATTGGGGTGGAGAATGGAGTGCACAGGATTTGGAACATGTTTCAATCACGGTGCTTTTCATCGGTGGAGGTCTTGTAAGTCCGCACTGGTCCGGTCGATTCCCCGCACCGTGACCCCAATTCGGGGCCGGTGCCGTCATTCGTTGCCACCCGGCACTAATGCACGATCTGCAGTTCGGGATGCTGGTCGAGTCGGTCCGGATTCGCGATCTCCTGAACGTCACCGTTACGAAAGCTGTTCAGGACGCTCCCGACCAAGCTTACAGGGATGAGGAACGGAATGAGTTACGCGAGCCTGAGACGTACCCCTTTTCCATGAACCCGATCCCGGCCCTGGTTATCCTGCTCTTGGGCATCATGATGAGCTCTCACACCCAGGAGTCAATGATATCTTCCATGGTTCACAAGCAATGGGGTCAACTCCTCACCGGGGCTTCATTTACTCGCGGCCTCAGCTACGTTCTTACATACCTGAAGCCACCAAAGTCCATCTACCCTTCTCGCCCACCAACCGAAATACTCACATCTTTTGGGCTCATCTCAGGCGGCATCATTTTCATGGCGAGCGTAAGTGATTATCCCTGTTTCGGAAGGCTATGTGCTGACCCCTGCTGATGTAGGCATCGGATACTGTGTCTGGTATGATACACTATGAGCTAGATGCCATGTTTATGTACACCGTCACCATGGGATTGGCCGGACTTCTGATGGCTTGGATCGTCATGATGGTTGCTCTCAAGGGCTGGGCCGTTCGTCGGGAGAGCGGACGTGCTGGGCTTGTCAGGTGACGACCCGAACCCACCACCTTGAGACGACTGGGCGGTAGCTACGTTTGGACACTCTCGAGCGATCACGGGTCGAACGATAGTGCATCGGACGGCGACATGGTCAGCATTTTTGGATTGGAAATACCCTCGCTCGAATGGTCGGTTGATTACTGGCTTTTTCTACGTCTTGTTTACTTGCAGAGATACCCTTTCCCAAAGCATCAATGATGCTTTAGGATTCACGATTGAAGAATAGGATAATGAATGGCGACGCTGTGGAGGGGGGTATGTTGGAGGTGATTATTCAACACCCGCTTTGTCTCAGCTTCGGGGCACGATCCCAAGCGGCGTATTTCCTAGCTGGTGACTGCTTATATATTGGTAATGAGTATGGTAATAGACAGACGAATCTGTTCCGAAAAAGAAGTGCGCCATACTCACGCGTTAGTCCTGTGAATTTTTTGTACCGGCTGCAGCTGCTTGCTGCAAACTGGCGCACAAATACCAGTTGGTTGTTTTCGGCTCGAACTATCTCCCATCGCTATTAATACCAGTCGGTTGTTCTCAGCTCTAACCGTCTCCTATTACTGTACGCTAGCAACTTAATTGCAGCTACTTGTAACAAGTGCCCTGGGGGGGCCACCCATAGGCGAAGGGGTCCTGCGTGGTCTGGCACGCAGTGTCAGACGGCTGCATCCGGCCGTCGACCAGGGAGCGATGGAACAAAGATTGAAGCTCCAGAGGTTTCCGAAAGCGGAAGTCGTGATCTAGGATTTCTTCGGAGAAGGAGGGCCACGTTCCAATTGAACTTGACACCCACCACTACCTTGCCCCTGTTCCGCTTTGTTCCGTGACCCTTCCTCACACAGCCCTAACCCTGACGCCCTTGCGTTACACAATCGGATTCAAGTTTGAGCCCAGACACGACTTTGAGTTTAGGCACCATCACGATATCTTGCTGACATTGAGTGGTGGTTTATATTCGAGGACCAGAACCTTGAAGCGTGACTTATGGAAGTATATCTGGAACTCTCTTCAATCGGATTCCAGAGGCTTGTCAGCGGCAGAGACCCGCTGTGACGCGTCGCGAACTCAGCTCGGCAGGCTGCTGATGAGGGGAAGGAAGCCCTGTTTTCTCGTAGGCGCGCTCTGTGTTCCTCGTGGCTTTAGCGCTGGAAGCTGAGGACGACCCACCTCCGATAAGCCTTGCTGCCGCTATCGATAAGCAATTTCCCCAGCTTCGGGGGACGGGGAACGGGAATCGCTACCGTGGATTCGGCGATCCGAGGACTCCAAACGTATAGACATTGTTTGGGCGTGGCTTTCTCGCCCACTTCAATCAAGCCTTTGTACGTGCCCCCAATTTTGATCTGTGAGTTTGGAGAACACGGTTTAATGGCCATTGCTTCCCCCAGGTCATTTGCAGTCAGCCCACTTCGCCTCCCCTTTCGCACCGAAGACCGCCGCCCGTGTTCGCCGCCGTGTCCGTCGAGAGAGCTCCCACCTTCAAGTCCGAGACTTCCACAACGGCGCCCCACCCAATAGGGACGAATATTCACCCCTGCTGTCGAGTCTCGAAGACAAATCTTTGTTGCCGCCAGTCCGACAAGCCGTGAGAATCGAACAGCCTCGCATCGACCCCAATTGCACCAGCCGATTCAAGACACCCACTACCCTCAAGCCACGCGCCGAGCTGCCCCCCCGCGAAAACACTTCGAGTCTACATAATACTGCCCCCTTTTTTCCCTCGGAGACCACAGGCAAGATGTCTGCGAGGCCGGCGACGCCGGCATCGGCTAAGGACGCCAAAATCAGGAACCCGCAGCCTGGCGAACCATTATACGGATGTGGTAAGGCGGTCCTGCTACCTCACAAACGACAAGTCTGATACTTCTGATAGAACACGTCCAGAGACTCTTCAACCAAGACCAACAGACAACGAACACATCCATTACCCACTACAAATCCATCCTCAGAAACATACTCGATTGCTCGCCTCTCCAGATCCAGACGGCAAAGACCATCGACACGGGTGCTGTCGTGTGCAGCCTTACCCCAACTTATCTGTGTCTGCAATGCCCCACTGTTCTCACTGACGACGACTGTGTAAAGCATGGGAGCAAGAAAGCCCACAGGTTTTGTGCGTCGTCCCGTGTTTCACCTTGCATGCTCTTCGCTGACAGTGCTGTCACAGTCGTTGACTCGCGAAGCGGGGCTCTGTATTGCCAGATGTGCGATGACATTGTGTGGGATCCGACACTAGAGGAGCTGAGGTTGACCAAGCTCACCACGGGTACCTTTTCAGGCGGTGAGTTGGGTAGCTGACTTTTTTTTCGTTCGTTCCCTGACCACGCCCCACAGCCCGCAAGAGAAAGCAAGAGGAGATGTTTGCGTCAGACCCTACCAAAGACAATCCGCAATACATCTCGACCAACACCACAGCGCCTTCATGTAAGGCTAACGGCCTACGTGGTATCTACAATGCCGGAGCAACGTGCTACCAGAACGTGGTGCTGCAAAGCTTCCTCCATAACCCAATCCTTCGAAACTACTATCTCAGCGATGGCCACTCAAGTGGGAGCTGTGGCGTGTCCTACTGCTTAAGCTGTGCCATGGACGACATGTTTCAGGACTTCTATGTGGTTGAAAATACCAACGGTTACACCGCGGCGAACATTCTCTCAGGCTTCTGGATAAGTGAAAAGAAAGCCTTTGAGAATCTCGTCACCACAAAAGAACAAGACGCGCACGAATTCTTCCAGTTTCTGGCCGAGGAGCTTCACGAGCGCAACGGTGACGGCAAGAAACCGGAGATTGGCAGCGAGCACACATGCAATTGCATCATCCATCAAACCTTCTACGGCAAGCTTCAGAGTGCCATAACCTGTCAGCACTGTGGCGGCGTAACCAACCAGGTTCAGAGCTTCCTCGATCTCAGTCTTCCGCTCGAGAACCTCGCGCAGAAGAAGGGCAAGAAAGGCACTAAGGGTTCCAGCATGACCCTTCAGGAGTGCTTAGACGAGGAGTACATCAAGCAAGACAAATTTGAGTACCGCTGCAACAATTGCAACTCAACACAGCAGGCAAAAAGACAGACTTCGATCAAACGTCTACCCAATGTGTTATCCATACAACTCAAGGTAGGCGCCTAGGAACCCCCTGCCCTATATCAGAGTGACTGACACCATGACAGAGATTCGAGTATAAACAAGGCCGTATCGAAAGTGCTGCCAAGATCGGCACACCGGTTCAGTTCCCTCTCGAGCTTCGCATGCTCCCCTACACATCTCTCGCCAGGGAGCGAGACACCAAGGAGAGCTTTGACCTGCAGAGATCATGTACATACGACCTTCTCAGTGTTGTCGAGCATAAAGGCGAGATCGACACAGGTCACTACGTGAGCTTCTGCCGCCGTGGTGATCAGGTGAGTGACTACCCCTTTTCATCTGTCTTCCAGGAAATTACTGACGCAACGTGCAGTGGTTCGCGTTCAACGACCACAAAGTGGAAGTCGCAAGCAAGAGCGAGGTGCTCAATGCAAAAGCATATTTGTTGTTTTATATTGTCCGGTCTTTGGCGTAAGAGGCATGGAATGGGATAGACAGGTCTAGGAATGTACTGTACAACGGGTTCGTCCCGCCAAAGGGCGGGAAGTGTCAATACCAAGCGTAACGTCGACTTGATGACAAGATGTGTTTACCAAAATGACCTGGCACTGCTTCAAGGGATCTGCCTGCTTATCGGTCTCCGGAACATCATGTCACACCCTAAGAGAGAGCTGTCACCCACGGGAGGCTCTCAGTTGGACGGCACTTGGGATCCCTTCGTGATACTAATCTATCAACACTCCGCCCTCCACTTCCACACCCCATCAGCCTCAAAGTTGGCATAGCAGTAAAACTCATTACTCAACCCCCTCGCATGCACAGGCTCGTAATCAGTCGTCTTCAGCCCGAACGCCCGATACACCTTTGTTACAAGCGTCTCCATTCGCTCACCAGTGCACAGCACCAGTTTCGTATCCTCGACAGACTTGGCCATCCACCGAACCGTAAGAGCCGCTATAAGCCCATCAGTCAGGCCTCTTTATCACACATAAAAAAACACACCTTTGGTTTGACAATCCTCCGATAAAAACGGCGGGTCGACGATAAATCTGTCAATCGACCCTTTGAGATGTGCTTTATACTCTATCAGTCTGGTTCAGTGTTAGTAATGAGGGAGGAGGACACACCGGGTAGTTTAAACGGCTGCGCGAAATCGTAAAAGATGAATTCTTCGCCAAAGACGTTGAAGCGGTTGTCGTGCTCGAGGAGGACCATTTTGGGCTTGGGGCCGTTTGAGGCGTTCTGTGCAGTTTCGGTTTAGTTATGAGCGGGAAGTTTGGGCTTGGCTCTTGAGTGGAGAGCAGATGGAGAGAGAGAAAAACATACCACGACGTTTTTGAGGGCGACAAAGACGCTTGGTGCTGAGACGACGGCGATGGTGGTTTCATTTGTTGCGCCGGTCAGGAGTTGGTCGGCTAGGAGGGTTGCTGTTTCGTCGGAGTACTAAGGGTGTTAGTGAGTGAGTGAGCGGTGGATGCAGGTGTGTGTGTGTGTGTGTGTGTGTGTGTGTGTGTGTGTGTGTGTGTGTGTGTGTGTGTGTGTGTGTGTGTGTGTGTGTGTGTGTGTGTGTGTGTGAGATGGGGTTGAGGGAGAAAGTGAGGGCGATGAGGGAGAAATGAGGGGCTAGCAGTACCCAAAACTGCGACTCGTTCCAGTCCTCGGTGAACATGTCCATGGAGAGCGTGCCAGAGCCTGCAAGGCGCTCCTCGGCCTCGGCTTGGAGTTTGGCGAACTTCTCGGAGTGTGCATCGCGCTCGGCGTAGAAGGATTTGAGGGCGTCGAGGGTTGAGGATGAGAGGGCCCTGCGTTGCGTTAGTTTGTGTTATTCTGTGGTAATTCTGGGATATGGTGACTTACAGCTCATCGTCACTGTCTGCGGAGGCCATTTTGGGAGTTGGGGGTTGAGTTTGGTGATGATGGGTTGGGCGGCTCGGGCAAAATTTTTGGTGGAGTTGGAGCCTGGAGTCGTGAGCTCAAGCGATGGTTGCGGTTTCTTGTTTCAAGCAATTGCCACCATCACAACGGGCAGCAGATATTATAATCTTTGCTATACTTATGGACATTTTTCACTCAAGAGTTGCCTCCTTGTTGTAGAGATATCTAGATAATCTCCAAGATGGTGGTGACAGTAGATTGTGCTCAGCTGCTGCTCTGCTTGAGGGATAACTGTCGGTGTGATCGACATCGATGCCAATGATCAACCCTTTCCCTGGGCATGCACACCCGGTACAATTTAGTCTTTCAACTTTTTAGTTTACCATCGCCGAATGAGTCACTGAATCCATCATTATTAAATTCCAACACGACTTGCGTTGGGCATTTCTCTCCCACCGTTCATCTCTTCGCATGCTCTTCGAAAGCAAACATGGCCACGACATTTCATCGCTTCCCCTATCTCCCACTTGAGATCAGGGAAGAGATCCGAAAACTAGTGATACGGCCAGCACTGCCAGGGACTCACTTCTTCCGAATCGGATCCGGCTCTGATACTAGACACGACATCTCCGGGAGCCACCACGCTCATCTTGCCGCGCAGCGGTTCCTCCCTAGAGATAAACCCTTTAGTCTAGACGCCCAGTCAGCGGCTCCGATCTCGTGGGCGTCCAACAACCTCCCAACGTACCTAATCGACAGCGGTCTGTGGACAGCATGCGCCGAGTCTCGCCAAATTCTAGAGAGGGAGTTCTAACACCCATCAAGAGTTCACATACCGTGGACGTCCCGCGAGGTGGATGTATTCCGCGAGGAAACTGGACTCGAAACATTGCTTCCGGAAGCAACAACCCTCAAAGCCGCAGACGGACGCCTCCTCACCGTGTTCCCGGAAAAGGACCTCGTCATCCTCCAGGCCCATCCCACAGTTACTGGCCTCAAGTGGAACTTTATATGGCGAGACTTTGACAACCACGTATTCACACCCAGCAGCTTGCCAGACAGCGAGAACCGAAACGAGATGGGAGAAATTCGTGAGAAAGCACGTGGCGACTTAAAGAAGCGCAACGTGGGCGCTGGAGTGCAATCCCGCCTGGGAGGAGCTGAATGACAACGAGTAGTTCGTTTTCAAGCGAGGCCTGGCGGTCGAGATTGGATATGCCCAGCTCGGGTTCAATCTCTGGTTCATCGACTACCGGATCCAGCGCAACCCGAATTGTCAGGCGACGGCGGGAGACTCGGACCACGCACCCCCGCGCATCTTTTATGTAACAGATCGACGGTTTGTCGAGACGGGAGATAGTGATGTTGGGTTTTCGCCGGCATCCGACCGACCATGGCATATGAGGTACAAGCGGTCGCATGACACAGACGACTGCGACGAATGCCTACCTATTCCTTCGAGAGAGTTTCTTTTGGAGCCCCAGAATGCGATGGATGATGACGGGGATGTGGGTTTTGACTTATGGGACCAGGATGTGCCTAGCAGTTCTGTGCCATGGCAGGTGAACATTGGCTTGCTTGCTTGCGGGTATGTCTGAGGACACCACCACAGCGGGTCTTTTTGTTCAAGACGGACTCGGGTGACTTGCTCGAGGCCTAAGAAGTCGACACAATGCCGAACCCAAATTCGCTCTGCTATCTTTGGCATCCTACCAGCCACGCCTCGGCGAGGTGGTGACCGGGATGGGGAACGTGCTTACACCCATTTTGGAGTCCTCGATTCAAGGAAATAACCTCTAGTTACATATGTACACTCTACAGGAGTACCTGTGCGCCACTCTCTCCTCCGCCAATATTCGAGCTGAAGGGAAGTCGACAGATGCGCTGCGGTGGTGCATTCACGCCCATCGCTGGCAAAGTACTCATGATCCCTGAGAATTCCAACGCAGCCCTTGCTACTCGTCCAAAACGTGGAGATACTTCTTATCCTCCTGCTTCTCCTTCTCCGATGCTGGTGGCAGGTCGTAGTGAGAAGAGCTGCGGAATCCTTGCTACGAGGGGGTCAGCAGGCTACACCAAAAACGTACCGAGAATAACTTACGAGGTAGTGGTAGGTGAAGTTGCTGATATCACCGGGGGTGATGCCGAGGTCCTTGAAAGTCTTGGCCGTCTCGTCGATGACCTGGTCGTGGAATTCACGCTCAACCTCGTCGGCGGACATGATGGGCCACCACAAGAGCTTGTTGAGCAGGCCAGCCACGGGCTTGAGGATGGCCTTGGGCACATTGATATGCCTCCTCTTCTTGTAGATTTCGCGGTCGACAAGCTCTGCAATCTGAGCAGTCGAGTACTCCTTGGGGCCGTAAAGCTCATAGGTTTGCGAAGCGGTGTTGTCATCGTAGAGCATGAGCTCCAGCGCCTCACCAACATCAATGGCGTGGACGGGACGGTACTTCTCCTGCATGTTGTTGGCGGTGAAGAGGTTCATGACGCCAGCAAGCTTGAGAAGAAGGTTGTCCTCGAAGCCGAACATGGGAGCGGGGCGGACGATGGTAGTCTCAGGGAAGATACTTCGTGCTACATGCTCTGCGCGGCCCTGCAAGATGTTAGACCGGTTTAAACCCGCGCCTGAGTGAACTTGCCTTGGTGGAGAAGAACTCGGATGTCGAGTTGGGGTCAGCGTTGTACGAAGAGACGTGGATATAACGATCAACGTCGTACTTCGCTACGGCCTCGACGATTCGCTCAGTGCTTTCGACATGGACATCCTCCAGAGTGAAGTTCCTATACCCATCAGCCACGCTTCCATCAAGCCTCTAAGCCAACTCACTTCGTCGGGTAGTTCCGGCCAATCAAATTGTATACGACGTCGGAGTGCCTCACGCTCGCCTCAATTGACTCGGTGTTTCGTAGATCGTATTCCTAGCCGTCTCAGCAACTTGCCTTTTTCGGAATATGGATATCGAACGCACGATGAAGTTGACACGACCCAAATCACCCGTAACCTTGAGATGGCGTTTTGCCATCTCCTCCCGGAAGGGAACGACGACTGTGCATCCTTGCCTTGCTATAAAGACCTGTGAGCCCCTGCCCGAAATCCCGCGATGCGTTGTGTGTACCTAACCGGTTGACGATGTAGCGACCGAGCTGGCCAGTTGCGCCGAAGACCGTCGCCGTGTGTTCGCCGAGGGAGGAGCTGCAGATATCAGGTCAGGGGAGAGGCAGAGTCGGGGATTGGAGGGAACGGACCGGCCGCCTTGGACGCGGATGAGAGGCTTGCCAGTGCGGGTGATGGTGACATCTGAGAGCGCCCGCTTTTGCACGGCGCTCTTGACGGCTCGGGGCGCCGACCGCGCAGCGATCGGAAGGGGGGCCATTCTTGCGGCGGCGTGGATCGCAGAGAGAGCGGCGTCCCTCTCAATTGGCGTTGCAATGGCTCGGTGAGCTCGTCGACTTGCGGGAATCAACGACGCTCGTCAAGCCAAAGCTCCGGCCCACACATCCCGTCGCCGGCCCCAGACCAATCACGTGCCCTGCCACACCGCAGAGCCAACCAGGGAGCACAACCAGCTGGATGTGGGGCTTCAGAGGTACGTACCGGCAGGCAGCCCAGCCGCGTCAAGTGGAATGCTTGTAGTAAGGCTCAGGAGCAGCCTCAAGCTCCAGCTCCCACTGCATCTTCCCCAGCTAACCATCTACAACCCCGCGACACCACCAATCTCGAATTCCCCGTCCGCAGAACAACCCGCCGTGTCGCCCTGATACAGACACTCAACCCAGCTATCTGCCGACCCGATACCACCACATCCTCCCCCACAGACAGCCGGCAAGATGAACGTCGACACCATCGCCGACTTCCTTGCAGAGCAGCGGGACGAAGCTCCCGAGGAGCTCCAGCCACTCGTCCTCGAATTTGAGACGCTATGGGAGCGCAAACTGTGGCATCAACTCACCAACCAGCTGATCGAGTTCTTCAACCACCCAGGCAGCGCCAAGCAGCGCCTTCAGTTCTACAAGGTCTTCATCCTCAAATTCGCCGACAAGATCAACCAGCTCAAGCTCGTCGACCTTGCCCTCAAGGCGGCGACACAATGTAAAGGTAAACAAACCCACCTCAATCCCAACCATCTGACGCAATCGCTGACAACCCACCCAGACAATGCCGAGCGCCTCTCCTTCATGGAGGCCGTTGCCCGCAAAGTCGACACCCCCGACAGCCAAGACGCCCTGGTGTTCGCCACCATCGCCGTCGCCCGCGTCCGCCTGGACCTCGAAGACCTCCCCGCAGCGCGCAAGGATCTCGACCGGGCAGAGCGCATCCTCGACTCGTTCGATTCGGTCGAGACCATCGTGCACGCCGCCTTCTACGGCGCCAACGCCGACTACTACCAAGCGAGCCTCGACTTTGCGTCGTACTACCGCAACGCCCTTCTCTACCTGGCCTGCATCGACATCAAGTCCCTGTCGCCCGCCGAGCAGCGCAACCGCGCCTACGACCTCGCCATCGCAGCCCTCGTTTCCTCCTCCATCTACAACTTTGGCGAGCTCCTGCTCCACCCCATCCTCAAAGCGCTCTCCCAACGTGAAGAGGACCGCTGGCTCTCTGAACTGCTGTTTGCCTTCAACCGCGGTGATTTGGCGGCATACGACGTGCTTTCTGGGCACATTGGCTCAAACCAGCTCCTCGCCGCGCACGGCAGGCAGCTTCGGGAGAAGATCTACCTGGCTGCGTTGACCGAGGCGGTTGTTCGTCGGCCGCCACACGACCGCGCCATGACGTTTGACACGATTGCGGCCGAGACTAAGGTCAGGAACGACGAGATTGAGCACCTGGTTATGAAGGCGCTGAGCTTGGGGCTGCTGCGCGGAACGATCGACCAGGTGGATGGTGTAGCGCACATCAACTGGGTGCAGCCCAAGGTTCTAGATATGAAGCAGATCGAGAGCATGCGTCAACGGCTGTTGGAGTGGGATTCCAGCGTCAACCAGCTGGGCAACTGGATCGAGGGTGTGGGGCAAGATGTCTGGGCAGCATAAACAGATAAAAGGGGGAGAAGGTGAAGGTCTAGATGAATGGTTGTATAGTAATAGACCATTGTCTTTCATGACAGCCAAACAACAAACATCACGCGGCTCGACCGCAAGTGCAAAATCAAAAGAAGTGATGATTCCTAAGTCGGGCTGAGGTTGATGAACACGACGCTAATCTTGCCAAACCCAGAAACACTTTTGAGTCCAATGATGAGCTGCTTGGGCTGTGGTCAACAACTGCGGTATCATGCTCGCCAAAGTCACTTTTGAAGTCGTACAATACATAGGTGCCGAATCGGACTTAGATTCTACAAAGTCCCTTTTTCCGTCGCGGCACATTGTAGTTTCGCGTTTTGGGGACAGTTCGGGACGGGTTCATGGTAGGGATTCTATTTTCACCGCAGTAGATTTGGAACTCGGGCTTCGAGGACAGTTCGGGGTGAGTTTACAGGAGGCGCGCCATTTTCACCGCGGCAGAATGTAGGCTCGAATTTTGAGGATGGGTTGGGCTAGGCTCTCAAGAGGGTCGCTTCCTTCACTGAAACGATTCGTAGACTCAAAACTATTGGCAGTACCAGCCTGTGGGAGGGAATCTTGTTGCCTTCGTCTTAACTTCGACTTTGGCCTCGAAGAAGAGCGCGGTTTTCACCCCACGTTCTAGCTAGCTCTACATCTGGTTTGTCGAAGATGAAACAAGAGCAGCCGAGAGATTTACTTTGTAGTGAGAAAAAGGAGAATCAGAAAGTTGGGAACAAAAGACCTAGACGTACTTGCTTGGTTTTACAAGGCCAGGTGAAAATGCCAAAGTTTCCAGTCGCCAGGACCTAAGTGTCTCGACAAACGGAGAGAGAGCCATCAAGTTATACCTATGTCCTCAACCAACAAATTCGGAGGGCTATTTTTCAAGAGACAAAGGGCCCACTCAATTTTCTGACGCATAAAACAATAGTTCAAAGGCCTTGGGGCATAGTCTTGAGCACTCCAGACATACCTTTCATGGATATTGGGAAATGAACACGCCCCTCAAAGCTACTCGAAGTGGCGTTGGTTGGTTTAGTGTGCGGACTTTTTCGTCACCCGCTTACCAACCTCAAGACCTTCTTCAAGTGCCGCACCACCCATTGCCTCCAGGCTTTTCACCGTTCTTCTGACCGCACTCCAACGCTCAGCAGCGATGCGTATCTTCTCGTTCAGGTTCCTCCACCAACGACTTGGCCTCTCCCTCAACCACCACGTTAACCAACGGCGTATATCTCCAGCCCTTTCACCACAGCTTCTCTCTCATCCCACCTATCCTTATCCCCAACCTCCACCCCTGCTCGTAAGCATCCCATTTTGTTAACTCTCTTCCCCATCCAAATGCTTGACCACCTCTCTGGTGAAATCGGATCCGGTTTAACAGCAGATACTAATATATTCTTTAGCATCATCATGTCTGGAGACGCTGCCGGCAGTAGCGCAAGCGCTCCTACAGTGATGGCCTTTTCCCAGAAGGGACAATACCGCAAGTTTTACGAGACTTTACACAGCAAATTCGCCAATCTCAAGGCAAACCCTCGCGACAGCACCTACTTCGGATAGTTCATTGCGGCAATGACCGCCCGCAACTTCTCGGAGTTGAACTTCCCCAAGAAGCTGAAGAACATGTGGCTCAACTGGGTTATGGCAGGAGGGCAAAGCCGCCAGCAGGAAGTCACGGAGTGGCGCAAGACTGCGGCAGCAATGGGCTTTGAGGTTCTCGGCTTCCCCGTTCGCCCAGTAAGTGAAGTAGCTTTCTGGGAGGACATCGCCGACACGCCCATGCTGCCAGGCCACCTCCGCACCAAAGCCAGGGGTTCTGCGGTGAAAGGCAAGGGTGGCAAGGGTGGCAAGGGAAAGCAGGCCGCCGCCACGGACGACAGGACCGACCTTGACGAAGGGCCGAAGGTGAAAGGAAAGGGCAAACGCAAGACGCTGGTGACGTTGCCCCATCCCCGCAAGAAGCAACGCGGTGAAGCTCCTCAGGACAGGGCTGCGGAAGTGGAGGTTGACGAAGACAACGCGGACACCCGAGCCAAGCCCAACATCCTTGAACCAGTCGATGTTCTTATGGTTGACAACGTCGAGGACCCTGAGAACACAGATCTCGACACTTCGTGGTTAGGTAAGCAGCGTCTTGACTTCTACGATCGCGAGGAAGAACATCTTCCATCTCTCCCCACTTCGGCTGCCAAGGAGCCCGGTGAAACCCGCAGGGAGGAGGACATTACCACTGCGTCCTCATCAGACCCCGCCACTCCAGTTCTCGAGGAGCCTGGTGAAACCCGCAGGGAGGAGGACATCACTGCATTGGGTTTTATGCCTTTTTTGAAAGGGCTTCGGGCCTTATTAAAAGGGGTTTACGCCTTCTTAAAAGCGCTTGAGGCCCGTTAGAAAAGGGGTTGTGCCTTTTCAAAAGCGCTTTTGTTCCTGTCAGAGAGGGTTGTGCCTTTTTACAAGCACTTTGAGCCTCATCAAAAAGGTGTCTATGCTTTTCTTTAAGCGCTTTGAATCTCGTCACAAGGGGGTTTATGCTTTTCTTTAAGCGCTTTGAATCTCGTCACAAGGGGGTTTATACCATTTTAAAGGCGCTTCACGCCTTATTAAAGAGGGGATGATGCCTTATTGCAAGCGCCTCAAGCCTCGCCAAAGAGGTGTTAGTGCTTTTTAATAAGGAATAATGCTAAATACCTAGGGCCATAGGTGTGAAATGGAGCGAGATGGACCCTATGACTACGACCCACCCTCCGACAGTGTCATTGGAGTTCTTAGGCAGTTCAACGACACCTTCGGAGAAGGCGCAGATGAGAGAAGGTCATTTTGCTAATGGCAACGGCACCGACGGTCAGGGAGATGAACTCATGACAGAGGGGAGCGAGGATTGACGGAATGAGGAAAGGGGTGAATTCTACCTTATCAACACAATGGCATGGGGAGCAAGGTTGACTTTTGGGTGGGGAGGGAGGGGGAGGCGGTGAAGTTTTGATTTCAACGTGATGGTGGAAGGAGCTGACCAGGGCAGTATTCGATCTGGGAGGACAGATGGCAAGGCAAAGAGCAAACCTTCTGTGTATCTAGATGCCGTGGTGACGCAGGGGTACCGAGCGCGGGAGGTGATACAGATCCTTGGAAGATGAATCGGACGCAATGAAATCTTTTGGTGAACTTATTGTACGGGCGCAATGCTAGTGACGACCCGACGCAAACCCCAGTGACGCGGACATCTGATCCAAATGCCGATGAAGACGTAATGGGATGGTCTTGCGAAACGGACATCTGGTCTAAATGCCAACAGCGACAACAATGGAATGGTCTAGTAAAATAAGCATCTAGCCCGAATGATGTTGACGACGACACAGTGAAATAGTTTAGTGAAACAGACATCTAGACCAAATGCTATAAAGACCTAATAGGAAAGTCTGATGAAATAAGCATTTAGTCCAAACGCCAACAAGGACATAATGGAGTAGTCTCCTGAAATTACCATTTCACTCCGATGTTAGCAATGACTTGATGCTGTAGCCGAGTGAAGTAGCCGTTTTTGTCCCAGTGTCAATAGGTCTCAACAAGGTAGTTTGGTAAGATAAGCGTTTCGCCTCAATGACATCTACTGCCGAGCATGAGATGAGGCCCTACAAGGCCATCTCAGCAAGCTAATCCAAGCCTCTAAATTCTCGACGCAGAGTTTTCATTATTGTGGTTCTTGAACGGCACTGCTGAGTTTGCCAACTACCCGGAGAGCCCAAGGCGTTGATATCGCCACCCACGAAGGTTTCACCAACCTGCTTGGTGCTTGGTGCTTGGTGCTTGGTGCTGAAGTGATGGAGTTTGAGAGGACGCTGTTAAAATATCCTCCTTCGAGCGGATTTCACCAGCCTTCTCAGTGACTGGGGCACTGGGGCACTGGGGCAGTTGGTGGTAAAGGAAGGACAGTGCCCTGGTCACATTAACCCTGCTGCTCTAAAGGGAAGTGGCAAGGTCCCTATCATGATGAGCTTCATCCCCCATAACGAGTTGAGTTGCCGTGGATGAAATGGAAGCTGCCGACGAATTGTCAATGCATTGTTGACAGGCCGGTCCTCAGGAGAAGCCCCTCAAACCTTCTTGAGCTGATCAGGATCATCGTACCTTCAGGATTGTCGCCCTTTTTCCTGGGTCCTCTTCTCGATCCACCATCTCGGACACCAAGCGCCATCACCATGGGGGAATCGGACCGAGGATGCTGTCGACGGCTATTGTATCTTGAGGGAAAGTTTCGAGATTGTCCGATATGAGAAATGCAAAAGTGATGGTCGATGGCGGTTCGGATGGAAGCGCCTTCTCAATCAGGGCAACCTCATCGGAAGATGTTGGCGCTTCCCCACACCCCAACAACTGGAGAGTGTTGGGAGGCCGTTGCCCCTTGGCATGAGATGGAAGACGACTTGGTTCGTATCACACGCCCGACCAGCTTAGGTTTAACAGTTTCATTGAAATGCAGGCCATGAGTTATAGATACAAAAAGGGAAAAAAAAGTTGCGTCGTACGCCGTCCGGGTGTCCCTGAAGCCGCCATCACAATCTTCCTCGTTCCTCATCATGCAAAGCTTATTCACTTTAGGGTATTTATTTGTTGGCCTTGGCCATGGTGTTGAGCGCACTGCCGTTCTTGAACCACTCGATTTGAGGGGCGTTGAAGGTGTGTGAAAGCTTGATCTCGAAGTCCTTGCCGTCCTTAGGGTGGACAACCATGGTGATAGGCTTGCCAACCTCAAGCTCAGTGCAGAGGATGTCGACCTTGTCCTCGGGCTTGATCTTGTCGTAGTCGGCGGGGTCGGAGAATGTGAGGGGAAGCATACCCTGCTTCTTCAGGTTGGTCTCGTGGATACGAGCAAAGGAGCGGGTGATGATGGCAAGACCGCCAAGGTGACGGGGCTCGAGAGCAGCGTGCTCACGGGAAGAGCCCTCACCGTAGTTCCAGTCACCAACGACAACCCACTTGATGCCCTTGGCCTTGTAGTCACGGGCGACGGCGGGGACAGCATCCCACTCGCCGCTGATGAAGTTCTTGACCTTGTTGGCCTCGCCGTTGGCTTCGTTGATGGCACCGATAAGCATGTTGTTGGAGATGTTGTCGAGATGGCCACGGTACTTGAGCCAGGGGCCGGCCATGGAGATGTGGTCAGTGGTGGTCTTGCCCTGGGCCTTGATCAGGATAGGGAGGTCCTTGGCATCCTTGCCGTCCCAGGCGTTGAAGGGGGAGAGGACCTGGAGACGGTCGGAGGCGGGAGAGACCTGGACGTTCACGGCATTGCGGTCGGCAGGAGGAGCCTGGTAGGTGTTCTCACCAGGGTCGTAGCCGCGCTGGGGAAGAGTGTCACCGGTGGGAGGAGCAAGGAGGAACTCGTTGCCATCCTTGTCCTTGAGCTTGTCGGTGAGGGGGTTGAAGTGGAGAGAGCCGGCAATAGACATAGCGGTGACAAGATCGGGGGAGGTGACGAAAGAGTGGGTGGCGGGGTTGCCGTCGTTGCGACCGGTGAAGTTACGGTTGTAGGACGAGATGATCGAGTTGGCCTCGCCCTTCTTCACGTCCTGGCGGTCCCACTGGCCGATGCAGGGGCCGCAGGCGTTGGCGAGAACGATACCACCGAACTCCTCGAAAGTCTCGAGCTGGCCATCGCGGGCGATGGTGGCACGGACCTGCTCGGAACCAGGGGTGACCGCGAAGATAGCCTTGGACTTTAGGCCGTGGTTGAGAGCATCACGGGCAATGGCGGCGGCGCGGGACATGTCCTCGTACGAAGAGTTGGTGCAAGAGCCGATGAGACCGACCTTGAGCTCCTCGGGCCAGCCATTGGCCTTAACAGCCTCAGAAAACTTGGAAATAGGAGTCGCGAGATCGGGAGTGAAAGGGCCGTTGATGTGGGGCTCGAGCTCGGAAAGGTTGATCTCGATGAACTGGTCGTACTCGGCGCCCTCGTCCTCGCGGAGCTCCTTGGCGTAGCTGCGAGCGAAGTCGCCGATATCCTTGCGCTTGGTGGCCTCGAGGTACTTGTACATGGGCTCTGCGAAGGGGAAAACGGAGGTGGTCGCGCCAATTTCAGCACCCCTACTCAAAGATTAGTCTTGGATCAATCAGAAAGGGACGGAGCGACCTAAATATTGCAAATAGTTGCCTGGGAATCATTAGCAATGCATTCTAGACGTGTCTAATGAAGAGTGGTGATGCTTGGGGGTGATGGTGTTGAAGGACGGGTGAGGGTTGGAAAAAGTGGGTCCAGGCGGTACGTACCATTCCAGTAGCGCTCAGGCTCTCGACACCAGGGCCGTGGTACTCGACAATAGCACCAGTGCCACCCTTGACAGTGAGGATACCAGCAACCTTCAGGATAATGTCCTTGGGGGCAGTCCAGCCGGAGAGGGCACCAGTAAGCTTGACACCGATGACCTTGGGGGCCTTCAGCTCCCAGGGAAGGTTAGCCATGACGTCGACAGCGTCAGCGCCACCGACACCAATGGCGCACATGCCGAGACCACTGCTTCCAGTTAGCTCAGTTTCATCAAGTCGCAATTCAGAACCCATACCCAGCATTGGGAGTGTGCGAGTCAGTGCCGATGAGGAGACCACCGGGGAAAGCGTAGTTCTCAAGAAGAATCTGGTGAATGATACCGGAGCCGGGCTTCCAGAAACCGATGTTGTACTTGGCGCAGGCGCTGGACAAAAAGTCGTAGACCTCCTTGTTGATGTTGATGGCACGCTCGAGATCCTTGGCACCGCCAATCTGGGCCTCAATCAAGTGGTCGCAGTGGACGGTGGTCGGGTTGGCGACCGAGGGCATGCCAGCGGACATGAACTGGAGGATGGCCATCTGGGCGGTGGCATCCTGGCAGGCAACGCGATCGGGGCGCAGGCGCAGATAAGACACACCCCGCTCGATATCTTGGCCGTGCGGGTCGTCCAAGTGGGAGTAGAGAATCTTCTCGGCGAAGGTAAGGGGGCGGTTAAGTCTGGAGCGAACAATGTTGAGGTTCTCGTTCATCTTCTTGTAGTTGATGAAATTGCTCTCCTCCCAGATGTTTTGCCGCACCTGTTGCGCGATTAGCCATTGTCCGCCCTGCCAAGCGGCATTTCCACAGCGCAATCGCCCACCTTCCTGTCGAGGGGAGAATCTGTGACGGTGGCCATGCAGCGCATGCCCTTGCTGGCGTTGCCGACAGCGCGGCTCCGGGCTACGCCCAGGAGCTGACGAGTGGCCAACATGTTGACGGTCCGCTCGAGAGCTACCAGAATTCAATTGAGTGGAGAGGTTCAGAGCCAAAACACCAAGCAGGCTCTAGACGAGGGAGGAGGAAGACAAGAGGCTTCCCCAGGACAACAACACAGTGGCAGGACGGCTTGTGGAAGAGAAAAAAAATAGGTGGAGAGGTTTGGCGATAGCAGAGAAAAGCAGGCGGGATTTTAGATGGAGGTGGCAACGGGTCTTGGAGCTCCTGCCACCGTCATAGCCGAGAAAGTACCTCGCGCGCGAATGGAGACCGGGCGGCCGACGAATCAGAGACCGGCCGATTATGTTGTCTGGCAATGTGGGGGAGCATTGGAGCTAGGACATGACATCGCCGCAGACGGCACGCGGGCTTGCGGAGGCAGCTAGCCTGTTTCATCCCATCGCCAAAGCCGGAACACAAACATCACGGCTCGACAACTGTGATGGACTCGACGGCTACCAGAAGGAAGACGGCCACGCTTTCCAATTGACCACTTTGCAGTTTCACGGGACGAGACCTCAGCCCTATTGTGCCGGCTGAGCGGGTTGCCTGACCTATCCCAAGCTTCCCACTGGCCTTCGGCCCCAGCTCCAGCTTTCCACCGGCCGCGCAGGGATGTTCTCGGGCGAAGGGTTCCCGCGCAAGGAATACCGAGGCTTGCAACGGCTTCCCTCTGATCTCGCTGAATCGTGAGTCGCGCTTCCGTCCTCAGCATTGGCCTCTGGCATCTTCGGGAGGGGCCAGACTGTTTTAACAATGTCTCCGGCATCCGACCTGGGGTTTCCTGATGGCTTTCGATCCGCCTGCATCATGACATGTGCCGCATGTGCTCTGTCATCGCAACTTTCCCCTGCGATTGGCCAACCCCACGCGAGGGAGCAATTATGACGCTGGCCCCCCCTCACACCGAAGACGCACCAAACGATCGAGGTGAACTGACCAAAACGCCGCACAAAACAGACACGCACCAAACGGCTGAAGGAATCCGGATTCCACATGCAACGCTCGTGCAAACAGAAACAATGGACAGCAAATGCCTCAGTTGCCCAATGTCTCTTACCGCTTGCGGTTCCGCCCTTCCTGACGTGGGGCAAGCCAGGGTCCAGATGCGGGCTATCGCCGGCTGCAAGGCTAGAAAAGTGACGCAGAGCGCCAGCCCTGCCCGCCGGCGCTTCCATTGGCTACCGAGACCTTCAAGCGGTGTCTTGCTTCCTAGCGCTTGGTGTTGTGTGGTTGCCAGATTAAGCGGTACCGGGCACGCCGTCTTGATAGCAGCAGCTCAGGACTCAGTTCCTGGGTTTCCAGCAAGAAACGAGTGCCCTGTGCTTCAAAGGTACATGCACATCTAAACAAATCCACTGTCACAACGGCTTGGCGCCGGGAACGAAATTTTTGCAGGCCTGGAGACCTTTATTTGGTGGGGCCGTCGACAGCCGGCTCGGCGAACTCGCCGTTCGTCCTCGGCTGGAGCAGGAGATTCGAAGGCGATAACGAGATACCTCCGTTTTAACATGCTTGCTCGCACTGCGACGGATTTCCGACATAAATCATACAGTAAAATAGCTTTGGTCTGGCGGTTCAAGGGAATTAATTTTTGGCACATTCGGACCAATGTAGACTCTAAACTTGGGGGTGGCCGAAACGGCACCGGTGCAATCCATCGATAAGCCTGCCACCCAGATGTCCAGCACGACGGCAGAAAACTCACCGCCAAAATTTCCCTTCCCCACACCACCTCAGATCTCAAGCTGAGCCCGGCGCAGTGATCAACACCAGTCCGTCACAAACCTATCCTTTAATCTCACTGTACTGTCTCGATCCCACATTATGGGTGTTATAGCGAAGCGCACAATGACCAAGACTAGGCGGCGCCTGCGGTGAGTAACGGGTGGCATGGTGAAATTCATGAAAATTTACTGACGATGTTGCAGCGACGTCGACCAAGTCAAGGCCGATCTTCTCAGCCCAAGACACCTGCAGCAATTCAAGGAGACCAAGGCCGCTGAGGATCTTCCGGGATTTGGGAGGCATTACTGCGTTGAGTGCGCCAAGTGGTTTGAGACGGAGACGAGCCTCACGACACACACCAAGGGCAAGCCTCACAAGCGGAGGTGGGTTCTCTCAACCTTGCCCAGCTTTGCAAATACTGATCCACAGCAGACTCAAGCAGTTGCGCGAGGGGCCCTATACCCACAAGGAGGCGGATGCTGCGGTCGGTCTCTGGACGGACAACGGCAAGGAGAGGACAAAGAATCAGGAAGTGGAGATGTCAACATAAGCGACATATCTGCTGATCGATTTGGTGATGGCGGTTTCTTTCTCTCTATGCATGGAGGTACAGGGCTGGGTGGGCAGGCGTTTGGCAGACAAAAGGCGGCGTTGGTTTGAGAGCAGATGATACTGTTCTCCAGGCAAATATAAAAAATACCTTTGCATTGTGATTTTCTCCGTGAATATGATATGTTATCCCTGATTTTGGCGCTCGTTCGACAACATGTCCAGTAAATAATGTTTCCTAGTCAGCAACCTTGAGTGGCGGTGGTCTGGAAGCTGCCCGCTTATCTGCTTATCCGCTTATCGATAATTCGTCAACTTACCCATGTCTCGATGTGCCCCACTCGTCAGCCTCGTTCGCGGCTTCAAAGCTCCCGGATCGAATTGTTAGTGTCGCGTCTTCCATGTCACCTGCCACCAAGTTTCTGCGCATCTCGAAATTTCCAGCCTTGACGCGCCGGACAATGGGGACGACAGCCTTCGCCGCGTATGCGGCGCAAAATGGCTTCAACAACAGGAAGAACGAATCGCCAAATTTGCAGCACACTCCCACTGCAATGAAGAGATGGTCCATCGTCGACAACCAACCTCCGCCCGTCAACCAGATCAAGGAGATCCACGTCTACGACTTTGACAACACTCGTAACTACCCATCACTTTCAATCCGTCGCCAATAATAGCTAACCAGAATCGCATAGTGTTCAAAACTCCCCTTCCCAACCAAAAGGTCTGGAACGCTCACACAATCGGGACCTTGGCAAACCCCGGCGCGTTTGTCAATGGCGGATGGTGGCACGATTCACGCATCCTCGCCGCGACGGGCGAGGGCCTGGCCAAGGAGGAACCGAAGGCGTGGAACGGCTGGTGGAACGAGACGGTCGTTGAGCTCGTCAGGCTGACGATGGAGCAAGATGACGCGGTCTGCGTTCTTCTCACCGGTCGGTCAGAATCTGGCTTCGGTGAGCTGATCAAGCGCATGATCAAAGCAAAGAATCTCGACTTTGATATTGTCGCCCTGAAGCCCGCTGCCGGGCCGAGCAACCAGACCTTTTCGAGCACAATGGTTTTCAAGCAGGAGTTCCTCACAGCTCTCATGGAGACGTACAAGCATGCACAGGATATCCGCATTTATGAGGATCGCCCGAAACATGTCAAAGCCTTCCGTGATTTCCTAGCGGATTACAACAGGAAGCAACACAGCGGACAACGTACCCGCATCCCCATCACGGGCGAGGTCATCCCAGTCGCAGATACATCCACCCATCTGGACCCTGTTGCAGAGGTTGCTGAAGTCCAGCACCTCATCAACTTGCACAATGAGTCCCTTCCGCAGCGCCGCACCGGTGTTCGAGGCGAGCGCCTCAAGATTGTCAAGAGCGTCTTCTACACCGGTTATCTCATCAACGTTGCTGATACCCAACGTCTCATTTCTCTCGTTACCATTCCCCAGCACTTCTACGATGCCGACCTGAAGTTTCACGCGAACAACATCATGATCGTCCCCAGAGCCTGCCCAGCCCACATACTTGAGAAAGTTGGCGGCATGGGGAGCAAGATGAGGTGGGAGGTGACTGGCACTGCCTGCTTCGAGAACAACATCTGGGCCGTGTGTGTGAGGCCCGCCCCACCGACCGCTAGGTTCCACACAGAGAATCCAAGCCCCTTTGTTGTGGTGGCAGTGCGCAAAGGCGCCCGTCCCGTCGACGCTGGTAAGATCCAGAACTGGCAGCCTTTGCCGTCGGACAGGGCCTTTTCGTTTGCGACCGTCGTTGGGGAGAAGATGCTGCTGAGCATCCAGTCGGAGGATTCGACGGATGACGGCAATTTCCAGACCAAAACAGGAGGCCACAAGAGGAAGCATAACAATGGAGAGGACGACTTCCGTGCTCGTCCGAGTCACCCCACGGGCCCCCGCAATGCCACCTTTTTTAGTGGGCGAGGCGGCGGCAGGGGCGGTGGCTTCCGTGGAGGCAATTCCAACAGGGGTTTCAGAGGCCAGAGGGGCGCTGCTAGAGGCAGGGGTGGCCGTGGTGGCGGCGGTAGTCATCACTACAAGAGTCTTGACGATGTTGGCACAAGAGAGAATCAGGGAGGTTTCTCCCAACAAGTGTCTTACGAGGACGACTCTGCAACCCAACGCGGCTTCCAGACACAACCGCCCCTAGGACCGGCTGCTCAGTACTATTCTCAAGGGGGATATGGACAGCAAGGCCACGGTCATGGGGGCAGACAGAACAACAACAACAACAACAACAACAACAACAACAACAAGCAAGGCGGCGGTAACAACTATAACAATGGCAACGGCAACGGTAATGGGAATGGGAACGGCTTCGGTGGTTTCGGTGATAACTATTAGGGCATGGTCTGAGGCACGGGCGTCTTAGTTTGTGTCTTGATTTGTGTGTGATTAGGGTTGGAGGAAGCATGTAGATTAGCATACCCCTTCTTTGAGCGAGTTCGGCATACCCAGGCAGGGAAAAGGTGTGCAACGGGAAACGTGGGACATGGAGTTCATGGTGTTTTAAGTCGCGCCTGATGTACAGCTATCGGGGCAGCTATGGCAGGTATCTATAAATATCCTGCTAGGTAGTCAATGATGGCAGGGATATACATCCAAACATCGGCTTCCTTTTGTGTGATCCTGATGATTTTGCTCGAATTTGACAGCTCTAGTTGGCCTCTGTCTGTCAAGCACTGGGTGGGTTGGGCGAATATCGTCATTCTGCCCACGAACCGCAGTGAGAGGCAGCTCCGGGCACACTTGCAGGATCACAGGACCGGGATGTCTCCGGGCGTTAAGCTGTCGAATAGCCCAGGCTGTTACAAGCTCTCTCGAGTCGGTCAAACACATGGAAGGTTGGTTTCTTCTACCCTTCTCGAGACCCTGGCAGGCTCACTCAACAGTTCCCTTCTAAGCATAATGTTTGCTGCGCCGACGAGCGAAAGACTGAGCACTCAGATCTCAATCATCCCTTGACAGTCCGTGACCCAGCGAGTGCTACCGACCTAGAACCTCAACACCCCGATCCGGAGATCACGACGTCAACAAAAGCCCCGGTCATCCCATTAACCAGTTCTACGAACCACCGAAACATATGAGCCAACCCGTTCCATCCATCAATCCAAACTCAGTTGCCCCAAAACGGAAGAATACCCACACCAGCTACTCCACACTACGTCAGCCCCATGAACAAACAGAACAACCAACATCGGAAGAAAAGTACAAACAAGGAATGACATCATACCAGAAGAGCCCCCAACCACAACGGTGTTACCACCATTGCCACCAGCAGTGGTAGTGGCAGTGGTCTCGGCGGAAGGAGAAGGAGAGATGGTCGTGGAAGGGCTGGAGGTTGTTGTAAGAAAGAGAGAAGACTGTCGAAAGGACTGGAGGTTGGGCTTATAGAGAGATGGGAAGAAGATCACTGGGTTGTTGGCTGCGGTTATAACAGCAAAGCCGGAGGATGGGAGAGAGAATGGGAGGAAGGTGCGTCGTGTTTGGATACGTCCTGTGGTCTGCAATCGGGGCCGATAGGAGGACTCATGACCATCAAGGTGTTTTCGGACGGAATCGGGTACACCATCCGTTCGGTACCTGGTGCTGCTTCTTGGGGATTTTCGAGGAGTGGCATGCTGGTAGATGAACTGCCCCTTAACGTCCTGCTCGGCTCACGCTCTCGACTATGGCGTGGAATAATAGGACTCTTGCTGAGTGAAGCCATTGACATGCTTGGGATGGATCATGCGCAATGCCAAAAGGGAAGACGGTAAGCTTGTCGAAAGGCTTCACTCTGAGGTGGCCACTCATTTCTCATCTGGTAACTGAAAATATAGTAGTCATGGCTTGACGCTCGATAATGCCTCGTCGTGAGCGTTCAATTTGAGAGGGCTGTGATACGAGGAAGCCTCTAACGAAGGCTACATACATGCTTGAGTGAGCCTGTCATCAAGATCAGCGACGACATGCCCCGTGTGCGTAGTCATTCTCACAACCTTAAGAATAAGCCAGAATGAGACTCCAGCCCACAAAAAGATCCCACGAAATCACATGAACATCTATCAACCCCAAGATCTTTGGCTTAGGCCTATCCACTTCACGAAAAATGCGCCATCTCTATCGCTCCGCCTAGGATGGGGGCCAAGACATCGGCCAACTTTCCTGCAGCTTGCGAGTGCTCCCCGTCCGCGCCAGCACAGTCCAGAATCTCGTCGAACAAGTCCGTGAGTTCCTCGAACGGGGACTGGAAAACCCAGCCACCAGTCCCAGCATCAATCCCGAGGGATTCGCGAAACTCTTTAACGCCCTCGTAGCCTTGGCTGAGAATCGACTCAACCATATCCATCATCACCCGACTCTGGATGACAATCTCGCGAGCATGCCACTGTCTCGTCAGCGAGAATTCTAACCATTGGTAGTGCGACTTACGCTGCCTAGTCCCCCGCAATGACGGAGCAAGATGCCGTACTTTGTGGTCTCAGGATTGCAGTCATCCTCCTCCGCATCGTAACCATCCATTCTGGGGTGCTTGGGCCAATCGATCTCAGCATCGGGTGCGGACGACCAGACAAGATTAGAGCACCCTGGGAATCCACAAGCGCAGATGAGGTAGAGATTCTTGGTTTCTAGGCCACGGGTGACTCCGGAAGCCGCGCTTGAGTCCTGGTCCATGACATCGGGCCTGATACCGAAAATAAAAACGTACCGAGCACCGCGGGAGGTCTGTGTGGTTGTGTGATACTGAATGGCAGGAGAAGTGACTGCTTGAGAAGGCTGATCATCGTTCGAACCAAAGGACGAGACACTGTAAGAGGAGACACTGGTCGGTGAGTCGAAGAGGAAGCCGGGCGGAGACTGAGATGGCGAGTTGGGTCTCTCTTCATTACCAGCGGAGGAGTCACTGTTCGTGGGTGACGCCGGACCGCTGGGTAAGTTCATGTCCACTGGGACGGGCTCTGAGGCAGCCATGATGAATTGTTTGGATATCGTACCGGAGCTTGTGTTCTGGCCGGTGGTGGGAAGAGTTTGAGGAGAAGAGCTCCCCTACCTGTATAGGTCTGTATGAAGGGGCATTTATTACCACTTGGATGGTCACAAAAGCACCAGAATCATCGATTGATGCAAAGACAGGGGCGCCTGACCAGAGCCGTTGAAGGTGAGATAGAGGCAGTCGCATAGAACAAAATGTCTTTGTGAGTAGTATGAATGATAGCTTTGAGTGGTTGACTGTTTGCCGATGCAGGAAAGTATCACCTGGTTCAGGCAACACATCAATGAGAGAGGTAAGGCAAACTCTCCACAGAAAAAGAATGGAGGTGACAAGTACCCGGCGACCTGCTGAAGAGTGGGAAGGAACCAAGGGAAGTCGCACCCTGGCAGTCTTCCGCGCAGCCCGGAATTTTGTCTCACCTGCACGATCGTTTATTCTTGCCTTCCAAGACAAACACCAAACACAGAGCATCAGGTCACCGCCCGCCTATGAGTTGCAGAGTAACAAACTACTCCCAGCCCCGTGTCTCATTTGCGCTTTGCCCCAGTTATCACTCTCCTTTGAATGTCACCCGAGTTCCCTGAGTCAAAAAAACGCCAGCACTCATCCATCTAAAACAGTGATCCCGACGGCCGCCCGCGAAAGAAGACCTAGCTCCAAGCAAACAGTGTTGAATCACTCCCTGCTTGAGACCAACACATGCAACCCTCACGCGCCTCCTTCCCGTGAGCTCGCCCCGAAGCGTGTTAACTTACACCAAACGAAGCGGCTAACCACCATGAAATTCAAGCTGAAATGGAAACCCCAAGTGAGACAACCTGGACAACCTGGACAACCTGGACATCTCGCTATTGATAACATACAATCTTAAATGCAGCACAGTTGATAACCCATCCCTGGCAGACCCATCACCATCCCGCCCACTACCATTCGCAAGGTCTCTCGTCCCAAACAGATCGACCGCCGCCGCGCTCTTCCACGATACGGAGGCATCTTTTCCCCTGGTTGTCGAAATAGAAGTGACCGCGTTTCTTGGGAAAATCAAGGCAGAGCTCCCTCATACCCGCAAAGGGTCGCGAGTGGCAACCATCGCCGGCAGGCGCAAACGCGGCGTCTGGCTGGGGGTATGAGAACCGCCACACACCCCAGAAGCGACATTCGCTCTGGTCATCATGTGGCAAGCAAGCCGTGTTGACCTCAAGTGAGTCTGCGGCGACCGTAGCGGCTTGGAATCCGAATATGGTGAGGGCGAGGAAGGAAAGCTTCATCTTAACGACGTGCTACGGCCGTGTTAGCCATGTGACCATCACCTCCTATCCTGGTTCTTACTTACCCTTGGTAGCAATGGGGGATAGTCAACGGGTAAAGAGATGGCGCGCCGGTCAAGTACGAAGGTAATGTCAAGTGAGTAGGCTTAGCGCTGGCTTTATACCACGGATAGCAGAGCTAAACCCGTCGGGATCCATCATGGGAGATTAACTGTTGGCCGCATTGAGGCTTTGTATGAGGGACAAGACTCTATTGAGGAGACAAGGCGTTCTCGGAGTAAAACGGGTGATAGTCGGCCAATTCAACTATTGACTGAAGGATTCAGGAGCCAGCCGCGGGAATGCAACCAACGGCCCGCTGGATCCCAGAAATGGCAAGTAAATGCCACCGTCTCACACACTGACTCGGTGAAACCTGGTAAGTAATCCTCCCGGCTTTTGCCTCACGAGGTTATCATTGCTACCATATCATGGGCCTGGTCACCGTCTCGCCTTGGTAAAGCGGGGTGGTGGATCGAAGGATTCACGCGGTCTCAAACTGATAAATCCTCAAGGTCCTCACGATGGAACCCTACAGCCAATGCTCCTATTGAATGACACTTGAGGAGCCGTCAAAATGGGTGAAAAATGCATTCCTTCCCCGTAAACCACCAGGCCCGAAGGCCATCGCGCACCGCTTACTCACAACACATCATCCCACCCCCCTTTCCGCAACAACAACAACAAAAAAGGACCTCATTCCTATCACACCTCCGAAAAAAAAAGGAAGAAAAAAGAAAAAAAGTGATGTCCAGTTTCAACTGGAAAGGTTTTCATGCGTCAGCCGCGAATCGAACGCGGGGCCCATCGATGGCAACGATGGATTTTACCACTAAACCACTGACGCCTGATGGAGGTTTTACTTCACTCAACCCCCTTATACCGTGCCTCTTCCCGTTCCCATTGCCTCCACCCAAGCGAAAAAAAAAACAAGCCTCCAGTCCCCACCAAACCCTACCTCCCTCAACCTCTCCACCTTTACACACCCCCACCACACTCAAAAGCAGCTTTTCCGAACTCTTTCTTCAACAACAATCACAATCGGGTATGGTGTAGCGGTAACATCGCTGACTCTCATCACAGGTGAGATCAACTCAGCAGCCCGGGGTTCGACTCCCCGTATCCGAGATCCCAGGCATGACTTTTCATTCACCCCTTTCACAACTACGGCTCAGGCCCACCTGAGCAATGTAATCTTCCGTAGTATAGTGGTCAGTATGTGAGCTTGTCATTCTAGACATCGCTCGAGACCCGGGTTCAATTCCCGGCGGGAGAGGAGAAATGAAGCCTGTATATTTTTGCCTGCCCTCGAGGAGGGTAGGGGTACTTTTGTTGTCTTGGGGAGGGCGATGGCAGTTGGGAGGGCGGATAGAAGGGTGACTTGACTGGTGATGTATTTTCTTTGCTGTGTGGTATTAGTTGGGGCATGGCAAGTACGGGCTGAGCTTGCCAGGAGTTTTTGGAGTGAAGGTGAAGCTGGTGTTTAGTTCCCGTGTTTGGGTTCAGGGGCGCAAACAAACGTGTCACGTGTGGTTTCCGCAGGCACGTCTTGCTGACGGGACTTGAGGCGCCAGGATGCGATTGTATTGCTATTGTGTTCTCCTATCCTCCAACATCGACGATGATGAGAAACATGGCCAAGAAAACGTATAGTCATCCAGCATCATAACACTCATGATCCCTCATATCCTCCATTTTCCGCCACTGCATCTTCACGTCACCCCCCAAAAGACAAAAAATATCATTAAATCATGGGTTGTACAACAAACACCTTCCAATCCGACCCATTCCAGATACATGCAATCATAGTTTTGTCCTCCCTTCCCGGGGGAGGTGTATTTACATCACGAACAACAGGTTCGTGTCTGTTAGTATCATCTTGGTCAGTCCGGACATGCTTTGAATGTTGTTACAAGATAGCTCTCACCAAGCGGGTGACTACAGGAAAGCTGCGGCTTCTGAGTATAACGTGTCTGCAGCTCATCGCGGATGCTATTGAGCAGCTGCACGTAGCTTTGCTGCGGGTTCTTCTTGAGAGCGGTGATGAAAGCCCACGACATGGCTCCCGTAGCTTGCGAAGCGATGGTAGCATCGGCACTGGGATGTGTTAGCAATGCCCCAAATGAGCCTGACAGGCGAGGAAAGGAAATGAGCAATGACAGTGCCAACGTGACTCGTCGCCCCAGGCCAAATCACAGCCACCAGTTTTGGCTGGGATTGGACTGGAGCGGACATATGAGCCGGCAAATGCTAAGTACATAAAATCCTGGATGACGTCGTGTATGCATCCAGCCCAACCAAACGCCGTTGTTTCCTTTCCTGAGACCATGCACACAACAAAACCATCCGACATCATGGGCATGTAATCATAATAAAGGGGTATACGTACGATGTCTGATCATCCTTGCTCCCAGACAGCATAATAACATCGGCTGGCGAAGTTTTTGTAGCGAGGGCTCTGTCGCGGGCATCGTCGCCACCTGCGGCTTTCTTGAAAAAGCCCATGATATTGCTCGCCACGCCGCCCAGATCGCCTTGGCTATATGCGGAAATAACACCCAACAAGCCCTGGCCGGCTTCCTTGGCGAGATTGGGCTCCTTGAGGATGCCCTGGGTCGAATAGATGTAAGGGAGGTCGAGCGCGGTGCCGGAATGGCAAGAGTCGAAGATGGCCGTCAAGCGCACTCCCCCATGCAACGGGCGCACCATGATCCTGTGCATCTCATCGTCGGTAATGTGGCCAACTTGTCGGAAGTCGACCGGATAGATAACCTCATCGAACCCGTCTTCCTCATCGCCGTCAAGATCCTTGGTTTGACCGCCGTGGCCTGAGTAGTGGAAGAAGAGCGAGTCGTTGGGCCGGGCATCCTTGACCAGCCAGTGCATGGCTCTGAGGATGTTTTGCTTCGTGGGCTGGCTCATTGGGTTCTGCTGGTCATCTGTGAGAATGACCATGTCCTCGCGCTTGTACCCAAAATTTTCACACAGGTATGACGACATATTCCTGACGTCGTTAATACAGCCCCGAAGTTGCCCGCGCTGGCCAAAGTAGTTGATGCCAATTAGGAGCGCTTTCCTCCGACCGGTGCAGAGCGAGTATTGGAAAGCGTATCCCGGGGGAGCGCCGTATCCGAAGTGTTGCGGTGCTTGTGGCGGGGGTGGAGGCGCCGAGTGGTTCCCGTGGACGTACGAGTTCGAGTTCACCGATGGCATTGCTACAGATAAACATCAGCAAGGCTGTGTTGTTGGGGCGGCTTGGTGCACTCACTGGGCCGGCTATTGGCATATTGTGGTTGCTGGGGAGGATGGCTTGCATATCCCTGTGAAGGCTACATAATCAGTCCCTACCAAATCCACCGGTCTCGAATCACCAACCTGTTGGTAGCCGTACGGCTGCTGGGGTTGCGGAGGAGGTTGTTGGTATCCGTATGGGGCCTGGGGAGGAGGGCCCTGTTGGTAGCCATTGTAACTCTGGGGACTGAGAGCAATCAGATTCTGGACAGCCATTGAATATCGGGGACTCATACGGGTAGTGGTAGCCCGAGTATTGCTGCTGAGGCGGCGGCGCGCCATATCCGCCATGGCCGTAACTCGCACCTGGGTATCCAGACATTATACAGACGAGAGAAGGACCGGGACTGAGGAAACTTGGGCCGTTTTAGAGCAAGCGGCCTGGATGGCCTCTCTCGTGTGGGAGAGGGATCTCGGCTTGGATCGGGCTGAGCGTGGTAGGACAGACCACGGAGGACGAGGGCGCGTTGGAGTTTATAGACGCGTAGTCTCGGAGGGTCGCAGATTTCTCGATGGCGGAGCGTTTGAACCGCGACTGCGAAGACAAGGGGTGTGATTTCTAGCGAGCCGCAGTACTAGTGAGCATTGGCACAAGCCCCAAAGCGGCAGGAAATGGAGGTATAGCTCGAATGCACCGGCGCGTACCGAGGGGGCGGTCAAAGGTCGAGCTCTTGACGTGAGCTAGCCTGCGAGTTAGCAAGGAATGGCAGGCTTACATGCAGCAGCAAGCAGGAGGCTTGGGTTTCGGGAGACAAGGGTCTGAATCGGGATGTGACTCCGTGATGTTGGGCAGGCGGGAGGTCGAGGAGGCGGAGGACGTGGACGCGGACGGGGCTGTCAAGCTGCGTTGAAGGAGGGGAAGAGTGTCTCTCCGGAGAAGCAAGGAGAGAAAGGGTGGGGTTAGCCCAATGCGGGCGCGCGTTTGCTGATTGGTTGTTGCTCGACTGCCCGGCGCCCCGGTCAGGATCCCCGCCAAGCGCAACGTGGGACCGTGGATCTCAGACGGGCCCAGGGAAAAAAAAAAAAGCATCAAAAGAAAAAATGCCGAAAGCGAACACCAGCTCGTGAGTCGCCTGCCTGAGCGCGCGCCTGAGCGAACAAACCCACAACTATCCGTCTTACCCACTGCGTCCCTTGGACTCCGGCGGTCAAACGTCAGGATTCATCAATTCCGGCGAGCACGATGTCCGCGCCTGACAACTCATCGAGCCCATCTCGGACATGAATCCAGTGAGTGCCCAGCACGGTTCACCTGTTCGACACTATTGTCTTGTTGCACATCGGAGCAGTCCAAGTTGGCAGCGACAAGCCGCGCCACCCATCTGTTGCTACGAATTCACACAGAGCCGAAATTGTGCCATGAAAGTGATACCAGGGCCCTTCACACAGTTGGCAGTGGTGGAACGTAGCGTCCTTCGATATCGTATGCTCACCAGTCCCGTCGCTGCTTTTCCGCAGGGTCCACGGCCAGCTGGCAGACATTCCAGGCCTTCCATATATCGAATCCAAAGCGGTTAGCTCCGGAATCAGCGCCGGGTCGTCATTGGCTGCCGAGGGTCCAGAACGCGATGTGGCGCTGCTGAAAACCCCCTCTGACCATTCACAGATGCCGAATTCCGCAGGGGTGTATGCTTGGCTCGACATCAAGCTTCGACGCCATCAAGTCTCCTGCAGCAAACACACCTCATGTCAAACCCGCGACCCGTTTCAACAACCACAACAGCACGCGTTTTCCGCCATGGCAGGACCCCCAAAGGAATTTGTGTTTCAACTCCCCGCGAGAGAAAAAAAAAAGAGATGGGGTTTCTTTTTTATTCCCAGCGCTCATTTCCACTTGGGACGTCGCTCCTGCTCGGATTCCTCCGTCCCGAGGAGTGGGTTCATCAGTGGATATGCTCGGCCCGGCCGGTCTCCATCAAAATCCGGAGCCAATGGAGGGGATGCCGACCTTCCGACCGGCGACCGCAGCATCGCCCGCATCACGAATCCGCAATTCCCGCAACGGCACTTGATGTTGATCTGCGCCGGATGAAACCATCAGCCTTACCGTACCCCATGTGACTGATGCCCATGGCAGCTGCAACACCGACGCTGCCCAAACGCATGCCGCGAAGAAAGCCCCTTTCTGCACGGTCAAACGCCTCTCGAAACATTGCGTGTTACCCTGCCTCGACGTGGCATCGGGGCACCGCCACCTTACCATCTCGTCGGCGTCGCTGGATGTCGGATGTGACGCTAGGCTACATGCCGGCGACGATCATCTACTGCATCGGTGAGCTAAACCACATCACTTGCAGCTTCGTCATCCCACACCCTTCGAACCCTAAAGCCTAAATCCTTGGAGGCCTTAGAAGAGCGGAGCTATCGGCCCGTTCTAACCCACAACGTACCTTCTCCGCGCTGCCGACTTCTAAGCCACACCTACTTTGTCCCCCAGACGGCTGGAACAAGCTTCTGCTGCGGCACCGGAGATGTTTACCAGATCCTCGGGTCGTGCCCGATGGCGGTTGGAGTCTAGTCTGTGTCTTTTCTGTCTCTTTGACGGCCTCCGTCCCCGTTGGGCCACCATCTGTGCTTTGCCAGATCTGAGTCTGTGACACCATCACTGCCGTAGCCCGGACCCGTAAACGTTGTGTGACGAGAAGCAACGACGCTTGTCCTCACGTCAGGAGTATAAACAATGATGGGAGGCCACCGGGTAAGCTTTTTCGTCTGTAGACGTTGACTGGACCATTGATCTTGACCACGCCAACCTGGCAAGCTGAGGACAGCTGTGATACTCGCCGATGAGGCAGATTTACGCTGAGGAGTCAGGATGACCCGGCTATGTGGCGCTTCCAGAAATAGATGAATCCAAGCAAACTGCCTCCAAACACCCATTCCATGCCCATCACGACTCAGGGGTAACCCTGAGGTCCCGATGGCAACGGGACGGGACGAAAAAATGTATCCTTGAACATCACGTCGCCAGCAGCTTTAGACGGAATCCGCCGCTACCAATGCTTCTGGCAAGGAACGAAATTGGGTATCGATTACCACATCCGCCGCCCATCTATGTACAGCCATTACCACCCCATTGCCACCACCCTTGGTATTGAACCCAAACGCCTACCCAATACACTGGTTCCACCCATTATATATATGCCTTCAACATTCAGTCATGGTTCCTCTCCCTCTTCATACACCCTCGCGTTGGCCGCGTACTCCCGGATGCTGCTCACCACGTAGTCCTCAATCTCATCTCCTCGTCCTGCCGCAATCCTCAGAATCAACTCGTTCAGGTTCTGCCTCCCCAAAATATCCACATGGTCCGCAGTATTCGGCCCGCCCCTCGGGTTGAACCTTTCCGGCTCATGTGGCATCTCCACCACTTTGACCTTGACCCCTGCGGGGTTGTACCTCTTGATATTCCAGCCCCTATTGCACATGTACCCGGTGCTCATGAGATTGACCGTCCCATCGCCCTCGCCCATGACAACACCATGATCTGTTTGTCCCTGGATCAGGGCTGTGTCGATGGTCATGTTCAAGAACGTGGGCAGCGGTGTCTCGGGTGGACGGTAGTAGTACCCGCGCTCCGTCGGTTTCCCGACGCCGTAAAAGCAGTAGATTTTGAGAGACGGGGCAAGAGGTAGACGTGTCTCAAGGGGGTTGATCCATTTTCTCGGGTCTTTCTCGTTGGCTTCGATTTGTGCCGTACTATGAGCTACGCCGTATGAGTAAGCGCCCTTGACCTGGTCCCGGTACCAGGGTTCGGTGGTGTTGAAGATGTATTCCATGGCGTCGTCAACGGTGAAGTTGCGGTTGGGTATTGAAGTCCAGTTTTGGTCAGAGCGGAAGTTCAGAAAAGACCCAAAGCTGTGGTCCTGCTCTGGTTGGTCATCGGGTGCCCAGTTGAGGTCACCCCAGATGGCATTGCCACCCATCGGCAGCATGGAGGACATGCCGGGCATGGCGCGGAAGATTTCGGCGCGCTCTTCTTTGGACAGAAACTTCTCCAGCCCATAGACCGCGAAGGAGTTGAGTTGTGCCGTGTCGCGCATCTCGCCAGAGAGGATAGCCGATATGTCCTTGACTGCGCCAAGCATGCAGCCGCTGACGTTGATCCAGGCTTCAATGTGTTTCTCTACCCAGTCGGCGCCGCCCCCGCCGCCTAGAGGGGATGCAACCCAATGGAAGAAATAGTAGACCACCTGGCTGCCCATGCTGTGTGAGGTAAGAACAACCTTTTTGTTCTGGATTTGCGCGGCCATCTCAATGTGAGACCTTAGGCGAGAAAAGTATTGGTCTCGCTTTTCAAGGTTGGGGTACGCAAGACGCCAATCGTACGCAGCGGTATACGATGTCGTCGAATCGTAACCCAGGGATGCCAAGTTTTCTATGATCTTGTTCCATATCCAGTACCCGGTGATGAAGAAGTCGGTCGCGTCGAATCCCTGGGCAGCACGCAGTTTGATATCCGGGGGGTCCAGTCCCGTTTCCTTATCCAGCATAATATGTCTCTTCCAAGTGTCTTTATCCATCACTAGCGCCCTCATCATGGTCCAGCTGCCCCATAATCGCTTCCGAAAGTACGGTCGGGAGATGTTCGACGTCCCCCATGATTCGAGGCCGGTGGAGATGACGCCGGGAACCAATACCATCGGATGGCTGACCGAGAGGCCTTCGGATCGCACCTTAAGTCCGACGGTGAATGCGTCATAGCTTTCGAGGAAGTCGCGTTCGCCATTCTGGATTTCGTGAGTTGACGTCGCCCGCAGATACATGTCTCTGACTTACAACAAGTTCCCGCATGTCCCTCACAAGACCAGCGGGCAAGACATCGAACAAGCTATCCATGCCCAGCCCACCTATCTCGGGGAAGTCTATCAGGTCATTGCTCTTGGCAAAGAAGCCTGCCGCTATTATTCCAAACAAACTCCCCAGCAGGAAAATCGCTGTCGTCTTGCGCTTCTTCTGTCTCTGTTGAACAACCGTCACTTTCTTGCCCCCAGGCTTCGAAGGGCTTCCATCGCGTGGGGTCGGTGGCTCGGAGGGAGTCGGCGTCAGTGTCTCCGCGACAGGCGGACCGCGTCTTCGGAGGTTGTTCGCCATGTGATTGCGTCGCGACACTCTTGGATCGGTGAAGGGAGGGTGTGTTGTTGAGCGATTTGCTCGCGGTTTAAGCACCGTTGGCGGCGCAAACCCACCAGCGCACAAATCACAGCAACAAATTCGCAGAATCGAGTCCAGGGAGAGTCTCTGGCTGGGCGTTGCGCGCGACCGCTGATGAGCCGTTGTCGTCGCAGCCAATTGCAGATTCCCTCTTGACAGGCGGGTCGTTTGGAGCTCGGTAGGGTTGTGACGCAACCACTCAAGGATGCAAGACATGGGTTGGGGTCCACTTGGGCGCCAAGCCTCGCTGGTGGGAGGCTTAACATGTGAAAGGCCGCTCAAACGGCCAGGAACTGCCAGGATCACGGCTTCCGGACTCTCCACCATCAGCTCCAGCTCGTGGCTGTCGTGGTCCATTCCATGGTAAACCCTCACCGCAGATGAGAATTACGGATCACGCACCAACTTGCTACAGCTCAGGACCCCCCGTTGCACATCAAATTCTCACCACAGCGTGACCGCCACCCCGCAATGAACACCCCGCGCGCCGCACAGCTGCCAACTGAACTGAAGTACATCCAATATGAGCATTCACTCGAGGCACAGTTCTTGCCAGCAATCAGGGCCCTCATCTCAAAGGATCTCAGTGAGCCGTACAGTATCTACGTCTATCGCTATTTCCTCTACCAATGGGGTCACCTCTGCTACATGGTACGGCTTCTTGCGCTCATCCGATGTACCTCTTGATCTGACAGCTTCTTCGCACATGCAGGCGCTAGACCCAGTCGACTCATCCCTCATCGGTGTCATCATCTGCAAACTGGAACACCATGCTGCGCACTCGACCCCAACTCTCCGTGGGTACATCGCCATGCTGGCCGTCGCGGCCCCATACCGGGGACATGGAGTGGCAACGGCATTGGTGAAAAAGGCCATCGGTGCGATGACGTCCAAGAATGCCGATGAGATTGTCCTGGAAACTGAGGAGACCAACATCCCGGCGATGAGACTCTACGAACGTCTTGGATTTCTAAGGTCGAAGAAGCTTCATCGGTATTATCTCAACGGCAACAGCGCGTACAGGTTGGTGTTGCTCCTCAAGCACATTGATGCTGATGCCGCCGCCGATTTGTCTCTGGACGATATGGATATGGTGCAGAGATAGCCTTGTCATGTTGTTAGAAGATTCGTGTTTCTTTTTGGCACAGCGGTACATTATCTGCGCCGTCTCAGTTCCATGCTGGCGTGGCGAAATCGTGAAGGTTGGTGTAGTGGGGGCAGGGCAAGCGGGCGTTGGTTGTGCGGGTTTTTGCATATCCCTTGAGCTTGAACATCTCGCTTCAAGGGAAACAGCTGTCTTAACTTGGGATATTCAACGGGCACAGGGACTTTGGTAGACGGGCATACAAGTATCCCCCCTTCAAGTATCTCGACTTTATTGCAAAGTAAACTACAGGTGACAGTACGGGCCTGTTACGCTTGCTATTTGCTCGCGAAATGCTCCTTAATATAGGCAAACACTTTATTTGACGAATACTACGGCTAGGTTAGCTGGCGCCTAAAGGCCGAGGATCAAGACCTTACCATGGACGCGGGTATGTCCCACTCATTCCCACCATATATGTTCAAGTAAGTCCAGGCATCTGTTGCTGTCAGCGATGGCCAAAGATGAAACGGAAAATACTAACCACACTTGTAGTAAATTTGCCTTCCACCCTGTCTCACCAACTCCAGTTGTCTCAGCCGGTTCAGAACTCTCGCAATGTCCTCCTCGTCCCTGAAGTCCGATGTATAGACGCAAATGAGTCGCTCCCGCTCAGAAGAGGTCCGAGTCTGGACCTTGGCCAATACTCCCAGCTCGTTTTGTATCGTTGCTTTTGCTACCGTTTCCCAAGCCTCGTTGACATCACCTGGCTCTGGGAACAGCATCCATTTCCCAGATAGCATATTGCACGAAGCTGCCAACCCCTTCAGATCCTTGATCGCCGTCTCACGTTCTTTGGCAATAGCCCTCTTGGTAGCGAAGGGTGTTTTGGTGCTTGCACTCGTCTTTTTCATGAATTCGGAGAGTAGTTCAAGCCTCTCCGTGCCGCCCTGAATAAACCGAACATGTTCCTCAACGTCTTCCTTCTTAGGTATGAATGGGTTTGCAGCCCAAATCCAGTCCAGCCCCGATTCGAGGCGGTCAGTCGTTGCGGGCGGTAGTCGAGCAAGGAAGTCATCAACACTCTCGCCCAGCTGCCAGGCCCCTGGGCTACCCTCTAATATGTTGTGTAAGCGACCCTTCGAAGTTATGTTGCTGGGATCCTGGCGAGGAAAGAGTGTGTTGACTCGATCATGGGCTTTCCACCACTCCTCAACAGCGAAGCTGTCGACCCGCTCCTCAAGGGCTGAGATGGTCTCTTCATCACCTGAAGGCGTGAGCGTGAGCAAAACACCAGGTCTTGGCGAGAAACAAACCATAAAAATCCGAGTCCGAATCCATCAGTGAAATACCCGGGATATGCATGCGACACCCTCTCGCTCGATACGGTGTTGTTGCCCTCAACGAGTTAACATAGTGGAGCCAACCGAGGTGGCTGGTGATTGCAGCCAAAGAATTTTGAAAAGGGGACCTCTCTCAATGGACGAGACTCTTGATAGATACCTAAGGTGGTTCATTTCAGGATCAAAAACACGGGAAGGGTTGGCTCGGCATGAACTCATTATTATCACTGGTTTTGGGGAGGAACTTTCAGGGTTGCTGAGCTGCCTTAGCTGCCCAGCCCCGAAAAAGCAACTTCAACCCCTCGGGTGCGTTCCCCGGCGTTCATCCACGAACCTCAACCAAACAAAAGCAGCGCCGTCGTCAAGGATTCTTCAAATCACAGGGGTTAAAACCTGGTTGTTGCGTCGCGGGAAAATGGCGGAGTCAACTGAGGCCATCACTCCGATTGCCTCGATCCAGTCTCTGCAATTGGATCTTCCGCCCAGCTGCGTGGAATTTTGCCCAAAATATCCTTCCTACTTTCTGGTCGGAACGTACAACCTGCAAAAAGATGAAGATGCTCCCGCCCTGGACGGAGACGAGGAAGAGCCCGAGGTGCCAGGCCCCGTCAAAACCCAAAATCGCACCGGGAGCATCGTTGCGTTCCGCCTCTCCGAGAAAATCCTGTGAGCTGCGCAGTGCCAACACAACGCACAAAAATCTGACTTGAGGGCAGAACACATATCCAGACGGAACCACAACCGTCCGCAATTTTGGATCTTCGCTTCAATCCTAACGAGGGACATCATGAGTTTTGCGCAGTGGTATCCAGTACTGCAACCCTGGCTATGTTCAGGCTTTGTCCTGAGGAAACTCAACCTCTGGAGCATCTCAAGACCATGAGCATGGCTGACATGGTGAAGGATTCAAATGGACCTGCGCCTGAGACCGACGTCTTGTTCTTGCAGTTTTGCTGGCACCCCTCCAAAGCTGATCTCATTGCCGTCTCGACGTCGTCAGGAGGGGTGTATTTGGTCAGCCTTGGGGAGGAGTGGGTGCTTCACCCGGAACCGGTGACGACACACTCTCTCGAGCCCTGGTGTGTGGCCATTTCCCCATCTCTCAGTTCTGTCGGCGATGGATTCACCCTGTTTTCCGGAGGAGACGATGCCGTCCTGCGCTACAGGGCTTGCAACTGCCTCGGGAATGAAACGGACGTAGGATACACCTTTGGTGATTTTACTCAGGTTGTCAAGAGGCATCATGATGCTGGTGTTACAGCCATCCTTCCTCTGGGCTTGAAAGAAGACAACAGTGAACTGGTTGTGACAGGGAGCTATGATGACCACATCAGATTGTTTTGCGTTGGGGAAACTGCCTTTCAAACAAAGAAGCTGGCAGAAAGCAATCTCGGGGGCGGTGTCTGGCGTCTGAAAGTCATTGGGCACCAAGAAGCAAAGACAAGAATATTGGCTTCGTGCATGCATGCTGGAGCGAGAATTGTCGACTTGGTAAAGAAGCCAGAGGGTCAATACGAGTTTCGTGTTGTTGGCAGCTTTGTGGAGCACGAGAGCATGAACTACGGCTGTGACTTCCAGGTTGGCGGGGCGGGTGGTCTATCAATCGTATCAACCAGCTTTTACGACAAGTTGCTGTGTTTGTGGGAACCATCTGAGCCATAAGGTTGCAGGTTAGATCAAAGAAACAAACAGTCAGATATGTTAAGAATGAAACATGATGGACGGGAGTGGAATCCCAAATTTCACATTTCTTTCTGTACAAGTTATGTTGGTTGGGAATCCCCTCTGCCAGAACGGCAGAAACGAAGCGCACTAATCAGTGACGCAATTCCTCCAGATCAGCCTGCTGCAGGAACCTTATCGCTGGAATGGGACCGCCTGCAGTCGGAGAAAAACCTCACCGCCTTCCATTTAGGGATGAAGTAGTGCCCCGCGCGACTAAAAGAGTGTCGCGCCTGAGCGCGCCTGACATTGGACTTGTTGGAGAACGGTGTGAATCACACCTTCCCGTAACAATCGGTGAGAGAAAGCAAAACGGCAAATAAGCCCTCCTTCTCTTGAAACGAGGCTTTGCAGATTGCCATTGAAGACAGAAACTAGATATATTCTAGGATACCCGTTCTCGTTCTCGGATCCCCTCCCAGAATCATTCCCGTCGCTTTCCAATTTAACGCTGCGCTCTTGTCGTCTGACTTTACTTTCCGCACAAACCACCTGAATGATTTCCACTTGAGCCACCCCGGTGGCCCATCCTTCTCCATTTACACCGCCAGAAATCCGACCGTCGAGCTTGATTCAGCCTTTCCACACTGATCACGCCATGGAGAGTGTTGGGTCGAACGGAGCTGGCGGCCCAGCCGGTACCGAAATTCTGGCTCGAATTCACGATGCGCTCAAGGTCGTTCACGATCCACACACCCCCAACGATACCCGACAGCAAGCGCAAACATTTCTCGAGGACGTCAAGACCCTCGCAGAAGCCCCTGACCACGGGTCTAGCCTCGCCGCTGATAAATCTCACCCGCCGATCGTCCAACATTACGGGCTCTCTCTTCTCGAACATGCCATCAAACACAAGTGGGCCGAGTATAGCGAAGGTCAGCGCGTGTACATTCGCGGCTGCGTGTTGCATCTTTCCGAAATGGTTTCAAGAAACGACCCGCCATACTTGAGGAGCAAGATCGCACAGTTATGGGTTGAAGTTGCGAAGCGGTGCTGGGCTGCGGACTGGATGGACATGGACGACCTACTTGTCCAGCTATGGCAAGTCCCTGATTCGCCAGTACACAAGGAGTTCGTTTTGCAGATTCTGGAAATACTCTCGGAAGAAATCTTCAACGGTGAGGATATCGTCGTGGGCATTCGCGAAGGGGCGCTCAGCAAGGCTTGCGTCGAAATCTTCACGCCGGCTGCTGTCTTGACGGAAGCTTTCCCGAACAGACAAGTCGGGCCCAACGTTCGCTCTGGAGACGAGGGGTGGATCAACAGAATCGCACTTTTCGTCAACGAGTGCATGGGGAATGTTGAGCAGAATGAGGAAGTCAAGACATGTGCAATCCGCGCTCTTGCCGTCTTGAACTCGGTGGTCCCCTGGGCTATCCCCAAGGCCATCGACGTCACGGGGTGCCGACAGATCGTCTGCAATTGCATGGCTACTCGGAGTGTTTCGGTCCAGCGAGCGGCGTTGGAGGTGCTGCATTCCCTGTATTCCAGATCAACCTTCACCCATGCTGAGTTCGTCCCTCTCGTGGCTCCCATGTACGGCAACGACATCGTGGATCTCTTTACGAAACTTTTTGAGTGGTCCAAGGTTGATGTTCATGATCTTGACGACGACAAATATCAGTTCGCGAAGAAGTTCTCAGAGATGATTTCCTGCGTGGGTAACTACCTGGATAGGAAGTTCACCTCGATACCCCCGACAGTCAACATCGAGAGATTCTTGCATCTTTTGATCCTGGTTGTGCAAAGCCAGAGTCTTGTGGTTTCCATTCCCGTTCTTGTCACCTGGACGCGCCTCTTGAACCACAAAGCCCTTGGTCCAGCCGCTGCCAACACCTCTCTTGTCGTTGCTCTCTTGGAGCTTTGCAGCGCACGTTTACTACGGTATGAGAACCTTCCTGAAGATACCGAAGACCCGACCTACCTGCTCCTGCTTGAGGATACCGACACCATTCCCGAGCGCCACGCCTTCCTCGGCAACTACCGCCGGTACAGTATCCAGATCATTGAGAGTATTGTTCAGCTTAAGCTGGTCGATTCGTTCGCCTATATTCTTTCGCAGGCCGAAAACGCATTCAAGGCCCTTTACGACGGCGAGCCTTCTTTGAGTCGTGAGTTGAACGTTCCTCACTGTACCTCCCTTAGCTAACCCATGCAGCTGCAAATTACTCGAAAAACTCGATGCCGGTGCTCAAAGTGGATGCCCATTCCACAGTCATTGAAGCGGCACTCAAGGGCTTCGCCAAGTGGAGGTCTGCTCATGCGAAGACCCCAGATGAGGTACACCTCAAGGACAACAATGCCTAGGGTAAAAAGGCTGACTAGTGACAGGAGTACACCTCGACACTCAAAGCTGTCGAGAGCAAGTTTGAGGAATGGTGCGGCAGTCTGCTAGAGATGAAGTTTGAGGTGCGTGAAAATGGTTTCGAGTCTAACAGCATCCTAACACTATTTTAGGATCCGCTGATACGCAAACGTGTTCTCGAGCTGCTTGTGGCGTTCTCAGTCACGGCGCTGGACAACAACCCGAACTTTATGCTGCAAGTTCTGCAACACATTCTCATGACATGGCCAACATTGCAGCCGGAGCACAAGCTATACAACGATGCCATCAGGGATCTTCAAAACGAGAGCATGGTAGAACTCCAGAGGCTTGCATCCAAGATGCCAGACCATCTCCTTGTAAGTCAACGAGGTTAGATACAAGTATTGTGGTTGACGTGTTCTAGGATGTGTATGATCAGCTTGAAGGACGCGTTCAGGAGATGATAGCCTCGGGAAATTTGGACGAGAAACGACAAATTGCCTACCGAAGCTTTCTATTCATCATCATGTATGTGCTCATCTTGTTCCTTAGGAACCGACAAGCACTAATGCTTGCACAGTCACCGCGCCAGCCGTGTCGATCCGGATGTCAGACTCAACCGTCTTGCGGCATTCATTGATCCAGTGAAGGACAGATGGAGGGATCAGTCTTTACAACAGTCTCTTTCATCCTTTGATGGATTCTGCCAGATCATGGGGCTCGACAAGGCCCAGGCGTATCTGGCACAGCGGCGCATCCACGAGATCCAAGACTGGGGTTCCACCGAGCTCGATGAAGTTGGACTGGCGTTGCAGAATGAACTCGAACAGAGACAAACTGTGAGTAGCTGCATTCCCGGTCCTTGGGCCAACTAACACGCGTTTTAGATGCTGCCACTGCGAATAACCAAGTCGTTTTTAACGTACTCGGTCGAAAAACTCGACAAAGGCTCACCCCCGTATATGGCGTCTTGCGCCCTATGGCAGGATGGATTTCCGCTCATCCTCCCAGAGCTGCTGAAATTCTTGAGGTGGGGTTTCCCGTGCATTTCTGTGCTGGTTTTTGGCTCACGACACATTTAGCTATGCACACGCATGCCACGATGCCAAGAACTGGAGTCTGCTCCCCGATGAGATGCGATCAGTTGTTGGCAGAGTCCTGACGGACCGGTTCTGGCAGGCTGGCATCTCGGAAGGAAGTAAGGACGACTTTTATGCCAGAGTCCTCGAGAAGAAGGGCACGCTCGAGGGGTTGGCTTCGTCCATCCGCGGGGCCGTAAGATTTGTGCGCGAGACGTGTTATGCCATCATATACTGTATGAGCCGTCTCGACGTCCAGTTCTATGGCTTTACCGAGCTGCCGGGGCCCTTGGCAAACGCATTATTCGCGGATGCGATTTCGCTGTCGTCTCACCAAGTGATCAACCTCCTCAACCTGGTTCGATATTTGGTGGATCGCTGCCCCATCGAGCTTCGGGCTCACTTTCTGCCCCCGATTCTAGCGACCTGTTTCCAGCAAATGGACATGAAGATAAGTTCCGAGTGGGAAGCGCTGGAGCAACAAGGGGAGGTGCAGGCCGCCGGGGAGCGACTTACGGAAGAGATGAAGGCTGAGAGCATCCTCAGGCAACTAACCTATGCAGCAGTCATCATGGTTGCCGACTTCCTAGACCCAGCGAAGATTGGTAAGCTCGCCATCTCAAGCAAATCAACTCAACTAATCCCGATAGGTGGTCCAAGTGTCTCCGACAAGCCCGACAGCAACGGGAGCAGACACCCTCCTCTCCGCAAGTTCTGCCTTGTCAACTCGTCTATCGTCGTTCCTCTCCTCACATTTTGCGCCCACGCCATCCGCATGCACGACGGTCGCTGCTGCGGCGTCGTCCTTCGCGTCTTCCGCTCCATCATCCCCGAGTTCCAGGGCGGCCAGAAGCCGGTCGGTACAGCTCACGACGAATTCCCTATCCCGGAGGGTACAGCGCAGGAGATCCGTGAATTCATCTCAAGCGAGGTCCTCAGAGCAGCGATATCGTCACTTCACGATCCATACTTTGTGGACGTACAAAAAGATCTTGGAACCTTGATCGCATCGATTCTGGTTCACTACGCCGGACAAACCCCTACGCCGAGGGACATTCTGGCAGGCTTGCCTGGGGTCAGGGCACAGGACGTTGACGAAACGATCCGGAATCTCGGAAGACAGGGCCTCAACAGCAGACAGCAACGAGCAATCATCCTCGACCTGCTCAAGGACTTGAAGGGTGTGAGCATCCATGAGATGGGCAAAGTGAGCAAGAGCGTTGGTGTCACCTCAGGCGTTGGCGTTGGCATTGGAAGCGCTAGGAGCTCAGGTCCCAGGAAGGGGGCAAGGACCAAGATGGCGCAAGAGTTCATGACGACACCGGCCGAGTCTGCTGGAGCAGAGGACGGGGTTCCTAGGAAGAGCCCCGATCTGGAGGGGGTGGCAGGCATGTTTGCCGAGGGCTCTTAGTAGTTACTGGGAGGATTACCTGTCCCTCTGTTAGCGAACCCGCTACAGGATTGTCATGGTTCCTTTTCCTAGGGACACAGCAACTTGGCGAAGATGTTGTCTCTCGAGAAGGAGGAAGTCCACCGCAGGGAGTGATTGAACCAGGTGACTGAGTCCAACCCTTTTCGGTGGACCGGTCAGGCAGGGGTCGGCGCCAAGAAGGAACAGCCGCGAGGGTGGAAGGAGATTCACCTTGTAATGTAGCATCCGGGGTTCTCGGGGACACAAGGCGTAGGCGTGCAGATCGCGCAAAACAGCGGCCATTAGCGTGAAAAAAGGAAACCAAAAGAGAGAAAAAAAACAAAAACATAGCCTATGGGTAGTTTAGATCATGGTATGTAGGGTGGATAGGGTTAGATACCAAAGAATCACTACAAGTTTTTCTCATCAAAGTATCTGGGCGCGGCGGTGCTATACTATGCTTCCTCCTGCGCATGCACAGTGACTTGGACGGTGAGGAAACAATGGAACAGACAGCATCTTGTTGACCCGGTTTTTAAGGTTCGTTGCGCTCAGTCCGAACCGACCGGCGACCGGGGCGGGGTCGGAAGGCCCGGCAGTTGGCGCACCAGGTTCAGGTCGCGCTGCTTAAATCCTTAGTGGGCGGGGCTGGGTGGCTTCCTCACCGGTAGCACCCAAGAACCTGCAGCTGCCGCAGCGGGTGATCATCACGCCCTTGTTTCCCTTCCTTCCCCACTTTGGGCGGTGGAGGTTTTTTTTTACACTTGCTTTTGCTGCGAGACAGCGGTCGCGGCAGGTGTGATGGCGATGCGGGAATGCAGAGATGATGGGCACAGGTAGGGGGGTTCGAGGCCAGGCCCTCGACTCGAATGATGGGCTGGCTGTCAAAGCGTAAACTTGACACAGGCGGGGAGGGGGTGTTTTGAACGGGCCAAGAGGTGTGAAGTTCATGCGTGAGGCTTTGTTGCGCTGGGTGGGGTCCGAGGTGTGGTCGAGGATTTGGAGAACGCATGATTTGGAATTGTTGGTGATGCTTATACACTACGTGGGGTTAGGTTCGCCGAGAGGACAATGTCTTTGTTTTAAAAGTTCGGATTGTTTGTTGTTGACGAGGTGTGAATGGCGCGCGTAGTGGCCAAGGCTGAGAATCCAGCGTCCCCGGTTTCCCCCTTTTGTCCGGAGGTGAGGGGAGACTGGAACGGGTGAGATGTAAGGGTATATACGGGGAGCGCACCGCAGGGAATGACACTGAGGTTTGAGTATCTTTTATTTGGAGAAATTGAGAAACGTCTTCTTCTTTTGGAGTTTGGACCGAGGTATCGACGACAACTTCGGGGACACACCCTGGAAAGCGCTGCCGAGCCAGCCCGATCTAGAATAAACGGTGTTAGCCGTTTTCGAGCGTTCGCAGATGCTTGGTGGTGTGGAAGGCAAGGTGTGCCGCCAAGGTTCGACCGGGGTTTGTGCTGGAGGGGGTTTGATCGATCTGGTGTTCAAAAGGGCTTCTCGAACCTCGCGACGCTTGAATATCGACCCGCTGCACCCCCGAAGTCGATCTGTATGCGCGTTTTGTTCCGCGCAGAGCTAGCTGTTTCCGCGTTTTTTTGTTTGGGTTGATCGACTGATCGACTCGACGGGATCGTGTGTTTACACTTCGGCCCGGGATCGACGACGACGGCATCACCATGGTCTACTGCGGAAAGCCCTCAAAGGGCTGCCAGATGTGCCGCATGCGGCGGATCAAGGTAGGTTGCGGGGACGGGTTGGTTCCTCTTGTTGGGGATGCTGATGATGGATACAGTGCGATGAGACGAAGCCGTCTTGCAATCAGTGGTATGTCGTTGTCTTTTCCACTTTCTTCTTCCCATTTTCCTGTCGTGGAGAGAGAGTTCCCATCCCGAAAGGCATTCGGCTTGCGCTCTGGTTGTGCTGACGAGGTGCAGTGCTAAATCTAGACGGGAGTGTCCCGGATACAAGAACGAGTTCGACCTCATATTCCGCAACGAAACGCGAGCAACGGAACGGCGAGCGCAAAAAGCTACCAAGAAGGCCGCCGCAAAGGCAGGACAGTCTTCTCGATCCTCTTCCTCGGCCGAGGGAAGCATTTCCCCGACCGAGGCGTCTGCTTTCAAGTCGCCCTTTGCACTGGCTGTCATCCCGGCCATCCAGATTCCTACCGAAACTCAAGCATCGTGTCACTTTGTCTCTAACTTTGTGCTTCTCCCGCGTCAGGGGAGTTGTCGAGGGTATTTGGACTACTTGATCCCGATCATGAAGCTTGAGCCCAATGCTAGCCACCTGCAGCATGCCTTCAACGCCTGCGCGCTCGCCTCGCTGGGCAACAGAGTCAGCTCTGACGGCGTCAACTTTCCCGAGAAGGCTTTTGGCGAATACGTCAAGGCACTGGGGGCCACCAATACGGCCATCAGAAACCCCAAGACCTCGACATCGGACTCCCTACTTGCTGCTGTTCTGTTGTTGAGCATGTTTGAAGTATTGACCAACCCCCCCACTCCTTCTTGCTTTCCGCTCTAACGATTAGCCAGAACATATCGGCCAGCAAGGGTGGCGACTATGCATGGGGTTCACACATTGACGGCGCAGTACAGCTCGTCAAAGCCCGCGGGAGGAAGCGGCTTCAAGACACCATCGGCCTCCAGCTCTTCGTCGCCGTCCGTGTTCAACTCGTACGACCCCATCCCCTCCCTCCCCATCACATCCCCTAGACTCTCCTAACCTTCCCAAGATCATCCATACCCTCTCCTCCGGCTCGGCGCCCTCCATGGGCATAGACTGGTGGTTCGCCGACGCCATTCACGACGAACACGCCGCCACCTGCCAGAAGCTCAACCTATTAGCCTCGGAGCTCCGCGCCGAGGTAACCTCCATCATGACGACCCTCTCGCGCACACCCGAAAACGTCGAGCTCATTCGCGCGTTGATGCGCCGCGCCCAATCTATCGACCACGATCTCGCAGAATGGATGCGCAACCTCCCTCCCCACTGGTATTTGGTTCCCTCTTCTCTTTCCATGGGCATCGATGCTAATCTATAATATCCAGGCATCACCGAACCATCCACTGGCAACCTCCTCTCCCGCCCGACTTTGACGTTTCCAAATCCGAACTCCTTCCCGGCCGTGTAGACTTCTACAACGACTTTTGGATCGCCTCGGTGTGGAACCTCGCCCGCACAGCGCGTCTGATCCTCATGTCCCTGACCGTGCGATGCGCGGCGTGGGCGTGTGCACCCGTCGACTACAGGACCACGCCCGAGTATGCAAGCGCTGCAAGGACGGCGGCGGATACCATTACAGATATACTAGCTAGTGTGCCGTATCATCTTGGGTGGCAAAAGGGGAGGCAGGGTGGTCGTGGGGAGGGTGACGAGGTCGGGTGGGCTTGTGGACAGGATGATGGGATGAAGGGATTGGCAGGATACTTTTTGACGTGGCCGCTAGCCTGTGTCATGATTCAGGATTATTTGACGGATATGCAAAGGAAGTGGGTGCAGGGGAGGCTGAGATACATCGGGGATGGGTTGGGGGTACGGTATGCGCACATTTTGGCTCAGGTGAGTTGCGGTTTGCAGGAGAGTCTAGGGCGGGTGATTGACTGATCGGTAACAGCTCCAAGTAAGGGTTCCCTCAATGTTGATTAGGAGGGACGGGTTAATGGCGGAGCCGTACCCCATGGCGCATAACTTTGAGAAATTGATCTCGGCGAGGATGGCTGCGCCGGCGGAGGGGTACAAGATGAATCCGCTGCAGCAGAGGGAGACGATGCAAAAGGAGGAGTCGGAAAAGAGGAGGACTGAGTTGATTGCCAAGGCTGCTGGGGCTGGGAATGAGTCGGTCAAGTATATTGCCAAGAAGTGGTTGTCAGTGTAGAGCTGTTGCTCGGGGCTGTTGGTTGCATTGTTGCCAGGGTTTGTTGTTTACTGACGAAAAGGGGTCAGGCTACGCAGTACCGACCGGCTGGAAATCGCCACGGTAGGGCCCCTTTTCTATGTCGGTCCGAGCTACGGGCTGAGGTAAGATATCTGAAGCTTTCCTTCATCTGGGACATGTGAGATGTTGGATTGGCGGGATGCGGATATACGGGTTACCATTTTCGGTCAGGGGTATTGAGCTCGTTCGGGAAGTCATTGAGCGCGCCTTCTGGCTGGTGAAGATGAACACGACGAAATATATGTACATTTGAATGGATACTCTCTCTAACAGTGCCAAGTGAGAATCGTTGGTCGTGACAATGTGACGCGACTTCGGCCGTAAGGGGAACAAGGAAACATGTTATACTTGCCGTGTGACCCTCGAGTCACCTGAACGAACTCCGCCAGTTGGACGCGACCATCTCGGCGCATCCTGTCCCTGGAAGCCAAATCAATCCCACCAGACCGGGTATCACGCCCACCTCTCTAACAATTCGCGAGCCGAGCCCCGCAGCAACCCAGAGGCCTCCGGCCCGCGCCCACAACTGGACGTCTAACGAAATTGTTGCGAAGCAGCCTGCAAAATCATTTTCTGTGACCGCCGTTAGCCCACCCCCGACAACTGATATCTCTGTCTCCAGAGAGGCAGTCCTACTTCTTCGTCTTGGCGTCCTTCGACTCTGCTGCCAGGTTCCATGCCTTGACCGCCCAGCTCTGCGTCCTGTCGACGTAGACTTCGTTTTCGACGTGCTTGACGCCCACGCGCACTCCGTCCTTGGTAAATACGACGTTCTTCTTGCCCATTTGCTGTTTCGCTTGGGCCTGGATTTTGACCCATGACACCCAGATCTGGTAGCAGACTACTGCTACCCCCGTGAGGAAGATCAACGTAATGATTAGAGGGATGACGTTGCTAAAGTGACATGTTAGTTCTCTGGTCAACGGCGTGAGGCGCATGGGGTACCCAGGCACTGGCAAAACGAACCTGAGGGTTTCCGCCCGCGCCATGTTGATTGCGTGGAGTTGCGCAACGAGAGGGTCTGTGGTATGGGCGGTGGGGTCCGATAGCTCCGAGGGGGGCGACCGGGAGCTGGGTTCTGGTCGAGTCGAATTGCGTTGTAGAGAACCAATGCGCGTTGTAGAGGAGTCGCAAAGAGGAATTGGTTCTCTTTTAAATGTGGATAATCAGACGCAAGGTCAGGCAATGAAATTACATAGAACGGCTCACAGGCACGAGCACAGCCATGTCTGTCAGCTCTGTCAGCAGGTAAGTCAAGGGACGGGGTGCTGTCAGACATGCACGCAAAGCACACCCAGCGGGGATCAATGTCGGGGATATGGCAGCCCCAGGCTCCAGCATCTGAAGACCCCACCGAGGGGCATTGAATTGTGGCCCAAGCTCAAGATCTGGGGAGCTAGGGCACGTGCCAGGTCAGCAGACTGAGAAGCCAAGCTGTGACAGAGTTCCAAGCTTGTTGTCAAGTTCGATCGAAGTAACTGCGGTGAAGCCATTTTCCTGGCGAAAGTTGCTGGGTTTTGACCACAGTGTTCTTACTAACTGTGGAAAAAATCTTCGACTCACACACCAGCTGTGTTGTTTTGTGTCACAAGTGCTGATAAACGGAGACCTCAACAATTTCCAACTCTTTCGTTGATGAGGCCAGATAGCTCCTCCCTCTGACAGGGCAGCCCCTCGCCTCCAGCGACCGTGATAAAAAAGGTCCACCCACCTTGGCAAAGCTCCCAACTCCAACCTCACCTTGCAGCTCCTCCGCTGGCACCTACGCCCCGACCTACAAATTCACACCACTCCGACCGCTTTCCATCCCTCGACTCGTAGTTCACCGACCACTACTGCGCCAAGACCGAGTCCCCACCCCTAAATCGTGCGCCGCAATCATCGCCCCGGCATCGTGGACGGAGCTGAAGATGGCAGCTCCCAATGATGGTGGCTACGGCCAGTATCCGCAGCAGCCGTATGGTGAGCAGGCCGAATACCCCGATCCTAACGCCTACGGCGGCACCGCTTCGCCCCCTCCCCAAGCCGGCGCGCAACACGTCCCCGACCATGGAAAGAAGAAGAAGCGGGCGTATGCAGCTGGCGCATTCGAGGTCGCAACCGGAGGAAACGCCGCAGCCGGAGGCCAACAGCAAGGCGGAGGTCAGTTTGGAGCTCCGCAACCTGTGGCCCCAGGATACGGAGGATACCCCCAGCCAGATGCCGCTCAGCCGTCCCCGTACGGCGCTCCTCAGCCGCAATACGGTGTCCCACCACCGGCCGCCCCCGGCGTTGGCGGCTATCAGGCCCCGGACCCGTACTACTCTTCGGCTCCCGCCCCTGGAGTCGGCGGTGTTGCTGGGATCGCTGGTGGGTTTGCAAACATGAACCTTGGGCCTCAGCCTGGTGGTCCACCGCAACCTCAACAACCGGCTCGAGTTGGTCCCTTGAACCAGCTTTACCCTACAGACCTCCTCAACCAACCCTTTAATGTCGCCGAGCTCGAGCTCCCCCCTCCGCCCATCAACCTGCCGCCCAACGTAGGTTGAGTCATTCCACTTGCTTTACTTCACTGACCAGAACTTGTAGACGAGTGTAACTCCCTCTCCAGAGGCCAACTGCAATCCGAAATACGTGCGTTCAACCTTGAATGCTGTGCCAACAACGCACTCCCTGCTCAAGAAGAGCAAGCTGCCATTTGCGCTCATCATCCAGCCTTATGGGGCGCTCCACGACTTGGATGATCCCGTCCCCGTTGTCCAGGATCAGGTTATCTCCCGTTGCCGAAGATGCCGTTCGTACATCAACCCGTTTGTGACGTTCCTGGACCACGGGCACCGGTGGCGTTGCAACATGTGCAACCTCACCAACGACGTGCCACAGGCCTTTGACTGGGACGCTGCTGCTCAGAAGAGCGTCGACCGCTGGCAGCGGCACGAGCTTAACCACGCCGTTGTCGAGTTTGTCGCCCCTCAGGAATACATGGTCCGCCCCCCGCAGCCGCTCGTGTATCTTTTTCTTTTCGATGTGAGCTACGCCGCTGTTTCAACCGGTCTCCTGGCTACCAGCGCCCGGACCATTCTGGACAGCCTCAACAGGATACCCAATGCCGATCGCCGTACCCGTCTCGGCTTCATTGCTGTGGACTCTAGTCTTCACTATTTCTCTATCCCGAGGGATGATGAAGAGAACGGGGAGACTAGCATGCTCGTTGTTAGCGACTTGGACGAGCCCTTCCTTCCCGTTCCTCAGGAGCTGCTGATCCCGCTCACCGATTGCCGCCAGAGCATCGAGAACTTCTTGACCAAGCTGCCGGACATGTTTGTCAACAACCAAAGCAATGGCTCGTGCATGGGCTCGGCTCTCAGGGCCGGCCACAAGCTCATCTCTCCTCTTGGGGGGAAGATTGTCGTTCTCAGCGCGTCTCTGCCCAACGTCGGCCACGGGAAGCTTGAAATGAGAGAAGACAAGAAGCTGCTGGGCACTTCCAAGGAGAGTGGTCTTCTCCAGACAGCAAGCAGTTTCTATAAGAGCTTCGCCGTTGAATGCTCTAAGAACCAAGTATCAATCGATATGTTCTTGTTCTCGTCCCAGTACCAAGACGTTGCCTCCCTCAGCAACTTGCCCAGATACACAGGTGGCCAGACCTGGTTCTATCCTGGGTGGAATGCAGGCAGACCCGAGGACGCCATCAAGTTTGCCTCCGAGTTTAGCGACTACCTCTCGTCCGAGATCGGTTTGGAAGCTGTTCTTCGTGTCCGTGCTACAACAGGACTGCGAATGAGCACATTTTATGGCAACTTCTTCAACCGAAGTTCCGATCTTTGCGCATTCCCGGCTTTCCCTCGTGATCAATGTTACGTCGTCGAGGTGGCCATCGATGAAAATCTCAGCAAGGGTGTGGTCTGCATGCAGACCGCCGTCCTTCACACGACTTGCAATGGTGAACGTCGCATCCGGGTTATGACCCTTGCTTTGCCGACTACTACCAATCTTGCGGACGTCTACGCCTCGGCTGATCAGTGCGCCATCACGACGTATTACAGCCACAAGGCCGTTGAGAGGGCTCTTAGCAACGGCCTGGAGTCAGCTAGGGATCTTCTCCAAGGCAAGATCACGGAGCTGCTCCAAACCTTCAAGAAGGAACTTGCGGGTGGCAGCATGGGTGGCGGGCTTCAGTTCCCGTCCAACCTTCGCGGCCTCCCTGCATTGTTCTTGGGTTTGATCAAACATGTTGGTCTGAGGAAGTCAGCGCAGATTCCCTCCGATCTTCGGTCCGCCGCGCTTTGCTTGCTCTCGACACTACCCCTACCCCTCTTGATGCAGTACATCTATCCGCGGCTGTACTCCCTTCATGACATGCCCGACCACGCTGGTATTCCAGACCCCGAGACAAGCCAAATTGTACTCCCACCACCTCTCAACTTGTCTTCAGAGAGGTTTGTGCCATACGGTCTTTATCTTATCGACGATGGCCAAACCCAATTCATCTGGGTTGGACGCGACGCGGTTCCTCAGCTGCTTTTGGACGTCTTTGGTGTGGAAGACCGAACTCAGCTGCACATCGGCAAGGGCTCACTTCCCGAACTCGAGAACGACTTCAACGAGCGTGTCCGGGCTGTTGTCGCCAAGAGCCGTGACCACAAGTCACGGGGTGTGGGCAGCATCACTGTCCCGCACCTGTACGTTGTCCGCGAGGACGGTGAGCCCAGTCTGAAGCTCTGGGCACAAACCCTTTTGGTGGAGGACCGGGCGGATCAAGGAATGAGCTTCCACCAGTGGATGGGGGCTCTGAGGGAAAAGGTAAGCCACTCCATTTAATGTTCGTCGCAAATGATATGCTAACTGACAGGTCAAGGTTGTGCAATAATGATACAGCATGGTGATTTGGCTTGCATGGGGCGTCTCTTGGTAGATGAATGTCTGGTAGATGTCGGTGGCAGTGTTTAGCAGAAAAGCAGAGGCACCAATACAATTAGTATAACAATCCGACAGCCCACATGTTGTAGATGTGGTTTATACGAGGGTGGTTTGCTGGGCGAGCTGTCCGGTTTCACCACTGCCTTATAGTATTTCCACCAGCTCGTAACTATTGTCATTGGCGGGCCACCAACCGCCAAGCATGGCGAGTTTGAATTTCGACAAGTCACGCGAACGTTACACGGTCAGAGTTGGCGAGGCGTAAAGAAGATCGGATGAAGGACAAAGAAGCTCTAGGTCCCGCCGTCGGTCCGGACCGAATCTGGCTGGAAGAAAGATGACGTCTCGCCCGGGGCCGGGCCGCTTACATATCACATCCGACTGCACTCAATCAGAAGCTCAGCCACTGGCAAGGAAGTGCAATGCCTGAGAGACTCTGCCGACTCGCGGTTTCAAGTTCTGAGGTGCGCCAAACCAGGCCACCGCAATGGGCCAACCTGGGCAGATCGGACGCAGGCACGCATCCAGATACGGGTTTCATGTTGCACGGGAGCCGGGACAGTTGACACTGACGGCCGGAGTCCCCGTCCCCCAATTCCCACCTTGCCCCCAAGGAAGGGGGGTCGGTCAGTCACTTTTCACAAGGCCAAGACTTTGGACGTGAGCGGTTCGCTGCTTCTGGTCACAGGCGGCTAGAAGCCATTTGATGAAACCACAGACCTGGCGAGACACGCGCCGACTCTCGGCGCAACGCATTGGGGGCCATGCTATCTTTCCCACTTTGGCCGGCGCCTAATTCCATCGCTGGTTGGCCACTGAAGCGTGTCATGCAAGCCTCGCCCTGCCTGCTCTTCACAGCGGACATGCAGTGTGATCTGATTGATGGATGGGGGCAAGCCATGAGCTATTCCGTTTGGCGGGAGGCGTGCCGTTGGTTCGCGATTAGTGGTTTTAGCTTTTAGATGTATTATTTTTGGATAGAGGGAAGAAAGAGTCGGGTGTTTGAGGCAGATTGATGGGGGGAGCGAGCTTGAACGAGAAGCTGTCTGTGAGCAACCAAAGTGAAACGGGTGCAGGGCAGCTTTCCCTTGGTGGGGATTGTGTGCTTGTTCCAGAGCGGGAGCGGGGCAAAGACAGGACAACCCTGGCGAGCAAAGACCCCGCCTTTGCCAACCCTGGCGTTTTGGACTTCCTCTCCAAGCGAAGCTTGAACCCACACTGCCCACCAACACCCGAAGCGGCAGCGCCCAACGTCCACTGAGCGATCCCATCACAGCCTTAAGCAGCCCACTGCTGCCACACGAGAGAACGAGGTGACCCACCTTTCACACCTCCGGAACCCCTCCTATCCTCGTTGGCCCGGCTCCGTGCTCTTTACAATCTCCTGGCTCCCCCAGCCATCCGTCTCACCATTGAACAGCTTTGTCTCTGCGCAATCCCTCGTCGTCGTGATATCCTCACGCTATACCAGGGTTTTGGCTCGCGCAGTTTGGACGATATAACTTGTTTACTGCGCTGGAGACTTCTGGTTGAACCTTCTCTCTTTCCTGCGAACCAAACACACCCCCGCCTTCACTCAGCAACCTGGAAGCGGGGCAACTTGTCGCGCGCCTGTCGCAAGATCCTCCACCCCTCCTTTTCCTTCGTCGCGGAGTAGCTCCTGCGGAAGCACTCAAGAGGTACGTTTGCGGTCGGTTTTGCTAGTTCTTCTTCCTTGCGTCTTCCAGAGACCGGCCCCGCAAGCAGATCATACAGGCACGCACCCCATCCGGTGGTGTTGCAGCCTCATCGGGCACACTGCGTCGCCGGGGGGATTCGAACCTGGCATCGATTTCGGTCTCCGGTCTCTGGTTCCTAGGCTCTCGAGCGTTTTTTTTCCCCACGGCGCTGGGACCGCCGACAGAGAAACGTACGAGGCGTCTGATCGCCGAGCAATTCTCGGCCTGGCCAGACTCGCACGCGCAACAGCTTCTGGAAGCCGCCCGCCCCCAAGTTCGCTACCTCCCGCATCGTCCCAATCACCCCCAATCCGGCCGTGCCACTGCGAGACGTCCATCTTGATACCTGATCGCCAGCCTCTGCGGTCAGCGTCTGCTAGGTACCTGCATATCCACGGGGCTGTTGTTACGTTACTGGCCTGTTGGCTTTGATCTCCGCGACTACTTTTGACATCCGGGTGTGTGTCGCTGGGCAGCGGATCGGATTTCCTTCTTGGACTTTGGCGCGTCCCGGTTAGATCTCTTAACTGACCCTGCTTCTTCCCACCAGCAATATTACCCTTTCCCACCCGGAGACATATCGGACGAAGAGAGTTGCCACCAATTTCCAGCGACGAGTCACGATATCGTATAAACCCGCGGGCGCGTAACAGCTTCCCGGCCATCCGTACCCTTAACCTACAGACCTCAAAAACCCTTTGCGATCGATAGCTCAAAGGTGTCGCGCCGTCTAGACGATCGACTCGTCGGGAGTCCGCAACTTGATACCTTTTGTTCAGCGTTCAACAGTCGCGCAACATGAGTAACGCACCGAACCGGGGCGGTGCCCGCAAGATCTCGTTCAATGTTAGCGAGCAGTACGACATCCAGGATGTCGTCGGTGAGGGTGCTTACGGTGTTGTCTGGTAAGCTAGGTCGGGCACCATACTTCTCGATTGGGTGCTGATCAATCATAGCTCGGCTGTCCACAAGCCCTCCGGCCAAAAGGTCGCCATCAAGAAGATCACCCCCTTCGACCACTCAATGTTCTGCTTGCGGACACTGCGTGAGATGAAGCTGTTGCGGTACTTCAACCATGAAAACATCATCTCGATCCTCGACATCCAGAAGCCTCGGAGCTACGAGAGCTTCAATGAGGTTTACCTGATCCAGGTTCGTGTCCAAGAACACGCTAGAAACACGAGTCGCTAACGGGAGACAGGAACTCATGGAGACGGATATGCATCGCGTTATCCGCACCCAGGACCTCTCCGACGACCACTGCCAATACTTCATCTACCAGACTCTCCGCGCCCTCAAGGCGATGCACTCCGCCAACGTCTTGCACCGTGATCTCAAGCCTTCCAACCTCCTCTTGAACGCCAATTGCGATCTCAAGGTTTGCGACTTCGGTTTGGCTCGTTCTGCTGCTTCGCAAGAGGATAACTCTGGGTTCATGACTGAATACGTCGCCACTCGTTGGTACCGTGCGCCCGAGATCATGTTGACTTTCAAGGAGTACACAAAGGCCATTGATGTGTGGTCCGTGGGCTGCATTCTCGCCGAGATGTTGAGCGGCAAGCCACTCTTCCCCGGCAAGGACTGTATGTGTTCCCCGCGTGTTAGAATCGGACCATGCTGACTCGTAAATAGACCACCACCAGCTTACTCTCATCTTGGACGTTCTCGGAACTCCTACCATGGAAGATTACTATGGTATCAAGTCCCGCCGCGCAAGAGAGTATATCCGGTCACTGCCATTCAAGAAGAAGGTCCCCTTCCGGACGCTCTTTCCCAATACTTCGGATCTGGCACTCGATCTTTTGGAGAAGCTCCTCGCTTTCAACCCTGTTAAGCGCATTACGGTGGAAGAGGCGCTCAAGCACCCATACCTCGAGCCGTACCACGATCCCGATGATGAGCCGACCGCGCCCCCAATTCCCGAGGAGTTCTTCGACTTCGATAAGCACAAGGATAATCTGAGCAAGGAGCAGCTGAAGCAGTTGATCTACCAGGAAATCATGAGATAGAGTCTGGTGACGAAGAGGCGCTCAACCATATCCGATCGGTGCGATGTAAAGCGCTTCACCATTTAGGTCATGCCGCGGGTGCTTGAGTCGCGGGGGTCGGGGGTGAATCAGGAGTTGGATGGAAAAGGGTGGTCCTGGACTGGTTGGATTCGGGCAACGCTCGATTGGGTTGATACGAAGATATGTTGATATCCAAGGTTCCGGCAGTGGTTGGATGGCGGCGGAAGTTTCTTTTCGAGTAATGCATACCCCCATGGCCGGCAGGACAGGTCAATGGAGATCAGATGAATTCGACCTGCATGGATGAATCTTGTTATTTGAGGAATGCGGATTTGGTTGGCAGGGCATGTTATCGCGGAAGGACGTGGAATGGGTGAGAGCGAGTTGGAGTTTCGTGATGTCAAAGATATTTCAGAGTCCTGCTACAAAAATGGGTTCATGGAATCTGGTTGGGATGCCTCGTGAAAGATGTTTCTTGATGTTGTGCGATTGGTTGATGAGCTCGACATCGGAGCTGCATGATGTAGTGGTTGGGCAATGAGGCGATCCCCAGACATCGATCGTTTCTCGTCTTCAGATGAAATAGCTTTGTTGAAGCTATGAAAAGCCTTCAGAGCTGGCGGTCCTCAAAAAAACAAGGCTTGCACGGGTCGGCGCGAGAGCTCCATCGCGGCCCCACCCCACATCTCCCCTGACCAGCCAATCAGCCGCCACCAACGGCTGGGTGCTTGACCCTGTCGCTTTCGCAGGCACCTCACGACAAAACCGCGTCTTGACGTGACGCTAACAAATATCCAACCCAAATTTTGGACATTTGCTTCTGCACCTCGACAACAAAACGGGATGCTTCTCCCCCGTCATCGCCAACACCCCGAATCGAGCTTCTCATAGCTGCACAGCGCCTTTCATTGATTTGGATTTTCTTCGCCGACACCAAATTCTGTTTACCAAACCACGGAATCGAGCACGACGCGAACCTCACCAATAGCCACGCCATGTCAGGCGTCGGCGCCTTCCCGCAGACGCCCGTCGTCCCAAGACGGCGCGGCGTCCCGACAAAGAATACAACGCCCGACCATCGCGCCTCGATGGGCTCTACGACTTCAAATTCTACACCGCTCCCCGAGGCGCCGAGGGCGAACACGACACCACCGGCGACGGTTGCGCCAGGAACTGGGCCGGTAATACCGTTGACAGTCCTGGAGGCGCCCACGCAGAGGTTGTACGCGGCGGGATTTTATGCATTGCTTCTCGCATGGAAGCTCTACGATTGGGTGGGTGTGGTGGATGAGAATACGGAAAGCTTCTGGCTGTTCCTAAAATGGATCGCCATCGATATGGTGTATTGGTTCGGACTGCCCGAGATGAGGATACCGTGGTTGGAGTTGAGCCAGCCGGCGGTCGTCACAATTTTTGCCGGACATGCGATTCTGAACTTCATGATGATGTTCAATGTTGGGGTGAGTTTTGGTCTGGGAGTGAAGCATGAGTGGAAAGCTGACAGGAGACAGTTTCCGTGGCAGTCGTGGCTGTTGGGGTTGGTTAAGGTCTTCTATGACCGGGAGCTTGCCATTTCGGAACATAATGTCAAGTTGTCGAACATTTTGCATAACTCGTCGTTGATTATGGGACGGCAGGTCATCAATATCCTCCCAGAAGGGTGGGTTTTGCTGCAGCGTGGAGTAAAGAGGGAAGATGCTAATGGGGGATAGGTCTGCTGAACTGAATCCTGACAAGTTTCCATTTTGTCTTGGGGGGGACCGTAAAGTGGTCTCAGTTCCTATCCAGTTCAACGCTACGATACCGGTTGAGGTCGAGCTCATCCGGACCGATCTTGAGTCCAACCAGCAGGAGTCCATTAAGCTGTCTCGGGTCCAGTTGAGGGATATTGAACGAAAGGCGAAGAGCCATGCCCACGAAGGAACAGAGACTGTCGTTACTTTCGACTACCCGATCAAGAAACCCGGTGTTTATCGTCTCGGCAAGGTTCTCGACGAGTACAAGCTCGAGGTTCAGAGGGGTACACCCCCCACTTTCGTCGTTCCTTGCCCTCGCGCCTGGGTAGGGTCGAGCTCGAGCCCGAATCGCTGTGTTGCGGACCTCTCAGATGTAACACTTCAAGTTGAGGGCACGCCGCCTCTGAAGATTGTCTACGACCGAACTGTCAATGGCAAAGATAAGAGCATTCATCTTCAGAGCCTTCAGCCCGACGGGTTCACCTCGCCGTTGATTGGTGGCTTGCGTTCAAACAAGGCCGTGGTCACCGGGCTCGCTTGGGATGATGAAGATGTTTCGTGGGCTCGCTCGCAAAAGGTTTCTGTTGCCTTGAACGAGTCAATGCACTCTGCTGGAAACTGGCAATACTCGGTTGATGAGGTTCATGATGCGTTCGGCAACGTTGTCAAATTCACCTCTGCTGCTGATGATCCGGAGGGGAAGCCCAAGCCGAAGCATCTTGTTCACAGCTTCGTGGTCAAGGAACGCCCACAGGTTCTTCTTGAGGGCTGCGACCTTCGCAATCCTCTCAAGGTTGCCAAGGGCGACTCCAAGGAGCTACCGGTTCGCTTCCGGTATCCGGGTCCCTCGCCCGACGATACCTCTCACAGCCTGACGTGGATTTTCTCACCCATCGACACTCTGACGGAGAGTGGAGACCATGGCGATGTGGTGGCGGCCGGATCGTACCACGCGAAGAACACCTGGGACCGGCCTAAGATTTCGGCCCCTGGCTTGTATACTCTCAAGACGGTCACGGCCAGATCCTGCGAGGGCGAAGTTCAAGAGCCCGCCTCGTGTTTGCTTCTCAACCCGCTCGAGCCCAAGGTCACGCTGCGCTTCGAAGAGATTCCTGACACCTGTGCTGGCAATTCCATTGGACTCAAGGTGGATTTGGACTTGGTTGGAACGCCGCCGTTCGTTGTCCGGTATGATGAAATCTCCAACGGCCATCGCCAGCCTCGCAAGATCCAGATTCCCGGCCTGCGGTGGACCATGGACCTCATTCCTCGGGTCGCTGGGAACCACAGATATGTCCTTACACATATCGACGATGCTGTCTACAAGGGCCAGAAGCTCAGCGGACCTGAATACGTCCTCGAGCAAGATGTCAAGCCGGCTGCCGGAGCCATTATCCAACACAGCACTGGTAAGGCGAGCGCCTGTCTGGGGGATGAGGCCAAGATCGATGTCTTGCTCCTTGGTGATGCGCCGTTCCATCTCGAGTGGGAGGTCATCCACGACGGAAAGAGGAAGCACCACAGCGCATCCAACATCGAAACCAACGAGTTCCAGATCAAGACTGTGCCCCTTACCCAGGGTGGCGAGTACACTGTGGCCTTGACAAGCGTCCACGATAAGAGAGGATGCAAGAGCTCCTTGCAGGACGAGATGAAGGTCTCAGTGCGCCGCCAGAGCCCGCGGGCTGCATTTGGAATGCTTGACAACAAACGTAAGCTCCTGGCTATTGAGGGCAAGACCAACAAGCTTCCGCTCCGCCTTACTGGGGAGGGGCCCTGGAGGGTCTTCTGCAAGAACCTCAATGAAGGCTCGGATAGCGACAAGGTACTCGAGAGCAAGGTTCACTATGACAACGGGTACCTAGAAGTCAAGGGGCGCGGCATCTTCCAAATCACAGACGTCTGGGACAGCCAGTGCCACGGCATTGTTGATCCCAAGACATCGACTTTCCAGGTCGACTGGCTTGCGCGACCGACTCTTGACATTGCCCTCACGCACGGTGTCAGTCAACTCGAAAGTGGCCAGTTCACCGTGGCACCTGTCTGCGAAGGAGACGTCTCTGGGTTTGAGGTCGACCTTACCGGTAAGTTAAATGCAAGTCTCTCCGCGAATTTGCTGATATTGACGAACGCGCAGGGTCATCCCCGTTTCATGTTGGTTACGAGGTTCGCCACAAGGCTCTCCAGGGCTCCGGTTCGATCACGCGTAAGGAGTATGACTGCCTCCTCGGAAAGTCATCCATCACTGCAGAGACTGGGAAAGCCGGGACGTACACCTATGTGTTCAACTCGCTTGCAGATAATATGTACAACAACGACAAGAACTTCAAGTCCGTCATCGTCACCCAGCAGGTCAACCGCAAGCCGTCGGCTACATTTGTCAAGCCTGGGCAGACCTTCAAGCTCTGCAAGGCTGCCGACAGCGACGCCGAGGGTATCCCCGTTACGCTCACCGGAGTGGCTCCCTTCTTTTTGGAGGTCGAGATCAGACACGAGACCGCCGCGGCACCGGAGATTTATCGCACTCCGCAAATCAACTCGAACAGCTACGAGATTCAAATTCCACGACACCACCTCCGTCTCGGTAGCCATCAAATTCGGATTCGCGACGTCAAGGATGCGAGTGGATGTCACACCATTTCCGATCTCAACAGCGCCTCAGCCGTCCAAATTCAGCTTTACGAGGCACCCAAGATTTACCCCTTGGAAACCCGCACCGACTACTGCGTCGGCGAGCGTCTGTCCTATACCCTCTCTGGCATCCCTCCATTTGAGGTGTGGTATACCTTTGACGGCAACAAGCTTAAGGCCAAGTCGCCCACGACCAACTTCCGCCGTATTGCCGAGTCTCCGGGTGTCTTCTCCATCAACACCATCTCGGACAAAGCTAGCGATTGCCGTGCCCCTGTTGATATTGTCAAGACCATCCACCCCATGCCGGCGGTCAAGATCAGCAAAGGCCGCAACGTGCAGGTGGATATCCACGAGGGTAGCGAGGTTGAGATTCTGTTCGAGTTCTGGGGCACACCGCCTTTTGAGTTCACTTACACGAGAAGTACGAACGCCAAGAAGGGGCAAAAGAGCCAGGTTCTGGAGACGAGGCATGACGTCAGCCACGAACACAGCAAAGTGGTGAGGGCGAACCAGGAGGGAACGTATGAGGTGGTGGCCATCAAGGACAGATACTGCGCATTCTCAACGCTGCAGGAGCAGGAGAAGACCAAGAGGATTAAGTATTAAAGATCATCTACGTCTAGAGCGGAGAAAAAGACTGGGTACTGGAAATGACAGGGAGAGGAAAGGAGTGGGCGGCAAGGCAGGCATCATAGCATGGCGTTTGGCGGGCGAATTCCTTTGGTTCTTTGATTGGCATATTGTAAATAGAAGGATGTGGTTCCGTCGGGACCCGGACGAGATAGCAAAACCCTCATGATTGGAGTGATACAATACCTGATGCTCCCGCAACAAAACCCACCGTAATTACATCCACCACACCACATTCTCATCGGAGGCTCGACCAAGCGGCAACAAGCTCTGGACATCCAAAGCAATGAAAATCAGGGTCAAAAAAGATCGATCTCAGGGTCCCCAACTCCAACTTTGTTTCCACGTCCAGGCATCAAAACCCGCAGAAAACGCACAAGGCTGAGTGAGATCCATCCATTCCCCACTCCCCTCCCCGAGGCTCGCAAGCATGGGGAGGTAAGGGGAGCCGGACAGATCGCCGACCCCAGCCAAACGAATCTCCCTCATTCGTGGGTACCGAGCTCTGTTCTTTCGCCGGGTTCAACATCACTTGCATGCATGCACGCCACTGGCTCACCGAGCTGGAAAAAGAAGGAATTGTAAAACATGCATGTTTCTGTTTGGTGTGTTCAGCTCTCGTGGTGTGCTGAAAAAAAAGAAAGAAAGAAAGAGGCAACGCGTGAGCATGGAGAGCTGGAATTTTGGGCTGCTGCTTCCGGGACAACACGCGCTGGCTTGCTGCGCTGCGCAGTCGGCACAGGGCAGCCGGTATGATGTCGATCGTCGCCACATTAGGGAGGGACTGCTTGGGTGTGGCATGCAGGGCGGGCTGGAAAGTCAAGAGTTAGGAAACGGAGGCTCCGTTTCGTCAGGAGGCTGGGTGAGATTTCTGTGTGAGTTGTAGGTAGTGATAGGGAAGACCTGAGGCTGCACTAAAAATTCATGGTATCTATTCACGTTGTATTTTTTTTTTTTTTTTTACCGTCATGAGAGAATAAGGTCAATTTGTTTGGGGGTTGCCATTCCGTCCAAGTGTTGATGAATCTCGAGCCTTGAACATCTATGGCTCAGTTGTCGAGCTTTGTGCCACGGCTATTCGCTGCGACTGTCTGTGTGTCGTTGTCCCTGCCAAGTTGCCTGCTGCCAAACAGGGCCAACAGGGCCAGACAAGCCAGAGCAGGTCCTGATACAGCAGGCGAGTTGAAAGCAAAGCCCAAGGTCAGGACATGAGTACAGCCCAGAAGAGACAGCTATGTTCGTCAGAAGCCGAGGATTGGCGATAATGATTGGTAACTTTGGAAACACTGCGCAGCAAGGAAGTTTTCCAACCACACGGACTCAACACTCGTTGTGCGCCTGCATGTTTAGTCTCCATTCGCCAGCATCGCGAGAAAACAAACCGAAGCCTCATCCATGGCACCTCGGAACTCGGTGCCGTGACCGGTGTTTCTGCCGGGAGAGGTCTAAAGGCCATGCAGCCGCAGGTGGGTGTATTGACAGCAACTCCGCTCCGGGCATGTGCGCTAGGAACCATCTTTTACATGAGCCGAAACACCTGTCTGTTCGGAGGATATCCCTTTCGCTGGCAACGGGGCCACACCGTCGATTGCTAGCGGAACTGTGTTAAATGTTCCCACTTGACTGTAGGAAACTACCAACAACCACGCTAAAGTCGCCGAGAGGTTTGCTCTGAAGGTTGTGCTTCTTGTGACTCCTCGTTTCTCCGGCACCACAAGTCCCCGGCTATCGGCACCGCCGCCATCCTCACGAACGTTTGGAATCCGGAGGTCTCGGATTGCGGCACACCCGTCCCCACGGCTGCATCCACCCAACAGAGCCACCCCAGCGTTGGCGTAGTGGACCCCCGTCCGACCAAACGTTCGCTTTAGCGTCGTTCCAGCAATCGCCATCGCATTTTGAGCGCAGACGAGCAACCTAACGCGGGGTGCCAAACCGTATTGCAACATCTGTCTCGGGAGCCCATTGTTCCTGTCACCTTCCATATGACGGCAGACAAGAGCACGTTTAGAAAAAAGCTCTCAACTTCTCTCGGGGCGCGAGCTCGACGAGGAGGCGGTCATTTCACCTCAGATCTTCGCCAGGGGTTCTTCCCTGTCCAAGGCCCTCGCAGTGGACACTCACACACTGTCAACACACACCCGCTGACACCCCAAGCACCAAGGAACAAACGCCACCCAAGAAACGAACCCAGCAGATCGACGGACGCCTCCTGCCCAAAACGGCCCTCCACTAGAAAAATCGGCGAATGCCACCAGGCATTGCCTTCTCGGTGCTGGCGCCCCGCCCCCCTCCTTGAGCGCAAACCCGCAAAAATGTGACCATGCTTGCCGACGGGAATCACTGACGGACGATCGCCCAATTGCCCATTTCTGCTCCTGCTTTCCCAGTCCCATCCCATTCGCCATCCACCCCCCCGCTCTCGCATATTGCTGCCCTTGACCCGCCTACCTAACTAGCCGTCGTTCCTCGCTCTTCAGCCTGCACCACGCTAAAAGCCAAGGCAAGCAAGGCAAAAGGAAAAAAAACAGAGGACCTGAGTTTGGCCGCTACCTCTCTCTACCAGGGAAAGACATCCCCCCTTCCAGGTTTCTCCAGCAGCAACAAACTCGGGGCTCTTCCCACCCTTTGAACTCCCATTTTACCCTCCCGAACTCGTAAACGTGGATGGGTGGATGACGTCCCTGTTTGTCGGCACCCCCTCCCACCCCAATATCCCGATCCTTTCGCTTCGTTGATTCCCGCCCCCCAGTCCACTCCAGCGTTACCCACTGTGCACGCACCTCGCGCTTCCCAGACCAAGGCAAAACCACCAAGAGTTCGCTCCTCAATCCCGACGCCACGCGCCAGCAAACACGACTTTGCCCAGTCCGCGGTTCACAGTGGACGGATATTAGAAGAGAGCGACGAACATGATCGCAACGCCCTTGGCGACGTGAAATTGAGCTTCCGCACCCTACGCTCGAACCGTCGCGCGAACCCCATTGTCCGCGCCGCCCCGGTGCATTACGTCGCGAGCCGTTGAGTCCTCGAGAAGAAAGCGACTCGGCTCGAAGGATTGGATTTCACAAACTCGAACAGGAAAAAAGCCCTGGATCAGGGGGTCTTGACATTGCGTTTTGGAGCATGAACGGCCGCTAGATTTCCCGACCAAATCTGTGTTTGCCGTGCGTCTAGGATCGGGAGCGGTTTGGGTCCTCAAAATCGAGTCGCCATTGCGGGCCGTTGCGATAGACCAAGGTTCAGGCCATCGCCCGTTGTCGCAATCATGCCGCCGGAAAATGACGCGACGGCGCAAGCCGGTAACAACTCCAGCGACTTTGTAAGCTCACCCTGCCATCCCCTGCTGAGAGAGAGAACTGACCCGCCCCGCAGGTTCGCAAGCTCTACAAGTAGGCCATTGCCGTATCCGATCCCCGACAACTACTGATGATAGCGTATAGGATGCTGGAGGATCCATCCTACAATTCGGTTGTTCGATGGAGTGCCGAAGGTGATAGCTTTGTGGTTTTGGAGGTCGGTTTCCAACCTGCCCGCTGCTTGCTTGCATGTGATGCTGACGTATCGCTGCCGCAGAACGAAAAGTTCACCAAGACCATCCTCCCAAAACATTTCAAGCACAGTAACTTTGCGAGTTTTGTCCGACAGCTGAACAAGTATGACTTTCACAAAGTCAGGCACAACGACGAAAGTGGCGAAACGGCATACGGACGAGACGTAGGTGGCTTTCCTCCTCTCCACAATAAACCTGCAAACGCTGACGGGCCTGCTTCTAGGCTTGGGAGTTTCGGCATCCAGAGTTTCGGGCGGATAGGAAAGACAATCTTGACAACATTAGGAGAAAGGCGCCGGCCCCTCGGAAGCCTACCCAGGCAGAGGAGGCGTTTCCGGCAACCCAGCAGATTGTTGTCCTGAGCGAATCGCTTGCTGCTACACAGCATCAAATCCAGGCGCTGCAAGAGCAATACTTTGACTTGGCGCAAACCAACAAGGTACTTGTTAATGAGGTGATCAGCTTGCAGAAGATGGTGCGGGCTCAAAGCCAAGTGTCGAACGAGCTCATCACCCATCTGAACAATATTGAAGATCGAAGACGTAACAGCCGTCATTCAGCCCAATCCAGTCATTCAAGCCACTCGGGGCCATCCTACCATGCTACAAACCTTGGCTTGTTGCCAGACGGCACTGATGAGCCGGCCCCCGAGCTGCGGAGGGCGCGAGAGATCCTCAACGGTGTTTCACCCGACTCGCAGGCCGACCGAGAACTGGAAAGGCTGTCAGTGGCCTATCACCAGAATGGGTCACCTGCTGACTCGGCATCATCGGTGATGTTCCCTCAGCATGGGATGCCGATGGTGCACGATCCCCTCAATGACCCAAGGCATCTTGTCTACCCAGTGGGCCAGACAACGGGCATCGACCCTTTCCATTCCGACCACATCCACAACATCCCGTATAGCCGTCCCTTGAGCAATCCCAACGTTATGGCCGAGGCGCCGCAAATATCCCCGCCGAAAGAGCAAGGCAGCTCACTGTGGAGCGGAAAGAAGCCCAGGATTTTGCTTGTGGAGGATGACAAGACATGCGCCCGCATTGGATCAAAGTTCTTGTCCAATGTCGACTGCAATGTCGAGACTGCTGTACGCGGCGCCCAAAAGCTGATGTCCTTTGTGCTAACTCTCTGGTAGAAAAATGGTCTCGAAGCTGTCGACAAGATAAACCATGAGAACGATCGATTCGATCTGATCTTCATGGACATCATCATGCCACAGATGGACGGCGTGTCGGCGACGGCAATGATTCGGATGGTGGCGCCGCGCGTGCCGATTATCGCCATGACCTCAAACATCCGGCAAGAGGATATCGCGACCTACTTCCAGTTCGGTCAGTAACTTTCGTAAACTCACCCAAATTCGCTAACACCCATCAGGTATGAATGATGTGCTGGCAAAGCCATTTACCAAAGATGGCATGGTCCGGATCTTGAAAAAGCACCTATACAATATGCTCAAAAACCCCGAAGCGCAGAGCCTCAGTGGTGATGACGGCGGCCAGACGGCTGGGGGGCCTGGCCCGGGTCCCACAAACCAAGCTCAGCAGTTCGCCGGCACCGCTGGTATGACGCTAGCGACCATGGGACAAGGCGGTCAGGTAAAATTCGAACAGACGCCCATCCAGTCGCCGGCAACAACAACATCTTGGCATTCACCGAGCCAAATGCACCAGACGTCGCCCAACCTTGACGGTGGCGGATATATGAGTGCCCAGATCGGTGGTGGGACTGGCAGCATGGTGCTAACGCCCGGGGGGACACAACGGCCGCAGTATGCCAATCAGATGGTGCCCCAGGTCGGGACGCCAGCAATCGGGAGGATGGACGGGATGGGGGGCCTCGGCGATGATCGGCCGGAAAAGCGGCAACGGCTTTACGGGCCATCACAAGGTGCCTATGTGCAATAATGATAACTTCATCGTCGACGGAAAAGGTTGACGTGTACTGGTGGTTGGAACTCGGCAACAAACTATGGCGTTTGGGTTGGCATCTGAGATATCGGAATTGCCGGTTGGTAGGTCGGTTGTCGTTGGCCTTGTTGCCCTGTGTACCTATTTTTGTCACGGACGCAATGGGACTGCCGCTGCTATGACAGCGTTTGGGGTCATGATGTTGCCGCCCGTTGCCCGTGCTGTGCTAGGTTGGAGACGGATGACAGCTCGATAGCTTTGAAGTGTTGAAGACGACGGTCGTGAGCTACATCGGACGAATGAGTGAGATGAGACAAGACGGTGCAGCGGGGAAGTACGAGTGGGACGAGGTGGAGACATGGAGGAGAATGTTGGACGAAGGCCATCGCCTAAGGCAAGGAAGAAAGCTGACTCAGGGTCGGATGCCCTCCAGGATGATCGGTGAGTGGGGTGAAGTCTTGTTGCGATGAGCACAGGGGTGTTGGGCTTTCCTCAGTGGGCTGTGTTGATGGTCCTCCTTTTTGGGCAAGCGCCCCTGAGGCTGGGCTACAACTTCCGCGCGTGTTCATGGAGATTGCTCAGCAGAGTGAATCAGTTGAGTATCCGGGTTCGCTTGAGAGTCAGCGGGGTGTTTCCTCCGAAATCAAATTGCGCCTGGTGCGCCTTTGCTGACTTTGCCTCCTGTTGCTGCTGGGAAGGGCGAGGGGGTAAAACAAAAAGACGTCTTCGATTTCACGGCAGGAGCACGGATTGGTTTGACAGGCAAGCAAACGGGGGTGGGGAAGGACACTCTTTTCTAGTGTTTGGCTCCTTCCAGCGCCTGTAAGAAATCGGCAGAGTTCTGCCGGTCGGCTACCTGCCTGGCGTTGGCTGGACTAGGTCTGGGGCTCGTAGAGGGAAGGAGTGCGCTGGAGAAGGTGGTCCGAAGGGTTCTGGACTTCGCTCGGGCCAAGCACCCCAGGTGGTTGCTGTAACCCCGTTGGACGCCGTCGTCACGGGTGGGCGTGGGCACGGCATGGCCCCCTTCCCTCCCGCTCCGCAAGCGACGGCATCCCGGTCGTGCTTGTTTCCGCTTGGCCCTTTTGTTCGTGCGATTTCCTCCTGCTGCTGCTGCTTCCACCATTGGAAGGCCGATCCCGCAATCTACCGAACGTGCCCCAGACTAGGACACGTGGAAATCTCCAACGCTACCGTGGTATCTTTGAGGAACGGTGAGTGGGGACGAAGGGACCCTCACCGGCTATCCTCAGCGTCTACGATAGCCAGTCATTCAGCCCGACGAAGCCAAGCTCCGCCCAGCCCACATCAAGGTTCTAGCCCAAGGCAGAACAGCCACATGGAATAAAATCGGCCCACTCTGGGCGGTTGAAGAAGGGAAGACGCAGAAGCGTGGCCGCTAGCTCTTGGGGCGCCTTAAATGTTTCACGGCGTTTGGTGTGACCCTTGTCTCCCCAAGTTGAACACTAGATGGAAAGGCATTCCTCCACCAGGCTTTAAAGGGCGGGATTGCAAGCAAAGGCTCCACCCGAAATGTCTTGCTCAGCAGACACAATTCTTTCATCTCTCGGGCCTAAGGAGAAGGCAGGAAATGAAACAGGAGAATTGAAGGGCCCGGGTGGGAAAGGTTGCGTTGCGACCACAGACATAAAACACCTGAGGTTCTTCGCGATGGTGGTTCTAGCCGGGCCCATTTGATGCGCTGCAAGGCTCAATCCTGGCAAACAGGCTTGGCCAGCCTTTTTCGGACGGCTCGCCGCAGGGTATTGGCCGATCAGGAACACTGCCATTGGTGCCTAAGCTCGCTTCCCCACCCTCCTGTGAAGCACACCCCTGTTCGCAGCAGGCGAGTTTGTTCACTCGGGACAACAAACCATCGCGACTATTAATGATGACGATGTTCTGGTGGAAGTGCCCACGGTACCTTGTCGAATATTATACATGGCGCACTTCTGATCATCGCAAGAGAAGTTGTTACCAGCCGCAGTGTGACTTCATTTCAAGCTAACTCTGCGAGATGCTGAGAGCCCAAATCCACACTGTAACAAGTGCTGCTCGGCAGTTCATCCCATCGTCCACCCACTTGCGCTTTGCCCCAGTTATTCTGGGAACTTCTCGGCAGATTCGTGGTCAGCCACAGGAGAGATTGGGGAAGTTGATTCTTGACAAGACGCCCAAAACTGACAGCTCGTGAAAGTGGAAGACGTCTGCCATGCACCCTGATCACCGTGTGAAGGTCTTAGACACCAGAAGAGGACCAACGACTGGAAACCCTGACATTTCCCCCAGCTTGCGCGCCGGGGTATTTAGGCTGCGGCGTATTGGGTGTGCTGTCGAGGTTTAGCATCGCATGCTGGTTGACACGGATTTTGACGACATCAGCGAGCAGGTTACCCCGGGCCCAATTGCAGCTTCTCGACACGATGATCATTTCAGACAGTTTGCACGCGGAGAGACACCTGATTATCAGGCATCGGGTTTCATTATGCGGATCCCTGTAATGCTCCCACCCCGACCTCAATACCTTCGACAATCTCAACGTCCACTTGATACTACTTTGATTCCCAAGAAGCTGCTTAGTCACCAAGGCTCTGCACTAAGCCATTTATGGCTAGTGTATCTGCCATGCAAGGGGTGTCTGCCAAGCAGCCACGGATCCCAGCAGCTGTTGACCCCTCCCCCACATCGATGGATAGGCTTCAGAAATTCGAACTTTGACTCATCACAGCTTCATCAAAAACCGATCACCAGTTGCGCCAGAGCCGATTTCTCCCACCTAGCGCCTGGATCCCTGAAAAGAAATACTTAATCCGGCCAATTACCCAGCCGATCCTTCGATTCGCGCGACAATGTCAAAGCAGGGCGGCAAGGGCGCCGCCGCCAAAGGAAAGAAAGGCGCCAAAGCCGGGGCCGACGAGAAAGCAGAAGATGTTCTGCAGGCGGTGGTGCGTATGGCTGGGCACTATTTCGCTGTCCACTTGCTGATGGTAGGAAACTTTCCCTGCAGATTTTGGCCGACTCTTTTCAAGACCGATTCAAGCCCTTCACCCTCGAAAAGCCTAGGTGTCTTCTCCCTCTTGTCGGGGTCCCCGTCATTGAGTATACACTTGAGTTCCTGGCCGCCAATGGCGTGCAAGAAGTCTTTATCTACTGCGGGGCACACAACGAGGAGGTAGAGACCTACATTCACGAGTCCGCCCGATGGAGTCCTACGAGTCACATCTCTCCCTTCTCATCTCTCGAATTCATCCGCGTGTCGGACGCGACCTCGATCGGGGATTTCCTGCGCGACCTGGACAAGAGAGGCGTCATCGGAGGCGATTTCATTGTGGTTCACGGCGATCTAGTCGCCAATGTCTCGCTGCAAGATGCACTGGTGAGGCACCGGGCAAGAAGAGACGCAAATCGCGACAATTGCATGACCATGGTGTTACGGTCGCTTGGCGACGGTCCTCATCGGGCAAAGGACGCAAGAGTTATTCAACCAGTTTTTGCGATCGAACCCAGCACCGGGCGGTGTTTACAGTACGAGGAGAACCATCCTCTCGACAGAAAGACCAAGAATCTCTGGGACCCTTCGCTTTTTGAGTTCCCCGAATTCGAGTTGCGGGCCGACCTCATGGATTGTGGTATCGATATCTGCACGCCAGAGGTTTTGGCGCTTTGGTCCGAGAGCTTCGACTACGAGTTGCCGAGGAAGAATTTCCTTCACGGAGTGCTCAAGGACTTTGAGTTGAATGGAAAGATGATTTATACCGAAGTCCTGGACGACGGGTACGCAACTCGCGCCAGCAATCTGGGCTTGTACGATTGCGTTTCCAAGGATATCCTCGAGCGCTGGACATTCCCATTCGTACCAGACACCAACCTGGTACACGGCCAGACCTTCAAGAGGAACAGGGAGGGCAGTTGCGTCGAGGATGGTGTGGTTATTGCGCGAGGGGGCGTCGTTAAAAAGTCTGTCATCGGGAGGAGCAGTACCGTCGGTGCCGGAGCACAGATCTCCAAGAGCGTCATTGGCAAGCGGTGCAAGATTGGGAAAAACGTCACGATCGAGGACAGTTACATCTGGGACGACACCGTAATTGGCGACGACTCGACGGTAACTCGGTCCATCGTTGCCGGGCATGTGACAGTCGGCAAATCTTGTCAGATACCGAAGGGCTCACTCATCGGGTACAATATTACCCTCGACGATGACACAACCCTTCCATCTGACCCTCCTGCGCGCATCTCACGTCTCAAGGCGGACAAGACCCTGGTCGATACCGACACGTCTCTTGTGGGACCTTCAGGTCAGGGCGCTCTCTACTCTGAGGATCTTGACTCAGACGATGAGGACGAAGACAAGCCCAGTGACCCGTCTATCCTACAGAGAACCCTCTTCTATTCCCTTGAGCGCTTCAATCTTTCCGACGCTTCTCTTTCTACCTTGAACAGCGACGAGTCGGAAATGTCGGATGACGAAGACCCATTCGTTTCTCATGCAGCAGATCTCGCCCCGCGCGAACGTCTCGCATCATTCGCCTCAGATGACTCGGCCCTCGCCGCCTCTTCACAGGATGCCTTCCACTCGGATGCGGTGAACGGCCTCGTGGACGCTCTCCGCGCCGATGACAACGAAGACTTTGACTCCGCTAAACTCGAATTCATGGGGCTCCGCCTGGCGAACAACGCATCTGACGCGGCTATGAGACGCGCTATTGCTGTGGCATTTTCCCGGCGGGCTGCCGAAATGCTTACCCCGGATTTCGGAGGCCTTGAGCCCACCAAGGCAGCGGATAGAGTGTTCAACTCCAAGAAAGGTGCTGTCAAGTTCATCCGCGAGGTTGGTGTCGGCGGAGAGGGCACAGAATTACAGAGCGAGTTCGCCCTAGCGCTACAGAAGGCTCTTGTGGGAGTCAGCGGGCTCGATATCGCTAAGGGAGGCTCGTTGCTCGCGGCTATGCTGCAGCAGCTTTATAACCTGGATGTACTCGAAGAGGACGGAATTTTGGCTTGGTGGGGCGACAAGAGGGGCAGCGAGGGTGATACCATGGCCAGGATCAGGGAGAAGAGCAGGGTTCTTGTCGAATGGCTTGAGAACGCAGATGAGGAAGACGAAAGTGAAGAGGAAGAAGACAGTGATGACGAGTGAAGCTTCGAGCAGATCCCATGCGATACTATGATGATAGGCCCAACGAAAATCGATGGTTTTTACAGAGTTATTCCAGTTTCCAGCTTTCAGTTACTGCCAACTGGGCAGAGATAACGCTCGAGCACCTTGGGGTCCCTTGGGGTCCCTCGAAGGAGCATCTTGCCATGTATTGTGAATTGACAGCTGAGCTCTGTGGACAAATCCACATATCACAAACCAAGCAATACGCAAAATAGCTTTTGGACAGGAGGTCTTAGACATGGTGTGATAGGGCATCCCTGTCGTTGAAATAACAGGAGAATATCACAACTTGAATGTGACTTCGAAGCAAACTCTATTTACAAGCGATTGTACCTTACGCACCGTGCGGTATTCCCTCGCACCGGTAGGTATCTTGGTATGGCAATGCAATGACATTCTCCCCTCTTCCCTGATTCTATTTCCACCACAATCCCAAACTCGACGGAGTCCCCTTCACGAATGACCCGGCCCACCCAAAGACAAATGATCTAGCTTGCTGGCTGGCTCGCTAGGTTGGTAGGCAACTAGGACGAGAGGATGTAGCCCCTCGTGTACGTACCTCGGATATTAGTGATTACGTTCCGCCCTCTCTCCCCCGGAGACACTCTCTTTGAAACGCCCAGATGCAAGCCTCTGCGTACATGCGAGCACATGATAGACTACTTTGTGATGATCACAGAAAAGCCATCCAGCCAGGGCCCGCAGGACCCCGTCACACCACAGATGTTGTATCCTCTCGGCGGGATAAGCGTGTGACTGATGGAAGTTAGCTGAGGCGTGCCCCACATATCCCACAACAAAGCGGACGTACCCAGAACCACCATGCGCGTTTCCGTACATAGGCGACCTCCTCCCTAGACTGGTAAGGACTTGGATTCCGTCAATCCAAGCACCAGAGCGCACGTGGAAGCCGGTGATGTATTCGCCACGGCGAATATCTGCTTCACATTAGAAAAGTCGAGGCTGAAGATGAACACACAAAGGCACATACCCATCTCAAAAACATCTCCGCCAATCTTCCCTCCACGCTTGCCAAATAGTTGTCGCGAATCATCATCATACACGAATTCTAATCCGTCAAGTGCAAAGCCGTGATAAAAGACGATCTTTGACAGGACCCTGTCTTGACGCAGGGCGCTTGAAAAGATGACCTCGTGGGGCTCGCTGCCTTCTATCGAGGAGTGCCCCAATTTCTTCGCACGGTATGCTGCCTTTCCTAGACCGGGTACTCCAGTGGGGAGTTTAAGACTTGATTCCTTGGAGGAGCACAGCCTCTTGAAGTCGTCGATATCCAAAGAACCTCCCCCAAAGGACTTAACGGAGATTTTCAAGGTGCCCTTCCGCTTCTCCTCAGGCAGTCGATTCCTCAACTCTTGTTCATTGAGTAACACTTGGCGTTGGACACCTCCGTTCTCGGCCTGGTATTCGATCCAGTTATGGCAGACATCGTCACCTTCGCCAAATATCTCCAGGTAGGAAACCCCAGTGGGAGCTGTCACCATGATGCTGCCACCTTCGATTGGCCATGCGTGAACACTGTCATCGGGATTCAGCACTGCATCGTTGGGGAGGCGGAAGCAGGGGTGGCTTCGGAGTCGCAGACAGTCTAGGCGATGCCAGGTACACTCATCCTCTTGCGAGACAAGTCCACCCTTGGACCGTGTCCTTGTCGAGTATGATTCCCTCGACAGAAAAGTGCGATTCAGTTTCACATAGTCTCGCGCCATCACCCCACTCTCCTGGTGAGGTAGGCCAAAGAGGTGCCCGGTTTCGTGAAGATGTGCACCGATCCCAATGTTGGCGGCTTCCCACGAGCTGCCAGCATCGTTGCAGTCGTTACTCACAAAGTTAGTATCCGTTGGCGTGCAGTCGTTGAATGCCGGCACTACCTCCTCGAAGCTCGTCGGGTAGCTCTGGAGGCAATGTGACCCGAATATGCCGAGTTGCAGATCGCCAGCGTTCCCTCCCAGGGCAGCATGTCCAACGATCGTTTTTGAGCTCGTATCCCAGTGCGAATCCAATAGCAATACCGACACATATTGCTTTTGTCCCGGAAGCGGTTTGAAGTAGTTCTTGACTGCCTCCACTGCAAACCCGTACAGAGCGCCCTGATCTTTCGCATTTGGATTCTGTTGCGCATGGTCAAGATCCCGAATCTCTTCCAATGTCTTATCGGATCGGATGATGTGGACTCGGGCCTCGGACCGCATGGTGCCGCACTCCCTGTCTCGTTGGTTTGACGTGCCAGTGATCCACTCCTCCTCAAACCGAAAGACACGGCGCCCAAATCTGTTGCGCGCCATCTGTTCGGCGGTGAATGCTTGCCATAGATATGCTGCTATGCGGAACTTTCGAACCGCCGTATCAAGCCCGTTGCCTTCCCGTTCGGCCCGCGCGGGGACAGCATCAAAGGTGCCTGGGGAATCCTTTGCTAACAAGATCGCCAGCTGGAGCGGAGGAGCATTGACTGGAGGGATCATATGAACTGTCAGATAGGAGGCGTGAATAGGGTTGGACGATCCGCTGTTTGCAAGCTTGGGGCTTGCAAAGTCAAAACGCAAGCGGTTGGCGCCGGGTAGCATATAGACCAATGCTTTGAACTGGGAGCCACAGACTGGCCATGAAATTGGAGGGAAGCCATCATCGAGGCGGCTGACGGTAACGGTTCCATCGAGCGACTGTTGAGCTGGATCGCCGACCACCCCCGACACAAGCAACACTTTTTGGTAGACCTGCAAGTTTGTTAGCCTTTTGCATACACATGGCTAAACCACCGCCAGCCCGGTATTTGGGGGCATTGACGGCGGATACGTTGCGCTGCGCTTGGTTCTCTATGGTGTTATACACTTACCCAAGAGCTATCTGGTACGTTTAGAATTCGCGGAGAGAACTGGGAGACGGGCAGCGCCGGTCCCCTTCCAGTTTGCACCGGCGAGCCAAGTCCTGCCATTCCGGAGACGCTGTATCGATTGGATGCGCCGTTGGGATTGCCGGGGAGCGGAGGGCGTATCTGCGGCACTGGTGGTGGCTGAAGTTGGTCCTTGACCTGCAAGTTCAAAGCCAAATCTGACTGTTGGCCGATAGATGGTGGCGTTACAGAACCAGACGTTGGGGTAGTTCCCTGGCTGGCATCGCTGGAGGTATCGGTGGATCGATCAGTTTTGAAGCTAGCTCTCGATCTCCTTCGTAGATCCTTAAAACTGAACAAAGATGGAGCCATGGCTTCTGGCAATCGTCTCGCTGTTGATGCAGTACAGCTTATGGGCGGCGCCTCAAACCTCTGAGATGTAGTTGACAAGTGAAAACGGGAGGCAACACACCAAACGGAAACGAGCGACGTGAGTGGTGGCAGGCTAAAAGGGCTGAGATGAGATTCGCGACCAGCGCTATTCCGGCCGATTGGCAGAGTGGAGTGAGGGTGGACAGCAGCCTGCCGGGAAACGGCAGTGGCTGGGTCGGAACGTCTGCCAGGTTATAATTCTCTGTATTCCCGTTCCATCCAGCCTGGCGAGCGGCCTGGCAGTTCGGCAGCTTGAGCTCACGGCGATGCGATGCAGGAGGCTCGATGACGTATTGCGTTTTCAACCTGTCGACTGGTCAATTGGGTGGGTGATTGGGCAAGGATCTGTGACAGCTCGGGGCTAGGAGCCGGCGCCAAGAACCAAATCAGACCAAGCAGGAGCTTGCCTGTTATCTGTCTTCCACAGCTGCAGCTAGGGAACCACAGGCGGTCCGGGTAATGGTCTGGCTTGCAGCTTGCGGCTTGCAGGCACGTAAGCGTGTTTGCTGCGAGATACCAGACGTGAACGAAGCAATTGGGCCTCCTGAAGATGCCGGCGAAGCAACGAGGAGAAAAGCGATCAAATGAGCCGTTTTCCAACAGACGGGCTGACGCGGACACTGCACGACTCGGCGCTGCCTCCTGATAGCTAGCTCTGTCTCCTGTGCGGTTGGGCTTGGCGGTTGGGCGGGAGCCGGAGATCAGATCGGCCGATCTGTCGTGTTGTTGAGCAGGGAAATGGGGTCTTGCAACTTGGAAGAGGGCGGATGCGAAACGAGCGAAACAAGAAAAAGGACCAATGATTTGGGGCCAAACTGGGTGCCTTTCCAGAAATCCTATGCCCTGTAAACGAAGTAATCAAGGAGAAGTCGAGGTTTAGGGGAAGAACTCAGGAGCGGACAGACGTTCCGGGAATTACTGTCAACGCAAGGCATCAGGTCAGCGACCAGTCCGCGGGGTGTGTGTGAAATGAAATGGAGAGGGCGCACAGCGATAGCGTGGCGCCAACGTCAGTACCCGGTCCTCCACCTGCTTATCTTTCCTGATGAGAAGGAGCAACGGTGTTCAACGGCTCACCGAGAGACCGATGGAGAACGCAAGTGCGAAGGAGGCGTGCGCGATGATGTGCTAGGCGTCTACAGTAATCGTCGGAGCCGGCGGTGCACGAGATCAAGTGGAATGATTGGTGTTGCTGTTGAGGAATTCCCGTTGTTTCCAGAGTTCCTGATCAGCCTGAGCCCCCACAACTAGCGATTGACGCCAGGCGAAGGTGTCAACGTGGGCACCATGCCGTCTTTTGTTGGATCGCATCAGACAGGGTTGTGGATGGCGTTCGCCTTGACTTCAGCTTGTCCTGCTTCTGCACTGCAGCTTGCTTGGCGGGGACTGCCGCCATGGATGTCTGCGTCGTGGGTGTTTGAACGGACAACGCCATTGAGGCATCAATCAACGTCGAACAAACTCCGGGACCCTGGGATTCGCCGGCGACTGAGCCGAGAGAACCAAGATGGCTTCGCACTTATCGCAAGTGGCATATGCCCGGGCGTCGTAGCCCGGGAAAGAGTTGGGCGTGGACGGGATATCTCGAGCCTCTGACGCCGGGAGATTTTGCACGGTATTTATACCTGAGCTCCCGGTTGCTAGATGAACGGGAATGGAGGATTGAGCGAGCACCATCCAATGCGGTGCCATGCTCTGCGCACCGCGCACTGCGTAGGTAGTGCCTTCATCTAGACCATACCCAGTGGATTGGTAGGATCGTTGCGACATGATCTGGGGCCGCCCGGACAGGGCGATGTCGTTATTTTGAACACCGCACGCCTGCTTGGGCTCCGACTGGATGAATGCATCCTTTCGTGGGGTTGCTCCCTTGCGAGGTGGCATGCGAGCGGCCTCGGGAGGCATGGGCAGGTGTAAGCGACTTAAATTGGTAGGCCAAAGCCCCCCTGTCAGTCGCTGCGATTTGTTGGTTCAGCCTGGACATCTTGCCGTGATGCAGCTGGAGAGGGCCAGTGCTCAGCTAATCTACCGGTTTCCACAGGAATGTGAATTTGCTGCTCCAGGAGCCCACCCGTCCCTGCCTGGCCCTGGAGCAAACATCCCTCTCCAAGAAACAACTGCCATTTATCTCCATTCACACACTGCCGATGCGCCATTGGATTTTTAATACCATCATCAAGCTCCCGCAAACTTCGTGTGTGTCGACAATCCGCGGCCCGCCTCTGACCTCGAACCCGCATTTTCACCCCTCCGCTGTCACAGCTTGAATCCTAGGCGCCAGGACCGGGTCGCCCGCAATTTCTGACCCCAAGTTCCCACCCTCGCAGAAACACCAGACATAGCCCAGCGCCAACTCCCTCGCATGCCAGCCTGGTTGCGTACAAGCCCCGCAGTATGTCGTCGCCGATTAAGAAACAGCCTGAGGTGGTGGCGGACAGGGTGTTGAGGAGGCTGGAAATTAGCAAGGTAGGATGCCATTCCCTCGGAGTGCGCGGAACTGGGCTCTAAAGATCGGAATCGCAGATGGCTAGCAGGTTGCAAAATCGCCTCGCACTGGCACAATTCAAGACGAAGCATGGTTGGGAAGATCTTGCTCTAGAAAGTATCGAGGGTAAAGTTGAGGAAGAGATGCGCCGCAGACGACAACAGATGGAGGGCGATATTCTCTCCGACTCATCTTCGAGTGCCTCGGATCTCCCCTATCCCGCAAGGGCGCTCATGAGCTCGCCGCTCAAAGCACCATTTTTCTCCGACGCAATCGGGTCTAGCAACGGCAGCACGGGGCATCGGAAGCGGACATATATGGCTTCTTTTGACTACGTCGATTCCAGTCCGAGCAAGCGGTTCCGTCAGTCCCCGACTGCACATCGATCCTTCACCACAGGCAGCGCATGGAAAGGGCACCACCAACTAGCACAGTCATCGCCCATCAAGAAGCGCCAGCAACACTTCACCACTGCCGCAGGCCCGAATGTCTCGTTCTTTCCTGGGTCCAGGCAGTTTGACGGGCTCCCTACACCCAACTACGCCGCGCCCCACTCGGATGACGATGACGATCTCCTCCCCGCACACTCGTTCCGTGTCAACGGTCATACTTCACCGCCCAGAACACCCCCCATGAGGAGTCGCCCTCTTGTGAGCAAGAAGAACCGGGACAAGACACCGCCACCCGTGGTTGCTATCACAGAAACTAAGACTGGTGAAGAGGGCGCAGATTTGCTCATGTATCTTGCTGCCTCCCCTTCACCGGCAAATCCGCCGAGGCGAGATCCCGGGAGGATGGAGCCGCCGTCGACACCACCACCAAAGAATAAACTCGCCCTCCCATCGTCGATGATGACTACGCCAGGCGGGGGCAACCCATTCCCAGCCACCCCCGGCCTGGCCTTCGACTTTTCAGATTTCGTCCACATGACGCCCAGCCCGGCGCAAAAGCCATGGAAAACTCCACTTACAGGGGCAGGAGGCAAGACGCCGATGAGCATCGCGAGAAGGAGGTTAACGTTCGATGAGATCCCCTAAGTACAATGCTATTTGTTTTCCGATTATATCCCCTCATCCCTCTGCACTCGCACTACTTTTTGGGCTATATCATCGAGGCTGGGCCGCTTAGCGATTTTGTCTTCTTTTCTCTTCTTTTCTTCCTTCACCCTCTTGTGCAATCTGGCTTACAGTGCCCTCTGTGTTTTTCTAACGTCTGATCTGTCTGGAGCATCGGGGTTCACGGTGTTGGCCTCTTTTTTTTTGTCTTTCCGATACCTCCCCAGACCAAAGGGAGTCAATGGCACAACCAGCCAGGTCAACCATGACCAGCGTCCCCCCGCCGAGTTGTCGAACTGGCGGTGTGGTACGACGCATGACACAAACTACCAACTCACTCCGTGTGTGTTTTCTTGTTTCTTGGGAGTGGACGAGCCATTGGGCCGGAGGAAACGCGAATTGTGTACGATGGGACTTTCAATGGGTGTGAATGAAGTGGGGGTGTCGGTGGCTGGAAGGCGCTTCACCCTCCCATTGGAAACTTGGAATTGGGAAATTCTTGGGAAATGCGGGAGAGGGGGAGGACGCGACGAGGTGTCGTTGGTTTGGTAGAAGTCGCCAAAATGAACCAATAAATGAGCTGCATTAAATGACCCCGCGTGCCGCGTCCCTCAGAGTACCGCGTTTTCGTGACTTTTCGGGTCAATTTCGTGTCACGGGGACGCGGGTGGTAGCCAATCAGAGCAAGGTTAGAAATGCTATCAGGGGCGCATTGACATCCAAGCGCCGAGCTGGTCGCCTTGTTTCGCCTGTCTCACCGTTCTTGTTGAACTGGTGGTGATAATTTTTGGGACGAGCTTGGAGCCAACTGCCATGACACGGTCACTGCTAATTCTGGATTAGAGGTTTGCGAATTGAAAGCACGGAATACGGACCGTAAAGTAGGTTTGGTGGGTTATTGACGTTCGGGTCGTATCACACCCAGGACGAGCTGGTGCAGAATTCCCAAGGCTCCTGACTTTCACCTCCCCACACTCATTGACCAACGATCACCCCGTCAACTAAAGTCAACAGTGCGTTCAATTCAAATCAGTTCAGCCCCCTATATGCTTTTGCTACTACGCAAACAAACCGCAAAAAGATATCCCTAAGCGAGTGTCGTATCGTATCGTGTCGAAAGAAGCGATCAACCCATCCACACACCGACCCACACACCATCCGTTTTTGTTTTTCTTCAGTTGAGGAAAAAAAAACCAAAAACAAAAACGGGGTATAATATCTTATATGTACAGGCAACATCAACGTCATCCCAACCATCCCTCGTCCCTTAATCGCCTCGTTGTATATCCCCAGTTACAATTACTCCCCACCTTACACACAATCAACAGTCAAAAGTCAACAATCAACGGCACCAACAGCGCACATACGAAGAACAACCCAAGCCCAACGCCCGGCAGACAGAGACCCGACTACATCGCCTTCCCTACGCTCCTCTGACTGCCCACGCTGTTATTCCTCTTCACCCCCGCCTTCTCTGCCCTCTCCTTCTCCAGTCGGTCCCTCCACCCCTGAGTGGGGCTCGCCCTCGGCTCAGGCCCGTCCCATCTCGTTGCCGCTGGCCCGACATCCGGGCCGGGATCACTCCAGTCACCCATGCTGATCCCGCTGCTATACTTGCTTGTGAAACTCTCGGATCTCTGATGCGCTCCAGGCGGACGTCTGATGTCACCAGTCCCAACACCGCCGCTCACCCGACTACCCCTGCCATCGCTCCCCATGGTCCCAGCTGTGCTGCTGGTGATGCTGTTCTTCGCCGCACGTGCGCCGGCGAGGAGCTCAGGGCGTTCAAGGTCGAACGGGTCCGAGCGGAACTTGTTTCTCCGACCTGCAAACTCACCCACAGAGCCACCGCTGTCACGGCCGCCGTTGTAGATGGTGCTCGGCTGGCGGTTGGTAGTGCTGACGCTTTGGCCACGGGAGCGACGCATGTCAGAGATGTATGTCGAAGGTTTGGGCATGGTGGGAGGTGGGTCACGGATGGCGTTGGAGTCCGAGAAGGGATTGTTTGCGCTGCTGACCGCAAGGGGTGCAGGCTGGGCTGAGGTGTGGGCGAGGGCGTTGGCGTCGCTAAAGGGGTCGTCCTGTCGACTTCCAAAGTCAAGGTTGAGCCGGCCAAGGAAGTGATCCGCTGAACCAGCCGAGCCGTTCTTGCGGGAAAGGCTGGCGCGACGGCGTTGGGCTTCGCGGTCGAGCTCACCATCGTCCATGTTGAGGAGCGTGAGGAAATCGGGCTGGGCAGCGTTGACACCGCGCTTTTCATTGCGGCTGTCAGAGCTGGCGATGGATATGGCATCCTTGTCGATTCCCTTGCGCATGCGCCAGTTGAAGTTCATGTCGGCGGTCAGACGTGACCACCAGTCGAGGAAGCGGTCTTTGGAGGTGACTTCGTCTCTGCCGCCCGTGACGGAAGAGCCTGCTCGGCTGTGGCTGTTGGCCGGGTCCATGAACTGCGAGGTGCCACGGTCGAGGTTCACTGAGTGCGAGCCGCTCTTTTTGGTGAGGCTACTCATGCGGCCGCGGAACTTCTTGACGTTGTACCCCAAGGCGTTTCGGAACTTCTCGCCCATTGGCGTCGGCCCTATGCTTCCTCTGTTGATCACATATGCCCCCTTTTCATCACGGTAGTTGGCCGCGTCCAATGGAGTGAGCAGGGTGCTTCTCCTCTTCTTGATCACCCGCCTCCTCCACCACCAGATGAGAAACGCTGCAATGCTGATGGCTACCACTCCGCCAATGACGCCTCCAGCTACGGCCACTGTCGACTGGACTGTGTTGCTGCTCGAGTTCGGGACTGCGCTCACGGCCGAGTTTGTTGTTGGCGCATTCGATTCGGCTGCCGCGCCGCCGTTGCTCGGTACTGTGGGAAGCGGAGTGAGGAGAGACGTCGCTTCCGGCGTATCGGTCAACGCTGGCGAGAGCGAGACTTCCGGGGTGGCTGCTGGTCGTGAATTCGCTCCTACATCTACCGCCGAGGCTGTTATGCTGACATCAGTTTCACTGATCTCTAACCCAGATGTGGCTTGTGTCTGTGAAGAAGTGGTAATGACTGTAAAGGTTGGGAGAGTAGGACTGTTTGCAGGAGGCGCGGCAGCGGGAGCCGTCGCGGCCAACGCCGGGGGCGCGGGACCGTCATCGTTTCCCAACTGCGTTGCCAGCGCTGCGATGTTCAGAACCAAACTCGATGTGGTGGTGCTTGTGCTGGTACTGAAGGAGGAGCTGGTCGTACTAGCTGCGCCTGTGAATTGAGCGTCCGCGGGTGCGGGATTCGCCTCTGGGCCATTGTCCACTGCTTGGACGGGCGCCGCTGCCTGTGTCGTCGCCGCCGCCGCTGGTGGAACTGGTGGAGCCGCGTCGACCGAAGCCACCGCCGGGGCATTCGAGGCCGCCGCCGCCGTCCTAGGCACCGCTGTGCATCTTCTCCCGTCGATTGTCGTCAAAAACGCTCCCGCTGGGAGTGCTGCGCCAGACATTTTGAGATCCCGCTCTGTCAATTTCTCTCCGGCGAGTCCAGTCGCTCGAAATCGTAGGTAGGTGGCACCCAGGCCAAAAAAAAAAAGCACTCAGCAAGAACGCAAATCGGGAGAAACGAATACAGAAACGGGACACCCGGCCACTAGGGCCATCTAAGTCATTGCAAGATCATGAACTTGGAGTGCAAGGAGAGAAAGAAGAGGAATTCCTCCCTTGGAGGCAAGCGAAAACGACACAAGACCGCCGGCTAAACAGAGAGCCAGCAACGCCTGGCGATGCGGATGCGGATGAATTGGTGAGAATCAACGGAGAAGCGGGAGAAGGGGGAGACCTGGGGCATGGCGGGTGGAAGAGACGACCCGGCCAACCATCCCCTCTCCTCCCCGTGGTCACCCAGTTGCTGGTGTCTGGGCTGGAGCGTCGGGAGCATGTCGCATGCGCCGCTTCCCACGCGGCGGAGTGACTTGCATGGCCAGCCGAGTCCATCTCTATCCCAATCCGGCGAACTCTGAGACCGTCTGCACGGGCATTGATGGTGTAGCAGTTTGAGAGCCCAGCAATGTTTGATGGGCGGCGGCACCGGGCTGGGATTGGCCAGCCAGATGAGACGCCGCGAAAGGAGGTCTTGGGTGAGGCTCTTCCTCAGCGGGGAAGCTTGACTTCCGAGGGTTCGAGAGTCGCTTTGAGATTAAAACCCCTGTCCTGTGACACACTTGACGCACCTTCAACGAGCGGATGGCGTCTTGGCGGGGAACCCCTCTACGACCACCAAGACAAAAGGAGGGGTCCATCCTTGCGCTCCCATTGATATCTGGTTGTATCCCTAAGAGATTTGCGACGGAATCTTATGCGCTTGTGGCCACTGATGAAAAGCATCTGAACTTCTGAAGTGATGGTGTGGGAATGCCTGGGAGGTCTTACTGAGCAAAAGCCGCACAAAGCGCGAATGATCACGATGATGCGTTGGTGTTGAAACAGCACGAGGGGTTTCCGATGCCATCTATCCACATCTTTAGCTGGACTCCGGATGAACCGTTCGACGAAGAGAGCCTCGGTGGACTCGCACACTTGCGTGGTTGGTCCTTGATGCAATCCCTGCTTGGTCCTGCCTACTGTTGTCCCGCTGGAGGAAGTGACGACAGAGAAGCCCTTCCACACGGTTGCTATTGGCAAAATTGATTACCGACAAAAACCGACGTAAGGGGAACACGAAAAGGAGGGCTAAAAATCCGGGTGCATTGTTCTAATGTTCTCGTCTTGTTTGTCTCTACTAGATCGTCAGCACATCAGGACGGTAAAAGGAACCGCTGGCAAAAATAGACTGGCAACTGAGCTCACGAAACCTACATCGCTCGCGAAACTTCTGTCAAAAGATCGCCGCCAATAGAGCAGCAGCCTTTGGAGGTGCGGGGCACTCAGAATGCAGCATAGGCCTCCATTCTGCCTTTTGCACCAGGCCGAATGAGGAGCAAAGAGCGGCCAAGAATGGGGGACTGCATGTCGGCCATCTCTTGCGAGGTAGGTGAGTTGGGTTGGGAATTGAGAAGCGCTTGACCCGCACGACCCTTTCCCGCGCATTCTCCTTCATGCGCTATTTGACCCTCGATTCCGAGGGCACCAGACTGAGCGGTCAGACACCGTCCTTCTGCATCTTCCACCAACTTTGGACCTCGAAGAGCTCTTTTGGCGCGGCTGCCACCCTCCGGCGCCGACCAGCCCGAAAAAGCCCACCAACACCGGTTCCGGGGTCTGGGTTCCGGTCGATTAGCGCCCGTTCTTGGCTGTCAGAAGCGGGGTTGTCCTGCCGCCGTCTCACTGTTTCCTCTCCTCCGTCACCCCCGGAGTTCCAGCTCCATTATTATCACAGCTACATCGGACTTCGACGAGTTAGTCCCCGGCTAGCGATTGAGAAATTATTGTCACTTCCAGCTCCGCGTTTCACTCCGATCTCACGGGCCCAAAGCTCTAGGCGCCACGCTGGGTACCTTGGACGCCTTCACGATTGCCTCAGTAGGCTGCCCAACCACACGGGCTCCCGTCCCCCATCAACCGCTGGTCGATCCCATTTCGGCACGGCAACATGTTTGGCAACCTGGGCCACCTGAGTAAGTGAGGCGGTGTTGTGTTACTTGGAGCACCATCCATTACTACATAGTTATTGGTGGAGAGAAAGTGCCATGCCCCCCCCCTTTTTTTTTTTTTTTTTAAGAAACCGTCTTGGTGTCCTTGATCCTCGATGCGTCTTCGTGGTGCGCCTAAGTGGCTTCTCTGATTGTCGTTCCCGGCCTGTTCCTGTATGATCATCTTCGGCCCTGGCAGTGCCCGTTTTCAGAGTCTTAGCCCAGCAATGTGGCAACTAAGATCAACCGCACCATTTATCTCCTTTGTTTCAATACCTGTTTCTGTATCTGATCGTGCTGTCTAGTCCCCACGGGGCTGGTGCCCCAGGCTCCTCCGAAGGAAGTTCCACCGCCGACACCTGTCAACTTTCCCCGGTGCTTTCCGCAGCACCGAACAGATGACCTTGAAGGAGATGGCTCGGGCCGTCCGCCCAAGCACCTAGCCTCGGTCCTGCAGGGAATCATACGCCCGACAGAGGTGACAGTCGCCCATCTTGCTGCCCTGGGATCGTATGTGATAAATGACTCGACCATTACTGAGCTGATTCCGGATCCGGCTTACATCCCAGATTTCACAGCGTGGGAGGCACTGTCAGCTGATGAAGCCCACTCCGTGAATGAAAGCACCCGAAAAAAGATCAATACCGGTGCTCTCTCTCCGGGATGCCAGGCCTATCTTGAGCGCAAGCGAGAGCTTTCAATTTCAAATACTTTGGCATATCGTGCGATCCGCCGCGTTACCCCACCTAAAGGGCAAACTCAGGCCCGTCTGGGGAACTCGTTCGAGTTCTTCCGGTTCCTTGAACTTCTTTCGACGTTCTGGGACGACAGCACACAAGACGCTGTGCCAGAAGAGAACCCCCAAGAGGCCAAAAATGACAAGCCAGAAGGGGACAGCGAAGAGGCAAAGCCCGCCCTTGCTCCCCGCGAAATACGATTTTACCGCACCGGCGCCGGCCACCAAATGCCCCCGGACTATCGTCAAAACATAGTCACGGCGTTTTTGAAGCTTGTAGCGTACGACTTTGGCTGCAATGCCTCGGCCCCACGGACAGAGCCCCGTCTCTATGTTTCATCCCCGGCTTCCTCTCCAAGAGTGCGAAGCTCATATTTCTCATCGGGCTGCACCTTCATCTTTCGCACGCCGACTACCCGCGAGGCCGCCCGGGCCGGCATTGTTGAAGGTCCTCTAGCTGCTATCAGCGCCCGGCATACCGTCACCTTTCCAGCTCCTCGTCCCGATTCGACCCCGGCCGCAGACCGGGATTCCACTCTGGATCTAGCCCGTGAGCTTATTGCCGCCCTTATTACGGCCCAGCATCGTGCCCGCGAAGGTCGTGAAGAGAAGCGGATCGGGGAGAGTGCCTGGTGGGCAACCAAGCCCCGTTGGGGTGGCGGATCTGGTGGGCCGATTGGTCGTGAAATTGACAACCAGTCCGGCGCAGACGATGCTGTTGGTGATAAGGATGTCCCACCTTTGGAGGAAGCTCAATCATCTGCTCCCGCTTCGGATGCTGTCCCGCCACCAACGAGCCGGCCAAGCTCCAAAAACATTGACGATTTACGCCGTTCCAAGTATCTGTCACTCAGGGGAAGTGGAGGGGAAAAGGGGGCGAAGCGGCAGAAGAAAAGTGGAAACTTGCCCATGTATGACAATTACAGGATGGTGCGGCCACCCTCGGCAGCCTGGGACAAGAAGACGAAATATATGGCGGTCGGGAGGAAGAAGGGCGTCGATTACGACGACGTGTTCGTGGTGAGCACACTATTTCACCATATGAGCGTGCTACGGGTACGAGTGCCGGATAGTCTGTTGAAGGCTTTGGATGGGGAAGAGGTTGAGCCTTGGGGGAAGCTGGAGGTTAGGAGGAGCAAATGGTTTGACTTCTTCAAGGCTGAGGACAGGGTCGAGGCGATGCAGTTGGTCTGGAGCATGATGAATTGGATGATGAGGGCAGAGGAGGAGGATCAGAAGGCGGATGAAGATGTTGAAATGGGGGATACCTAGTGTTTGAAACTCTACTACGAGAAGCAGCCGTGGATGAGAGTAGATGAGATGTAGACGAAAAGATAACCAAAATCCGCAGAGGGCATGGAAATGGGAAAGATTGTGAACTGAGAACTCCTGACAGATGTGGGCTATCGCTTCCCAAACCTAGAGGATAGTGGGCGTTAGAACCCAAACGGGGTTCTAAACTCATGGATTTTTTTTATTATTTTTTGTATTATGGGATACCGGCATGCTGAATCAGTATCAGATTTGGACTGTCGTTTTCTCGTGGACTTGCCGGGCCAAGCAAGATTAGTTTGAGTTGGTCGTTCGAAGATTCTTAGCGAGGCCGTTGAGCCCCAGCCATTTGCCAAGCAGCAGGCCTAACAAGCCTGAGCAGCAAGGTTGCGCGCTGCGGGGCACCTTGAGGTACCTCCCCTGTAAGCGTCGACGTCACCTGGCGGCAGCCGCGTTCTCCCCGCCTGCCCGGACAGCCTTGCCGCGACAAGGCTCTTGAGGTCCAGACTACCTTCAAAGCTTAAGCCAGCACCGACCGATCAGACGCGTTGGCCCATTTTAGCGACACGCACTGTGTGTAGGCCAAATCGCAACACTGCCTTCGACCCTTGAACGGCACCCGACGCTGCGCTGAATCGCAGACAGACGGAATGTTGACGCCGCTCGAGCCCCACGATGCTTCGCAGCAATAAGACGACCGCCTCGGTCTTGCAGAAAACATACGACGACTGCTATCTGACATGCTCAACAGCGGTCTACTATGAGAGCCAAGGGGACGAAGACGAAGCCATGCGTTGTTGGAAACAGGCCCTAGACCGACTCTGCGACCACCAAGCAAGCCGCCTCCTTCCCGACTTCACGCCTCGCAGCGAGACTGAGAAGGCTCTGGTCGACAGCCTGAGGCAGTTGGAGCTACAGTGTAAGGAGCGGATAGACCTTTTAGAAGCCCTCGCTCTGTCACGCCGGGATTACACCCACGACTTGTCGCAAGCAATGGGGGCAGGGTCCAGCAAGTCACCCGGTGTCGAGCCTCCGGGGGCTGAGAACCAAGAAAGGGGATGGATAGGGAACGGCACTATACCGGCGATCTCCTACAATGAGCTGTCCAGACCGGCACTGCCAAAGAGGCCGTCCGCTGGCACTCGCACGTCATCAGAGCGACTGAGCGTTGGACCGTCCAGGTCGCCCGTCAACGAAGTTACCGACCCGAATTTGGCTTCCTCACCACATACCATGCAGATCCCACAAGAAGATACTCCTAGGCGAAGCAGCCCCGAGAGACACACAATGCGCACCACGCTGCGTCCTCGCCCCAGTGACAAGCCTTCCCAGTCGACTCCGCGGCGCAATCCTTCCAGGCCTGTCGATGGCCCAGGTGCCAGCAAGGCGGCAAGCTTAGCGTGGACGGCATTGGGTAGGGGAGAGAAAAGCAACCAAGCGTCAAGTAGCAGCCAGTCACAGCCAACCTCGACAGTTCCGAGCCCGTTAAACCGGTCTCGTAAAAGTCTGGATGCGTCGGGCAGGCAGTGGGACAGCCATTCCAGAAGACTTGTCACCCCCCGCAACGGGAGTCCAGTAAAGGACCCGGACGAAAGGACAAGCTTGGAACTGGGGACTGATAGCCATCGCCGCCTTGACTATAGTTTGCCGATCGGGACACCTTCCTTGTCCGTCAGCGCGGCAGCAAATGCGATTAACTCGTCGATCATGAAAGACGGGCCCCGACGTTCTCCGCCAGATACAGAACGTCAATTCCGTCAAAAAGGCACCTCGCCTTACACCCCGAGGCCGGGCGCTACAAGGCTTGATAGTGGTTTGGGTGCCAAACACTCTAGTGGCTCGACGCAGAGGATATTGGATCGAAAGACGTTATCAGAATCGACGATTACTCGAAGACCGGTGGGATCCAGTACCAAGACGTCAACACCCACTAGGACGACCAAGAGCGCCGAGAAACCGGACACCCTCACTCGCAGCCTCTCCAATCGTCTCTCTTCCTCAAGCCTCGACGAACCAGCTCCTTCGTCTCGTCGGCAAAGAGCCGCTCAGAAGCAAGCCCTTGCCGCAGATCTTACCTCCCGCTCGTCGTCCCCGTCGGACGAGGAAGAAACCACAGCATCTATGACTTGGGTCAACCGCAAAGCCAAGATTCTTCGCAAGTTGCCACCCAATGTTGACGTCCAAGCAGCAAAACAGATTCTCAACGAGATTGTGGTCCAGGGCGATGAAGTTCATTGGTCCGACATCGCAGGTCTCGGGGTCGCCAAAGGGGCTCTTCGCGAGGCTGTCGTCTATCCCTTTCTACGACCCGATCTCTTCATGGGTCTGCGCGAGCCCGCCAGGGGTATGCTGTTGTTTGGCCCACCCGGCACAGGAAAGACGATGCTTGCGCGCGCAGTAGCCACCGAGTCGAGATCGACATTCTTCTCCATTAGTGCGAGCAGTTTGACCAGCAAGTATCTTGGCGAAAGCGAAAAGCTAGTGAGGGCCCTATTTGTGCTTGCCAAGATGCTCGCGCCGAGTATCATCTTTGTGGATGAGATTGATTCGTTGTTGTCTAAACGTTCGGGGAGCGGGGAGCACGAGGCCACGAGACGGATCAAAACAGAGTTTCTGATCCAGTGGAGTGACTTGCAACGGGCTGCGGCTGGCAGGGAGCTCAGCGAAGGAGAAAAGGAAAAGGGGGACGCAAATCGCGTGCTTGTTCTCGCGGCGACAAACCTACCCTGGGTTATTGATGAAGCTGCCCGCAGGAGATTTGTGAGGAGACAGTACATACCGCTGCCAGAAGGCGAGACAAGAAGGGTGCAGCTTGAGGGCTTGTTAAAGAGACAGAAGCACGGGCTCGGGGAAGAGGAGATCAAGAGGCTAGTGGATTTGACTGATGGTGAGTGCAGCATCACATCTAAAGTGGCCGGTTATATTGACGACAACAGGCTTCTCCGGCTCTGATATCACGGCTCTAGCAAAAGACGCAGCGATGGGGCCGCTTCGATCGCTGGGTGAGGCGCTGTTGCACATGACGATGGACGAGATAAGGCCCATCGAGATGGCAGATTTCGAGGCAAGTCTCAAGACAATTCGCCCCAGCGTAAGCAAGGGGAGCTTGAAGCAGTATGAGGATTGGGCAGGAGAGTTCGGTGAACGTGGTGGTTGATACAGGAAACATAGCGTTTGGCGTTGGAGTGTTGGAACGAGTTGGCGGCCGCATCGGGAGGTTTTTGGCTTGCATGGCGTCTCTGAATGGAAAAGAATTCGTTTCGTTCGTTGTGCCCAACCCATACATATATTTACACTCTTGCCAGTAGTGTACAATCATATTCATACACCCCGCCCCTTTTGCCTCAACCGACTCAGTCAACCTCGCTCTCGATCGATGCCCCCTTCCCAACCTTCAGCTTGGCCGCCACAACAGCCCTCCTCGCCCGCGCAGCCGTCTTCTCAGCAATCGATAATGACGTCTCTATACTCTTCATCTGCTTCTTCAGCGCCCTTCTCTCGCTCTTCACCCGCATCTCCTCTTCCAGCTCCGCATTCCTCTCGGCCTCAGTCGGGATCGGCGGTCGTTCGTCAATCGGCGTGCCATATGGTTTGATGATCTGCGTCACGATATGCCGTTTATGCTTGGACGCCCGCCACCCGGGCATGATAGAGACAACATCGCCAGCGCGGAGGGAGTCCCGAGGGTCGTGGACAAGGTACGTTTTGGGGGCGTTGAAGTACTACATCTATCTGTAAGCAACTGCGCAGAAGACAGTGGACTAGGACACGCATACCTTTTTGACAAAGTTGTTCCATTTCTGGGCGCCTACTTGCACCTTGACCGTCTTGGACATGAGACCTGCCGTGACAACCACACCGTGCATCTCCCGAAAGCTTTTTCTTGCGGCTTCGGCCGCCTTGGTGGCGACGGAAGCCATTTTGACCGAGGAAGTCCGGACACAGGCCTGGAGAGAGAAAAGGAGACGGGTATCAATTGAGCAGCGGGTGGACGTAGGTTTCGGCGGTTCTGGTCGACGAGGGCGGATTCTTCGTGGTGTTCCTGACCCAAATTTTTGGAACGCTGCGATGGAAGCACCAACGCCAAGCATGCGCCCGCCAGCGGTTGAAAGTGGGTCCATCCCGGCCTTCGAGGTACCCAGGTACCTTGCACACGAATGGCCTTCACGGATGGACAATGATTGTGATGCAAAACAATTTACTTCTCAGTTTGATATCAAGCTACGCAACCGCCCATAAACCAAAAAAAAAAACCTCGATGCGCCTATCGCGAATGCTTGTCAGGGATATCACTCAGAACACTTCTCGTAATCGTAACCCGAACCCTTCTTCTCAGCACCACTCCACACGACTGTTCGTTGTCAAGAATCACCACTTCCAACACCAACATGCGGCTGTCCTTCACCCAACGTGACCGTTTTCAACTTCGTCCTCCTCCTTGGTGGGGGAAGCTTGGGCGGGGCCTTCTTTGTTCCATTGCCGTTCAGATGTAATGTTGTGATTACTGGTAACGGGGCCATTGGGACTCCATGACGATGCTTAGGCACCTCGGGAAGCGATTTCTGTGACCGCAGCGTCCTCGGCTGTGGCCTATGTGGCCTCGGTAGTTTACCGTCCTGTTTTGTGTGCTCGTTGTCAGTGAGCTTAGCACCTCCAGCCTCCGCATCGGCCTTGATGCTCGGTGTCTGAACCCCTGGTTTCTCGGAAACATTTGCAATGACGCTAACGGCACTACCGGTCTGCGAGATGGAAAGACTCCCAAGTGGACTTGTGGGCGAGGCTTCTAGTGACGGCTCATCTTCCAAAAGCCAGGGGGTTTTCGCCACACGCTCAATGAGTCGAAGAGTTGTGGGCTCGGGTGGAGTGAAATGAAAGTTGCCAGAGCCGCGAAGGCATTCAAGGAGACTGAGGATTTGGTCTCGTTTGTAATGGGGCGGTTGGCTGAGCTGGGTGTGCGATAGGAGAGGCGCTAACACTCGCAAGTACGTATGTCGCAGAACGTTCATCTCACTTGGTAGGTCGAGGAGATTGCGAATGATAACGTCCAAGAGGACCCGCAGGTCGTTTGTGTAAAAGTATTCGCACGTGGTATTCGTGGTGAAGAGGAGATAGAGCAGCTTCAAGATGAGCAACTGAAGGGCTGTTTCCGTCTCGCGGTTCAGGAGAAGGATGATATTCTCGCCAAATGTACGAAAGTCAGGGCCGTGTATGCTCAAAACTTTGATGACTCGATTTGTAAGTGGCGCAGAGGGCGATGCTGGCGAGACTGCAGCCGAGGTTGAGGCCACCATGTACTGCTCGTTCAAGACAAGCTGCTTGGTATTAGTGATTGTGCCAGAGAAGAGTAGCGGGGGCTACAAACCAGAACCCGAATCACAGGGTAGTGATATGGATCGTGCACATCGTCTGAGAGAGCCTCGATGAGACCAAATAGGTAGCCCACAAACCCGTCATCGACTTGTAGGAGATCCTCTGGCCGCAAACGCTCGATCCGGGACATCTCGTACATCAATTCCAGAAGAAGCCGGTGTAGTCGTCGGTCGTGGCCTCCGCATGACTTGATAAGGTCTAGTAATCGTCCAAAACAACTCTCCGCGATCATCCGCCGAAAGGTCCCTTCTTCGCGCCGACCATCGAGCAACAGGAAGTTGGCGATGATATGGAGCGGTCCGAGTTCGTCCTCCTGCAAAAGACTGTATATAATCTGTGTCCGCACATAGTCGCTATTTTCGGAAAATATGGGGCTTTCTATGAGCTTCTGAGAGCAGGTTGCGACATCGTCCTCGCTATCGAGATAGCGGTCTCGGCCGTTTGCCACGAGATCCAGCCACGCGCGCAAAGCATTGTCGAGCGATTCGTGGCAGGGGCAGGGTCTGGATACAATGTCGTTCAAGGCTAGAATGTGTTGGTCAGGGCGCAAACTTTGTGTGCATGTTGCAGCGCGAGGGGAACAAACCAGACCAAAACTGCTGCTCGTCCTCGACCGACACGGCCACCGCAAAGTCGGCCATGTTCTCAAGCGAACGGCACCACACCAGCGGTTAAGGGGCTTGGCATTACAGGTGCAACACGAGTTTACCGACAGTATGGCCGGAATACGTCGCATCGCGGACTCTTGGTGTTGAGTTTTGGGACTTGCAACAAAACTCACATAGCCTGGCGATCGTGACAAGGTAGTTTCCACCTCGGCCGCGACTGCGCTGATGTGATGATGGAGGGGTGAGAAGCTTGGCTGCCATAACGCCTATCCTGTTTGGTCTGTGTTTCAGAAGCACGGGCCAGGTACTTCGGTGTTGCTAAACCCAGAGTCTTGCAAACCTTGAGGTCCTGGCTGCGCTTGGCGCGCCTAACACGCTGGCAAGTCGCCACGAAGAATGGACTCATGCAGCATATTCACTCTTAACACATGTATTTTCCAAGTTCAAGTATTGATATTTTTACGTTTGCGCATTGAAATGTTGATTCTTCAATGCCTTGCACAATCCACGAGGTCCCACTTCTCTCGTCCAACATTATTTGGTCATTTATCAGGTGACAGCACCAAATACTGCTAGGTAGCAAACTTTGATCACGGCTTCACCAAAATATGACATCCCGATTTATTATTCGGGAGCCTTATTATGATAACAACACGCGGAGCTCTCCCGATGTCCTTGGGAACAGTGCCCTCAAACTTTGTGCCTCCTCCTCGCCACCAGCATCAGCCTTCTGCTCCGCCAACTCGTCTGCTGACATCAAGATTTCCTCCACGTGCTCGAAATCCACACAGAACCGCTCTGCAGCCTGTTCGGTAACATCTCTGGCCAGTTTGGCATCTTGCAGATGGCGCAAGTTTTCCACGGCGTCCATCAGTGCTGACGGCAGGAAGTTGTCCAGTGTCTGGCTCGCCCTTGTCAATGCCGGGGGCTGAACCGCGTCAAGAGAGTTTACTTTTTCGATATCTTCATTGTTGTCCGTCAGAGGCGCCAATGCGCCGATGAGCGAATCCAGGCCAGATTCGATTCGGAAGAAGCCGTATTGGCTCTCCACTAGCTCTGTTCTCTCCTCATCGATCTTTGTCTGAATCTGGCGGGCCTTCCCCTTCGTAAAGTCATATCTTGACAAAGAATGCCGGGCGAGGAGAAGGCAATTGATAAGGAATATCGAATTTGACGGCGGAGCGATGGCTTGCGACATGTTGGCGCACCCTGAGAGGAACGGGTTGAAAACTTCCGCCAATACCGGCTCAAAATCCGCTTCCCGATCGTTTGCTGCTGTGAGAGAGGTTTCGTAAGTTGCCATGATAGCGGATAGTTGTTCCAAAGCATCAATGAGGAAGTCGGGAGGTCGGAGGTCGGCGGGAGTATGCTGAAAGTCACCTTGCAGTGTCGCGACATGGTCCCGTGCTAGTGATCGGAACTGTCGCAGAGCTTCTGCTTCTAACAACCCCAAGGCTTCAACAAGAGCCGATCCCGAACTCAGCAACCTGGTAAACGTGGATTTGTAAAAGTTGAGAAGGTTGGCCAGCTTGTAGGCCAATATGATCTCCTCGTTTGTCTGAATGACCTGCTCAACCCTCTGCCGTAGCGCCCGTGAAGCACCTGACATATCGCGATCAACAAGTTCGTTCAGGGCCGTGACAGGATCAAAATCTGCAGGTGCCTCTCCATCGTCCACGACAAGCCGCCAAACCTCGTTCTCCCGGCCCGCCTGGATGCCCTTGGCAATCTCGTCACCATCAGAGATGAACAAAACTTCAAGGGCTTCCCTCTCGCCGACAGCGGCAGAATGGGCCCAGGCGAGCATATCGCCCACATACCGTAACGTATCATGGGCCGCGAGCTCGATCGGTTTCACGGAGGCGTCAACAGCACCATTCCGAGAACTGCCGGTCAGAGCTGTGCTGAGCGAATCAGACAAGACTTGTTCTCTTGCCTCGGCAAGAAAATCGAGACAATTCTGGAAAAGAGAGGGCCTTTCGGCCAGGACGCGAAGGGCACGGCGAATTGATGATCCAATCTGAGGGCTCTCAAGATTTAGTGTCTTGAGCTCTCGCTGCACCCATCTGTAAAGCTTCTGAAAGCCGAGGTTCAGGTTTTTAGAGGTCTGTTCCATGACCTCCAGGCCCAAGGTTTGGTTTTCGAACCCGAGGAGTACTTCACAATCTTGGCTGATCTTTTTGGCCTTTTGGAGGGCCGAGAAAAATCGGTCGTCGACGGGCTCAGAACTTAGAGTTAGGGCCGCTGTCTCATCCTCTGTGAGAATAAAGCTGGTATTGAAAGCCTTTAGTAAGCTCTGCTTGCGCTCCAGCTGCTGTCTTTTGGCCATCAATTGAGAGGCCTCATCCAACGTAGCCGAGGTCGCCTCTTGTGCTGCAGTTATCTGAGACTTGATCTCCTGGTAGCTCTCATTAAGTTTGCCAATGGTTGCCCCGATTCGTGAAAGTTGCTGGGTGTCCATGAGTCCCAAAGCGTAGGCTAGGTGCAATTGATGGTCATACCTGGGCAACCTTCGCAAATTCATTGATAATCTCGCCATTGCTGTCGATAACCTCCTTTTGCAAATCTAACCGCAGTTGCCTCCGTGTTTCGGGAGTGCTGTGGACCCCACGCTCATCGAGGAGCGTGAGAGACTCGCGGAATTCGGTGTCGGCATATGAAGACGAGAGAACAGTGGTAACTTTGGACGAGAGCGGATTCGCACTTTTTGTGAACGAAGGACTCTGCGGGCTAGTGGGGGATAAGAGAGTGTGGTCGTCGCGGGGCGGCAACAGGGAGCTCATGTTGAGTCGTTCACGTGTCTTGTTGAGGCGAGGGTTGGCAGCGTGGTGCTTCGCCAGGGTTCAAGCTCACAACGCGCTCCGGTGCACCAGCTGGCAAGACGATGCCAAGGCCTCTCCGCTGAAGTTGCTCGCACCTCGGCTTGTGAGGCTTGCCGGGTTACCCCTGGGCCCCAGCAGGAAGCTTCACCGATAAGAGATAAGGCCCACACCGCCTTCCAGGAAAGGTTAGGCACAAGCTTGGACCCCACGTCATTCCGGCGGCATTGTCACCTGGACAGGGCAGCCGACAGGCAGCCAGCTCCGACGAACAGCATCCCTTCAGCCCTTGACCTTGATGCCCCTGCCATATGACTGCGAGGTAACCAAGATTTACGCCTCCTGACGCCCAGGAAGCAGCTGCTGGTCTTCTACGAGGACAACCGATCTCAGGACCGCAGCTGCTGCGATTTCAGTCATCTGTCCCTCTGCCCAAGCCATCACTACCTACCGACCGACGCGACGAACCTTCGCAACTTTTCAGTTTTACCCCAACAGAACTCCCACCCAACTCCGAGCGGAAACCCCTACCATGGTTTTCCGTCAAGAGTAGCATCACAACCATAGTCTTTCCGACTTAGCAGTCATGACTTCCAACGTCTTCGCCAGACTTGTCACCCCTTCCCGCGGCGGCCGATCATTCTACGAAGAGTTAAGAGGAAGGGATGATTCGGACGGGGACCGCGATGGTCTCTTGGATGAAGAAAACCTCAACCACAACTTTCATGATTACGATTTAGAAAATGCAGAAGGCCTTGGGGTCGATGATAGCCACCCCACGCTGCCCGGTAGAGGCAACTCCCGTGGCCGGGGAACCTCCGGCGGTCGGGCGCAACAGGTTTGGCCGACCCATGACGAGGACGGCAATAACGAGGTGCCCGCGTCTCTGTTGATGGAACCACCCGATGATGCAGCTGGCGCATACGACCAGTCCCGCCGACACCAGCCCGGGCACCGCAGCCAGGCCATTCCCGGCCCGTCGAGAGCCCGTCCCCAGTGGGAGGCGGCCCAAGTACACCAGCGACTACATGATGATACTTTTGGCTCGAGGGGCCACAAAGGCACCCCTGGTTCATTCCTTGTTGGTGTAATATCTGGCAGCTCCAAGAAAAAAGCCGAGTGGAGGTGGGCCAACGTTTCCAACCTGGACGCCTTCATCAAGGATGTCTACGATTACTACGTCGGGTGTGGAATCTCCTGCATCATTCTTGAAAGGGTTATTCATTTGGCGTAAGTATCCTGAAGTCCCGCTCGTCGGTTTACGCTCACCCGGGTAGAAATGTTGCATTCGTTGCCTTTTTGTTGACGTTCCTCACACAATGTGTGGACTACGGCAAGATTCGGGGAAGCCAGAAACTCACCCAGATATTAGTTCCGCAGTGCACTAGGAACATGTCCGGACTGTGGAATCTTGGCCTCTGGATCTTTGCCTTTTACTTCATCTGGAAGTCGATCCAATATGTGCTCGACCTCCGCAGATTACTGCATGTCCGAGACTTTTATCTATACATGCTCAACATTCCGGACGATGACATGCAAACGATTACCTGGCAAGAAGTCGTGGCCCGCGTCATGGCCCTGAGGGATCAAAATCCGACGACGGCGACGACCCTAACACCGGCGCAGAGACAGTTTATCGGGAGCCAATCCAAAGAGAGACTAGACGCGTCTGACATTGCGAACCGCTTGATGAGACGGGAAAATTACCTGATTGCTCTGTTCAACAAGGACATTCTGAACTTGACGATTCCTCTCCCTTTCTTAAACAACTACCAGCTGCTCTCCCGCATCCTGGAGTGGACCCTGATGTTCAGTATCCTTGACTTTGTGTTTAATGAGCATAACCAGGTCAACCAGAAGTTTTTGAGATCGGATTACCGGGGTGAGCTGAGCAACAAGCTCCGTTCGAGGTTCAGATTCGCAGGCTTTATGATCCTCGTTCTGTCGCCCTTCGTGGTGGGATATCTCTTGCTCGTCTACTTTCTCACCTACTTCCACGTATGGAACCACTGCTCCCAACCGTGTAGCGCGTGCTAACTTTCGGCATAGGAAATACAAAAGAATCCCTCGGTCCTGACATCACGAATGTACACGCCCCTTGCCGAGTGGAAGTTTAGGGAGTTCAATGAACTTCCACACCTATTCCGGAAGCGTTTGGATATGTCGCAACCATTCGCCTCCCATTATATCGACCAATTCCCAAAAGTCAAGACAGAGATGGTCGCTAAGGTAGTAGCGTTCTCAGCCGGCTCTCTCGCGACGATTCTGGCAGTGGCCGCAATTATCGACAACGACTTCTTGATTGGATTCGAAATCACGCCGGATCGAAATGCGCTGTTCTATACCGCACTCTTTGGAAGTATCTGGGCGTTTGCTCGGGGCAGTATCTCGGGGGAAAATGCCGTTTTTGATCCCGAGTACGCCATGCGCAACGTCATCGAATACACACACTATAGTCCGGACCACTGGCAGGATAGGCTCCACAGCTTCGACATTAAGAAGGAGTTTTCGAGCCTATACAAGATGAAGATCATGATCTTTCTCGAGGAAATCATCAGCATCTTGACCGTGCCGTTTGTGCTCTTTACCAGCCTGCCCAAATCATCGGACCAAATCATCGACTTTTTCCGAGAGTTTACCATTCACATTGACGGACTGGGCTACGTCTGCTCTTTCGCAGAATTCAACTTCAAAACGGGCGTCGGTGCGTCGGGTAAGAAACCCGCTGAAGGTACAACTGACGTCCGCGACGATTACTACTCCACCAAACACGGCAAGATGGAAGCATCATACTATGGGTTTATGAATAACTACAATAATTTTGCTCTCAACCCAACAAGCACAAAGAGCGGCGTTCCGGGCCACCTTCCCCCGGGGATGCGCCACCCCTTCCATCCCCCGCCCGCGTGGCCGGGCATGACCTCGCCGGTCCTAGCTGCAGATATGCAGGCTTCTCGGATGGGTCGCTCTGAACGTAGGGCCAACGCCCGGACACCAGGCTTCGGCCCGGTAAGACACCCCGGGCATCTCAGCCCAATGGCCAGTATCTTGTTGGATCCCCACCACCAACCTTCTGGGAGGGGAACCCACCCAACACGCCAACAACGTGCAAGTGGAGGCTACCATGGTCAAGATGGCGACATCATCGAGGAGTCTGAGGATGGGCCCAGGACGGAGGAAGAGAGTGTCTACGAGACAGCAAACGGGCTAGACGAATCGGCATGGCAGACGTCGCCGACGAAGAATCTCAGCAGAGAGAATAGCGGCATTGACGGGGTCAAGGAGGACGGTGGCGTGGTGCACATGATCAAACAGTTCAACCAGGCGCAGTTGAACAGACGTCCTGGAGGGCTCAGGTAGTTGCAACTGCATGTGCAGGCGTTTTCGGTTATTGGATCAAAGGCGCATACATTGCGTACTTGGACAGGGCTGCTTCTCTCTCGGCCTTGGATAGATAATGTGGAGTTCCGGCGTTGGCAAATCGACTTTCGGACAAGGCAGCGCAGAAGTGCAGAGACAGGATAGGACAATACAAAACAAATGATATAACATACATGCAAAAGCCGGCATCAGAGCTGCGGCTTTTCTGTTTTGGCCAGAAACGAGGCGGGATGCCCGCCTTGAGTGACACATGCCTTCGTCCCCATGAATCCTGGCAACGCCGTCTGCTGGGGTCAATCGACCCACCAAACCCCAGGGTTATATCGCGGCAGGGAAGCAGTGCACCAGTCTGGAAAAGGCATGGCGCGCAGCGGCAAGCCCCAGAAATTGAAGAAATGATCGCCGTTATGCAGAGCCGCATCCGACATGCAACGACAATTCGTCTGCTGCACTTTTGACAGACCCCGCGCCCGTGCACCCACCATGGCTTTGGCTCGGACTGCTAGAATCGCTCTTGACCTTCTTAGATTGGCTTGTCTTCCCCAGACTTACAAAGACCATCGAATAGCATGATGCCAGGCTCCAACCTCCTTGGCGGCCCTTTTCCGTAATTCACATGCATCGCACAACACATTGAAGTATGGGAGAATAAATCGATACAATTGGGTATTCAACAACCCCGGGTCATCCAGTATCCGACTCTGGAGCAAAACTGCACAAATGAAACAGTTGACGAGCATTGGCAGCTCGGCGTGCATGCGCCGCACGATATTACAGGCTCATCACAAAGCCATTCACAGAAGATGATATCCTCCAGCAGCAGCCATGGCAATTAAGGCCCAAATCCGCGAAACTGGGTGGTTTGGAGTCGCCCCTGCGGTGACCAAGGGTGGCGAAGGAGAGCCCGTTGTCGTCGCTGCCGACAAAACCAAGAACTGTGACCAAGCGTTATCAGACTCCGAGCACTCAAGTAGTTATTGGGTTCCACTTACCCTATCAACCGTGTGGACAACACCATTGATGGCGAGAGCATCTCCTGCTTGAATCTGCGCCCCGCCGATGAATATAACGTCGCCGCGAACTGTCGCTGTCACATTGGTCCCGGCGAGAGTCTGGAAGACATCACCATTGCGAATCGATGGTGTATAGGCCGGGACGCCAACGACAATGTGCCGCCGCAGCTGCGCATCTGCCAGAGCGCTCGCGTTCCCGAAGACAGCATCGGTAGATGTTAGGATGGTGATTCTGGGCCTAGCCTCAACATCCTTCGGAATATTGGCTCGCTGAAGCCCTGCGAGGAATCCGGCGGCACTGATGATTGGAAGGGTTTCGGAAATGCTCCGCAGAAGAGTGAGGGCCCTGGCATTCAGTCAGTACGAACACATGAGGCCCCGGGCACGAGCTCATACCCAGCAATGGGACGGACAACCCCGCCATCCCAGCGGATGTCAACGCCTGTGACCTTGACACTTGCCCCCAGCCTAGTGAAGATGACACCCTAGTTTGCTCTGATATTTGTTGCTCTCTGGCACATCACCGCCGTCTTCGCTGTCATGTTCGGAAGTGAGGCAGCCCGACGGCGGAAAGCCGCAATGGTGGCCATTTGGAATCCCGGGGATGCTCTCCTGGTCTTGGAGTTTCTCGCGCGGTTCATCATGCATAGGATTCGGCCATACCCGCCACCACGTCAAGCGCCGCATGGGATTCCGTCACATCCCATTGACAAGTCAACGTCTCCATCTAGTGGTTGCGGAGCTCCCAGTACCAGAGGGCCACCTGGTACCACTGAGGAAGGAGGGCGTCTTCGTTCTTCTCCTTCGCGCGTCTTACGGACACCCGATGTTTTGTACGGTGTTGCGTTCTTTTTGGCCGCTCTCTTCATCTGGGCGGGAGGATCGCGATGGGTATTGTAGGGCCAGCGCTCATAAATGTTGGGAATTCCGCCCCCGTGCGGCCCTCAGAGGCTTTCTTTCCGGCGACCCCTGATGGAAGCGCCAGTCAGAGCCTTGAGCGGTTTGGGTTGATGGCGCCTGCGTCCCTCCTTGCACTCGGCAGCGCTGAGGCCGCTGAAGTGACGCTGAGGAACAAGGTAAACCTTGTCGAGGATATCTATCTCGGCGAGGTCCTCAACGGCGACTTCACAGACCGCGTCTATCGACTCAACTACAGCTATGCCCTCACTGGAACCGACCTTGGTCTTCGGTATGCCACCGGTCTGTCTCTCCCGGTAGATGGGTCGTACATCACCGGATATGGGTGGATCATGGGTGATCGCGTCCACCCACCCAATGAATCGGGTGACGTTTATCAACCCTGGGGACTGTATAGCCAGACTCCCCCCCTTTCCAGATCTCGCTAGGAGATCGTGATATCCGATATGCTCCAAGGGAAATCTTCCAGGTGCACTCCCGAGCAGCGAGACAGTTCGAGAAGGATTCAAACATATCCTTTGCGGTACTTGTCGGCTCTGCCCGCAGGGCCAGCATCAGCAACGGAGATGACCACTGGTATGCAACTGAGACCCGCCCGTTGGATATACCACGAGCACCATACAACGCTTCTTTTTGGATGAAAAGATTGCGCCCTGTCCTTTCCTGTTCGTAGCGGGACGAGTGGCGCGACGGTCCTCACGCTCTAAACTCGATGCGCGACATTACCTAACAAGATACCCGGGATAAGACTCGGCAGGGCTATTATGAAGGTTCTCGAGACAGCCTTCACAGTCCCATGATCATCGAGTTCGGCAATGCTAGCAGTGACTCGGCGCTGAGATCACGCACGACAAGCCCGAACGGTGTCATCGACGCAAGAGCATCTACAATCCGGGATGACCTGGAGCGGCTGCTGCTGGCCAGTTATATTGGCTCGCGCAATACGTTTACAAATGCGGCCACGTTTGACAGGGGCACAAAATACCGCAACATATTCAGGAGTGGGACAGGTGAGCTGGATGAAGGCGCCGGAGACTTTGTGGTTCCCAGCCCGGTCATCATCACTTTCTCTCTGGTTGGACTTATCATCCTGCCCGAGAGTTTGGTTTTCCTGATTGCTTTTAGGGTAACGTTGGGACTTGTCGTTGAGCGAGGCTACAAGAGCGCCAGAGAACGGGGGGAGCCAAACGGGAGATGGAAGCGGTTTAAAGCCTTCAAGGCAGTGCTGTTGCTCCGGGCCGCCTATGAGCTTGGAACGGGAGAGTCTGACGAGAGTACATAGCCTTGTAACAAGAGTCTCCCCTATGGGGGAGAAAGGGATACCTGGGCCCTCGCGGAATGCGGCCAACAGAGCTGTAAGGGTCACATGAGGATGGACACCCAGGGCGTCTCCACTAGGTAGGGTCAAGTCATGGGAGCTGTCTACCGCTTCGGGGAATGAATGCAATACGGCGGTTGGCGCCCGAATTGGTTCTGCTCCATTGGTTTTACCCACCAAAAACGCTTGAGGTCTCTAGAATGAATATTAGAGGGCCCCTGTATTGTATTGTCAAGGCTCATCGGGAGGGTAAATGTGTCTTGAGGCCTTGGTAGCTTGAATTTCTGGTATGGACTTGCTAGGAAGGCACAGCGCATAACCGGGGGCAAAGATGCCGCATGTAGCGCGGGAATCGAACGATTATGACGCTGGCTGCCAGGTGCACAAGCGAAGATGCAATTCTTACCTTTCCGGTTTAACTTTTATCGGTTTGGAGGAATACCATCACGCTCGTTCCATCCTCTCTAGACAAGAGTTTATGTTTTCGTTTCTCGCAGAATTAACATCGCTGTGCCATTGTGATATTTGTTTGCGCTTTTTGTTTGCGCTCTTTGTTTGCACCCGACCTAGCAGTTGTCCTCCGCTGTGAGAAGCAGAAGCAGAGGATATCACAGCGCCATCCGTCTGGCTAATGTGTGTTTGTTCTCGTCTGCTGACGGAAACTAGGGCCATGAAGTCATCTGTTGGGAATATACTACCTCCACAATAACTATGCCACGCAACATGAATGAGTCGCTTGCGGCTTGCCAGATCTCGGAGTGAGCCAGATCGCTGGGGTTCGCAGGGAGTCGCTCCAGGGTGCAATGAACGGGATTGGTAGTGCCAATAGCACAAACCACCGCTATCAGACCCCGGCGAACTCCTCGGAGGTCGGTGAATTGACAGGGATTGGCGCCGAGCCCCCGAGCTGGGGCTGCGGCGGGCAAACACATTTTTCTGACTGGAGCTGGAGCCGACAACGGTCTCGAAAAAATCGCCCATTTACCCATTTCAGACCTCACCGAGCCAACAGGATCCAGATCCCATTGCGGCGACAACCAAGTCCATACGCCGGCACGGCTCCTCTCAGAGATTTGCCGCGGTTCATTTTCGACGTTGGACGAAATCCTGAGCCGGGAGTGCGGTCGCTGCGGCGATTGTCTTCTTGCATTGCGTCACCTCGAGGTCTGCTCGATCCTCTGCGTTGACCGGCCATTGACCACGACCCCGAATTGCGACCCCAAGCACTCCGCCGTTTCCTGACAACCTACAAACAAATTCAACCCGTTCGACAACCTGGCTCTAAAGCTCGACACCCCGGGAGCTGCGGCTGCCCCAATGGCGCAGCCCAACCTCGAGTCCGAGGACGATTATGAGTATGTTGGCTATACCTCGGCTTGCGCTGGGATATTGGGCCATGGCGACGCTTCTGCCCGCCTCGCGCGACGACGACGGTATCGCCTGCTAATGCCTTGGCAGCTATGAGTCCCTCCCGCCCAACTTCTCGCTGCTGCAGAACATGGCAGCCGGCGCCTTCGCGGGCATCGCCGAGCACTGTGCCAGTAAGTCTACCCCTCCAATATTTCGCGCGAGTTCAGTCACCGGTCGGTGATTCCTCGTGGACACCATCGCCAAACCCCCCCTTCTGTACCCGGATCTACTCTAACATGGTATAGTGTACCCTATTGATGCGATCAAGGTGGGCATACCGGCGCTCCCGCGCGGCCCACCAATATCACGCTGACACCTTGATAGACTCGCATGCAGATAATCAACCCCTCCCCCTCGGCCGCATATAACGGAGTTATTCAGGGCACATATCGGATGGCGACAACAGAGGGTATTCTCAGTTTATGGCGCGGCATGTCCAGCGTAGTTGTGGGGGCTGGTATGTCGGCCATCTTTGCCCATGGAGGGCCATGAGCTAATCACCGTCGGCATAGGCCCGGCCCATGCCGTCTACTTCGCGACATACGAGGCGGTCAAGCATGTTATGGGAGGCAACAAGGCAGGCGAGCACCACCCGCTTGCCGCGGCAACGAGTGGTGCCTGCGCTACGATCGCCAGCGATGCGCTGATGAACCCATTTGACGGTATGCCACTTCTGTGCCCATGCCCCGCGACAGACTACTGACTGCCCGCAGTCATCAAGCAGAGGATGCAGATCCAAAACTCGGCAAAGATCTATCGCAATGTCTACGACTGCGCGAAATATGTGTACAAGAACGAGGGTCTTTCCGCCTTTTACGTCTCCTACCCCACAACCCTCTCCATGACTGTCCCCTTCACAGCCCTTCAGTTCCTCGCCTACGAGTCAATCTCAACCTGGATGAACCCCACCAAGAAGTACGATCCTCTTACCCACTGCCTGGCTGGTGCGGTGGGTGGTGGTTTTGCTGCCGCCCTGACTACCCCGATGGATGTCATCAAGACCATGCTCCAGACCCGCGGAAGTGCGCAGGATGCTGAGCTTAGAACGGTCAATGGGTTTACAGCCGGCTGCCGGTTACTCTACCGGAGAGAGGGTGCCCGGGGCTTCTTCAAGGGTGTTGGGCCCAGAGTGTTGACGACCATGCCAAGCACTGCCATCTGCTGGTCGGCCTACGAGGCTTCAAAGTTTGTGATCACGGCATCTAACTTGATATTTTGTGCTAACTGTGTTTTCTAGGGCCTACTTCATCCGCCAAAACGACTCTGCAGTCGCTTGAAAAGGATCATCAAGCGCTGATTGATCCATGTGCCAGGGGCTTCCTGCCTACGAGGCCACTGCAGTGGCCAGCACATTCATGGTTGACGAGGGCGTGCATCCCTTGCCGAGATTCGTCAATGCGTTTGAGCACGCGTGGGGATACACTAGTCCGCCCTCGTTCGAATGGAAGGGAACTCGATGCGGCCAGCCTTTCCGGCAAAGCCTCGTCGAATACAAGCGGCGTGTTCGCCGGCATCCTTGTACATATAATACCGTCGTCGCCTCCCGGGTTTGAAGAGTGGGGGTGGCTGCATTGAACAACACGGACATGATTGACTAGATTTTGTCGAGCGGCGTTTTTTTGTGTGGTTACCTCGTTTTGGCGGCTCGGGTCTAAATTGGGTGGGTTCGATCCATCTTCCTAGCGATTTGTGTATCAACATGCTCAAGTGGTCTCCCCTCGAACCACGAAAGTCAATGCGTGTGGTGAAATGCTGGCTGGGAAAAGGAAATCCTACGCGAGATGTCTGGTCAAGAATCCTGTCAACCAATTAGCCTCGCGCGCTGCCGGCTGAGGTTACTACGCGGCTGAGAGCATCCCCACGAATGCAACCATGTTTGGGGAAAACCGAACTGACGTCCGAACACCGGAGCGCCAACTGTCCCTTTTTGAGTAGGGGTGAAGCTACAGGCGAGCGCTAAGATGCGGGTTTGCTGAAATATGGTTTCAGGAGGGGTTGAGCAGGCTGGTTCGGCACGACTTGCCCGCCAGTTATGATTTGCTCCAAAGCTTCTCAAGCACAACTGCCTTGATGTTGACTGTTTGATCCTCTCTGTTGTTTGCTGTTTGCTGCTTGTTGATTACTCCCACGAACACAGCGACGATAAAGATACACAGATCCCGCGATGCAATACGGATTCAAAATCGACAAGTCTTCTGCTCCTAGCAGTGCCATATACCTGGCTTCTGAACACCTAAACTCCCCCATGCAGTAGCAGCAGCAACTAAATTTACCAATCCAACGACTACCATCCCCTCAACGCTCCTCTTCCTAAAACCCGAAACCACCTCCGGGGAAACCACCTCCACTCCTGAAGTGGAACTGCTGGCCTCCGCCCTGTTGGAACATGAAGGGATGGCCGCCACCAAACGGATGCCCTCCGCCTGGGAAGCCCTGTTGCTCTTGGCTGTTCGGGTCGTCGCCGCGGTCAAACCGTGCGCGGAGCTCGGGGTCGATAAGTACCTCGTATGCCTCATTGATCTGTGCCATCTTCTTCTCGGCATCCTCCTTGGTAAGCCCCTGCTTGGCCGCCTTGTCCGGGTGGTGGACCTTGGTCAGCTTGCGATACGCGGACTTGATCTGGCGCTCGTCAGCATCCTTCGCGACGCCGAGAACCTTGTAGTAATCCTTTGTCTTGGAGCGCTTGAGAGCGATCTGGGCTTCGCGGAGGAGGTTCTCGACTACTTGCGCCTTGCCTTCGGGGACGTTCTCTTGTGCTTTTTGGTAGGTTGCGATGGCGGCGTCGTATTCTTCGGCGTCGAGTTGGGTCTTTGCCGTGTGGAGGAGGCCGTAGAAAGAGTTGGGGTCGAGCGTGAGGGATTCAGTGCAGTATTCTTTGGCCTTTTTGCTGGATGACTGGAGGGCGTTAACAGGCAAGGTAACAGGAGTAGTTGTGGGAATACTTGCCTCGAAGTAGGCTTGACATGCGAGAGTCACGAGACGGGAGACCAGGGTATCGGTTGCTGAGGAGGGGATAGTGTCGTCTGATCGGAGCTCGGCCACCTGGTCCTTGACCTCCTTGATCAGGCCATCGCCTTCTGAGGTGGGGACGAGCTGTCGAGCCGCTGTTGTGGGCTGCCCCTTCTCCAACGCCTTGAGAACCTTCTGGAGCGCTTTGTTGATGGCCTTCTCCTGGTTGAGGAGCTTCCTGCACCTCTTAGAATCTGGATCGGACTGTAGGCACTTGCGAATGGCTGCCATACCCTCCTCCAAGTCGCCAAGTGCATAGAAGTAAACGGCGGAGATCTTGACGTGAGGTGAGGTATCCCCCGGTTTCATCTGTAAGACGTGCTGAAGATCTGCGATGCCCCTGATTGCGTGGCCACTCTCAAAATTGCACTTCGCGCGCAGTTCTCGCAACCCCAGCGCTCGATTGGCGATCTTGATGGCCTCGCCCGCATGCTCCGAGCACTCCTCCCACTTCCCAGCTTTCGCAGCTGCTTCGGCGAGGGTGGCAGCGCCCTTAGCCTCTTGAAGGGCCGCAAGCTCCTCATCTTTCCTCGCCAAAATGTATTGCTCCTTCGCTGCATCCCAATCACCAGTACGTGCCTTAATGCGGCCAAGCTGCGCATGGGCGCCCTCAAAGCCAGGCTTGATCGAGAGGACCTTGTTAAAGTCCTCGGTCGCTTGGGTTGTGCGGCCCAGGGAGAGGTAGGTGGTGGCTCGCTTGAAGAAGGTCAGATAATTATTTGGGTCCTTCGCGATAGCGGCATCATAGAAGACAAGCGCATCGTTCGTCTGGCCTCTGGAGAGGTGCTGTTGAGCGGACTCGAGGAGCTTGTTGATGGGCAGATCGGTGGGGATGTCAGAGGCGGATATGGCGGCGACAAGCGACGGTGAGGTCGAGAGGATGCCAGCCGCAAAGGCCAGTGCGGGAAGACGCATGGTGGCAGAAAGCGAAAGAACTATTTAAAGACGAGGAAACAGAAGGGCTGGTTAGGCCGATGATTTTGAAGAAGTTGGTGCGATTATCTTCATGAGGTCCAGGCACAACGAGTGAATAGGATGCTGGGTGGTCAAAGTTGGTTGGCCAGAAGGAACAACTTGGCCTTTCCTTTATTGACCCGACGTTGGATCGTGAGGACACTTTGAGGGCGCGGCTGAGCCCCGCGATCATTCAAGGCGGCCCCAGAAGAAACAATCTGGCCTTCCGCCCTATCGGGAGGCTTGGCTCGGAGGCTCAGGTACCAAGGTACTTTTATGCAGCACCGACAAAGAGCTAAACGGACTGTGGCTCTCGGCAGCTAACCCTTGTCATTCAAACACCGCTCGCTCGGTCTCGTCTTTTCCTCGAGAGAAACTCGAATTCACTAACCAGTCTTAGATGTAGCTTTAGTAGGAGATGCCTTCAGTCTCGAAATAGAATGCAGCAAGCAGCATAGGCGCGATTATTGGAACGCCATAACGTGACAAGTGACATCGGGAGGCTGGAGAAGGTGGGGCAGCGCTGCTGCAGCTAGCGGCAAAATAATTGACCGCCTTGACAAAAAAAAATATTCCCACCTAGCAAGCGCAGACCATCCGAGAGCTTGCCGGCGACGAAGACAAAATCGGCGTCGCGTCTCGCACCACTCTCCGAATCCAACCAAACTCACCGCGTCAATCGATATTTTTCTAACTAATCATGTCTTTCCGCGGCGGCGCTTCTCGTGGTCGCGGCGGCTTCGGCGGCGGTGGCCGTGGTGGTGCGCATCACCCTTCCCTCCACAAGGACAATTGACTGACAATGGCTGCGATTCAGGTCGCGGTGGCTTCCAGCAGCGTGACGTGGGCCCTCCTGCCCAGGTCTTGGAGATGGGCAAGTTTGTCCACGCATGCGAGGGAGAGATGGTGTGCGAGAGCATCAACCCCAAGATCCCCCACTTCAACGCACCGATCTACCTTGAGAACAAGGTGCTTTCCCCCCCGCTGTTCTACTATTATCACACGCACACGCAGTACTGACACACCCTAGACGTCTATCGGCAAAGTTGACGAGATTCTCGGCCCCCTGAACCAGGTCTACTTTACGATCAAACCCTCTGAGGGCATCCAGGCCGGCTCGTTCAAGCCGGGCGACAAGTTCTACATTGCCGGCGAAAAGCTCCTTCCCCTCGAGAAGTTTCTCCCCAAGCCTAAGCCCCCGCCGAATGCCCCCAAGGTCAAGAAGCCGCGCGGCGGCGGTGGTATGCGTGGCGGACGCGGCGGCCCCCGTGGCGGCAGAGGTGGTTTCGGCGGCTCAAGAGGTGGTGGTAGCTTCGGCCGCGGCGGTGGCCGTGGTGGTGGTGCGCCGCGTGGCAGAGGCGGATTCAGCGGCTCCGGTGGTTTCTCTCGGGGCAGAGGTGGCGGTGGCCGCGGCCGTGGTGGCTACTAAGGTGCCTACCTCGGACCGTGTGGTTTGGAGCTTCATCGACTTGCGCATACCTAGCCCATCATCCGTGCATCGCGGCGAGTGTCTCGACAGAGTATGGAGTTATAAGATGTCTGGAATCTGGGCTGGCTGAACCGGCGTTATGGCAGGGTTTTGGGATTGTTTTTCTGCTTTCAGAATGGTCTCGAGGAGACTTTCTATGTACATGAAAAATGCAAGGGCAGGCAGGTCTGAAACTGCCTCACAAGTATCGGCATATCTTGAACCCGTTATCGCTATGCTGTCGTCCCGGTGGGGCAGATGCTTCTTGACACAGCGCATCCTCGGAGCATGAACTCACCTACCGCCTCCAGCAAGCTGGGGCCCTGCGCTTCGTCGATATGAACTTTGCACCAGGAAACACAGAGCAAGGAGAACACCGAGCCCACCGATGCCAGTGCCAAAGTATTGAGCAGCCCGGAAACCCAGCATGGGATTCTCCATGTTGTAGTTGATTTGCTGACTGGGTTAGCCTGCTGACGAACAACGACATGTTCCTAGACGTACTGTCTCAACCGTAGCAGCTATACCGAGAGCAATGGAAATGCTTTGTTTGGATCAGTTCTGCCGTATGGGACATGGAAGGAAACCTACGAGTAGTTAACCGTGGTCACAACCAGGCTCGCCGCGATCCCCTTCACGGAACCAATGTCAGCTTAGCTTGTGTCATGTTGCTCAATCAACCTACTTGGTGCTCTTTGGCGACGCTGTTACTCATAAGAATGGTAGCCTGGAAACCCGTCAGCAAGCTGATCTTTTTAACTTCAAGGGGGTTAATCACTGCCGGGTTGCTCATGTCCATCCCCTACGCCGCTGTGAGCTGTTGTTCAGGAGGTAGGTTTGGATATACGTACGAAAGGCATGATTAAGATGCCAAAGAAGGTGTTGAGCCAGTAGATCTGCCAGACAGGCGCCGTGGCGAGCAGAATGCTCCCGATCAAGAAAGCACACATGGATATCAGCATAACCCAATGCGGCTTCACCCTCGACATTAGGAATCCCGCCAGGATACTTGCCGCGAGACCGGTGATGGGGCTGCCAAGATTATCAGCAGCCAAGCGATTCCCATGCCAACAAAGAACTTACGCCGGCAACAATCCAACCGAAGCCATCAGCGGCGACCAGCCCCTAAGCGTTTCCATCAAGTAAACAAGGTAATAAAGCCAGACGCTAAAACACGCCCAGCCAGCTCCTGTGCATCCCAAAACAAAATTGGCCGTGGCATCCATCGAGGAAATGGGAATCAAGGGATACCTTGCCCTCCGCTCGTACCAAACAAACACCAAGAGCATCATCATGCCGATGATCAGGATGAAGTAGGTATACGGCGTCCCCCACGACACAATCGGCGCCTGATTAAAAGCAAAGTTAAAGAGAATCAATCCCGTAACGCCTAGCAGCATGCCCCAACCGTCAAGGCGCTCCCACAGCCCCGACGGCACCCCCTTGCCCTCTCTCAGGGGCTGAAGCACCGGTAGCTCCGGCGTCGGCAAAATTACAACGCTCGTCGCAGCAAGCAAAAGACAGACAATTGCGGTTATCCAAAACGCCCACGACCAACCCGCCCTCTCAGCGAGCAGACTTGAGAAAATGGCCCCCATAACGAACCCAAACGGCGCGCTCGCCCCGAAAAGACACATCACCACTGCAAGAGAAGCGTTAGCCCAGCTGCCCGCTTTGTATCCCCAAACACTTACTATTCTTCCTCACTCCGGGTTTATAAACCCTTCCCATCAGAGCCTGTCCATTGGGCACCAACAACGCCGGGCCAATGCCCTGCAAACCCCGACAAACACAAAAAAATACCGTACCCCGGCGCCCCTCGCCCACTCTCGCAAACCCCGCCACCAAACTCCAAACAGCAAACCACACCCACCCCATGACAAAAACCCTCTTGTGCCCAAACAAGTCCCCCAGCCTACCCGAGGGTAACACAAAGGTCGCGCTCGTCAGGCTGTAGGCGGCGCTATACCAGGCCACGTCGCCCGCCGCACCCTCGGGGAAACTCGCCGCGATGATCCCCGCAGGGAGGAGGGCTTGCGCCAGACCTGCCAGCATCATGGCTTGGGCAAGACAGATGAGGAGTACAAAGAGGACTTCGTGGAAGGGAGTGAAGCAAGCCGGTCTTGTGGAGGGTGCGGCGGGGGCCATGGGAAGGGCGGGAAGGGGTCGGCGGCGAGGGAGGTACCCGGAGGAGATAGATGAGGCCGGGTAAAGAGGGGGAGAGTCCGAGACATGGTGTGTTGTTGTCACGGGCTTGTTTGCTGATGGGGATACCGGTTGGCGCCGGCGTTGAGAGCGGAGGTTCGAGGTGTATTCTTGGGCAGCGTGGGGGCGGGAGTGGGAGCGGTTGGAGCGATGAGACGGTGAGGTCGGGGGGGCGGTGCGGATGGTTGGAAGGATGATGGACGGAACGGTCGAGGCGGGAAAGACGGTTGTGGAGGATGGAATGGAGGAGGCCGTGGGGTTTTGGCGGCCGATAAGGCTCCGGTTGGAGATGCTGGGGAGGGCATCCTGTCGCGTGTGGTGACGGCGGTTTGGCCCGGGGGGCTCTGGCAGTGGCCTCCGGGTGAGAGGGCGAGCGGTAGAATCGGAGGTGGCGACAGAGTGTTCCCAAGTTGGGGTTGCTCCCAAAATTGGAGGAGAATCGACATCGTGGCGTCCTGCCTGTCGAGGGGTGGCGGATGGTCGTTCGTGCGGTCGTGGGTCTTGCAGACTGAAGCGGCCGGATGCCACCTCGCGGGCTTGGAGCTGTCGCTTGAAGGATTCGGTCGCAATCACCATGGCGTCTGCTGCCCGTTGGAGAGCCTCGGCCGCGTCCAGTGAGGTTGAGCTGCGCTGGGACATTGTTGCCCTCCTGACTTCTGGACAAGATTACGGAAGAAGTCTGTCGCGGTTCCCAGCAAACAGAACCCCGAGTCCAACTGGTGGGTGATATGGGAAGTACACCGTTTGTGTGGGCTACGAGGTTGGCCGTTCTCACTGTGGCTGGGAAGAAAGACCCCATGGGCTTGAGCGGGACGACGGTTGGGCACAGAGGGGGACAACACCGGTTTCTGGTCAGCCCTGAGAGTCACAAACTGCATGCTCCGAGTCAATCCGCCGCACGGGGGTCTGGGAATTGATGATGCGAGCCATGACTGGGGTTGGTAGTCAGGTGCGTGCCGGCTTAGGACAAAACGAGGGTTGGCAAAGTGCCCATGGCTGCTTAAGGTTTGGCCGATCCCAAATAGCCCAGCGTGTTCTCGATATCTTACCTTACTAACTGGCACCGTTGCTGTGGAAATGATGTTAGTTGGCCTCGCTCTAGGGTGGCGTCGTTGAAGCCGGAGGCGGCTGGGATATAAACGTACTCTCGAAATTGCGGCCCAAGTAGTACACCGGGAGGTTGTCCGCCCCCTTCCGAGCGTTCTCGTGATAGTTACTACTACATCATTGACGAAAAACCACTCTCGATGGCATCCATGCTATGAAAATGTTCAGCATTCTATTTAAGAACCTGTAATGCCCTACAATATACACGACCCATGTCTCCCAAACTCCGCAAATTGCTTTCCCGCCTGCGATCAGGCCGCAGTGGCTCGAACCCGACAAACTCGAGCCTCCCTGTTGCCAATGAAATTCAAACGGCAGCGGGATAGCTAGCCGCGTAAAAGCCGGTAGGGGCACGCTGAGGAAAGAAAACTGAAAAATACTACCGAGAGCTGGTACTTGGCCCTCTTGGATACTCCCCCGGAATATGGAGATTCGATATAGTTGGAATGCTGTCGTTGCGGGTTGCCCCTCCGCCCGGTCGTGACGATCTTTCATCTGCTCGAGTTCCGTTCACCGCTTGTTGCTGCTCCCCAGCAACGCCTTTCGTCTCTCCCATTTCTAGTCCCTGGCTCGGGTCCTGTGGGCTGGTCTCGTTTCCGTGTGGCATTTGGGATCCACTAGTTTGCCCCGATGTCGCCTCGCCGTTTCCAACCACGAGCCCCACCAGTGCCGGGCGATCGCCTGTACCATCTTGCAGGGCTCTCCGCTCGTGATTGTCCGGCGTCTCTGTGGCCCCTCTGGGCATTGGGCTACGCGTCGTCCCATAGCCGGCCAAATGTGAGTGTACAGGAGCATAGCCATCGTACCCGCCCCAACGAGGGCCAGGCGGTGAGGTCTCTTTCCTAGGCGCCCCAGTTACATATCCCGGCTCGCCGTCCAAGTGAGCGTTGTGTACTCCGCTTCTGGGCAGAGAAGTCACTGCCGCGGCAAGCTCGGCATCTCTGTTGTCGTAGTACCCAGAGCTTACACTAATCGGTGAAACCGGAACCTGTAAGCCTCTTTGCGCATTTACCTGGAGATCAGATGGGAACCGCCCACCTGAAGGTCGCCGTGGCAGGGTCTCTTGCCTCGGTTGTTGTTGTGGCTGGTTTTCCGCCGTAGCGACTCCTGTGAAGGGAGGTTCTTCGTCATCGTCGCCGACTCCGTCACTGCTGATCGAGGATCGTGCCGACGCCCTACTGAAGCTGCGTACGTGGCCACGCAGAAAGTTGCTGCGTTCCTCGGGGGTCCTTTCAGTAAGTGCCCTGATGTCTTCGTACCAAGCCATCATCGTATCGTGGCTCTCGGCGCGGAAAACCCAGGTGTGCCCACGGTGCATTGATCCGGTTTGTCGACCTTTGAGGACAAATTTGTTGGATTTCCCACCCTCAACCGAGTGCGATCCTAGTTTCTGCTCAGGCAAATAAAGTGACATGACCGGCGCCTGTGCCTTATCCGCGGACTTGAACTCGTGAAGGTGAGTAGGGGAAAGCACATACCTGCGGACGTCAGCGAAAGTTGGGGAAATGGCCGCAAGACTCACCAGCCAGCCGTGTAGCTCTTGAGGTATTTACTCTTGCGCTCAAGCAGACCGGCTCTAAGCTCCTGACAGGCGTAGTGATCACGCCCGGGGTAATGAATCGATTCAGCTGTTCGCATGGGCATGTCGGGGTCAACAAATCGGTCATCACGCTGAATGAATGAAGTCCATTCCGTGTCCTTGGGCATCGAGATAGGGCCGCCCCTTAGCTCCTCAATCGCACTGTAGGCAGCATCCGACTCCCTTTTGAGAATGCTTGCGTAGGCGTTGTATGATTTCTGGATCTCACCAACAACAATCGATTCCAACTCTCTGCCCGAGTTCTCGAGGTTGAGGTACGCCTGATGCAAGTAGTTTTCCTCATCGATTTGACGTTCCAGTTGCCGATCAACGTGAAGCCTCAGGATATATGGATCTTGTTTCCCGGTGGTCAGGGCAGAATTAAGCTCCGCCTGCCCCAAAACATCCTGGAGGTGATTGACAGCCCTGCGGGTGGTTTCCATTTCCTTCTCAACCGAATTCTTGAAATCGCCTGACAAGTTCTTGATCTCCTTAATCTTCTGGTGAAGATCGCTCCGCAGGCCGGCCAATGCTAGGATGACATCCTCCTCGATTTCCCTGGCCTTGTTGGACTCAAGAATAGCCTGCTTGTTATAGTTTCTAAGGATCTGAAGTGCATCGTCGATACCCCCCGAGGCGAGAAACCCCGGGGGTGTTGCGGTATTGTTGAGAACGTTCCCAAGTTTGATCAGCGATTTGGCGCGGTGCTCATAATGGGTTTGTATTTCCCTGAAGTAGGTGATTAGATCCTTAAGGATCTTCCGCCATGCTGCCAATCGTTAGTGAACATACCCGTGTCCTTTGAGGATTTGCCCAGTGCGAACGTGTGGGTAGTTTTAAAGGGCCTCGTAACTTCTCGGGCTGTGCGTTCGCCATATCCTAGAATATGGCTGCTCTCTACGGGGACACCTTTCCTCCTACGGACAGAAACATACCTTGGAACCGGTTTGCGAGTACCTCGGTTGGTGTGCCTGATGTCGGCACCGGGCAATGAAAGGCGCTGTGGGATGGGTCTTGGTCGGCGGGCGATGACTGAAGGGCAAGGCTTCTAACGCTGCCAGCTTTCATGCTGCGGCGACTGCCACTTCGTTTGAGACTCCCCGAACGACGTAGTGACGCCTTTTTCTTCAGAGTGTTGCCTCTTGAGAGCGAAACGGAGCCGTCTCCAATTACAGAGCCGGCAAAAGAACTTGTTCGATGCATGTTGTTGACAGGGCTGGCCCCATCTACAACAATAGAGCTCCCACGCTGACTGGCATCCCACTCTTCAGTAAATCTCCCATTTGGGCGTGTAGCGATAGGGGCATCGAGGAGGGTGTTGTCTGGTTGCGCCTGGGTAATGTGGGCATTCGCCAATGTATTGGACAGTGTTTCGGCATCGGCGAGTCCCTCGTGGTACTGCTGCTGCTGGGGGAAATAGCTGTTTGCGCCGTTCCCGCGATCGTGGCCGACGCGCGGAGAAGTCGCACCGACCGAGGACTTAGCGGTCGTCGCCATGGTCGATCAAACTGGTGAGCTATTCATCGATTTGAGAGCGTGCGTGACTTAATCTGGCTTCGGCAGCCCCTTTGTCGCCCAGTCTCTAGTAAAGGCGTAACTAGCAGAGCACCAGAGTTCCGCCGCGTCGACGACAGCTCGAAGCTGGAAATGAGAGGTGAATGAGCGAGGTGGAGCTAGCGGGCGTACATGCGACACGGGTAGCTGCTGCAAAACCACGCGAGTTCAGTGCTGTGGTTCCCTGCTTCGCTCCTACTTGGTGGGAATTGGCGTTGCTTGCGTCCACGTCAAGTCGGGCGGTGTCGGAGGTTAGGTACGGGGAGAGGGAAAGGAGTAAGGTGTTTGTGGCTGTGGGCGGATGATGTCGTCGTCACTTTGGGCTGGCTTGGCGATCCGGGGTCCCCAAACGGGAGCAAGGCGGCTTCGTGCGGTTGTGAAGAGCGCTCAGTCAGGGATCACTGGACAGGAAACCCCGCAAACGCCGCAAAAGCGGTCGCGACTAAATCTTTTAGCTCGAATTGGGGGCTTGGATCAGATTGGTGTTCTTCCTCTTTCCCTCTGGCTCGTCTTTTGCACCACAAGAGATGGAAGGACGGCATGATGATAGCAGTCAAGAGACAGAAAACAGGAGTGTTGTCGCCTCCCGCTTGCAACGCTGCACAGAAAGCGTTGTCTTTGTACAATGACGTATTTCAACGTGGCTGCCCCTCCATGATCGAGGACCCCTTCGGGTTCCCCCGCTCGATCATCCAGCTGCATGTGGCTTGCCAAGGACGCCTGCCAGCCAATCTTCACACGGCGGGCGCTCGAGAGCGGCATCATTCATCGGATTCGCGGCAGGTGCGACAAATGTCCTCCTCCACAAGCACTCTGGCAATCCTATATGCTATCGCGTAGTACCCGCTGACTGGACCGGTCCGAACATTGCCTCGATGGACTAGACCGGGCAACACATTGAGCTTTCAAGACTGGATAGCTCGGCTGTGAGATTGGGACTGATATGCGCTAAGCTGTCAGTCGACAATAGTTGCTCTTGAATTCCACATCGGCCGCTTGTTCGCCGGACTATTACAGGGCGTATCCTGTTGAAACATTTTACCTGTGAGGCGCTCAGAAGTATCGAACCCATGAATCCAACTGCCTTTTCTATTTCCTACAGTCGTAATACTTACAGCAACCATCGCAATTGCCTTTGTTACATCAAAACAAATCCAAGTGAGCGTGGTAGACATTTCGCAAAGTGGGAATGCTTACATTGAAACTGCTAAGGCCTTCACAAAAACGTTCAAGGCTCTTGCACCATACCTAGGCCTTAACATTGAGTTCTCCCCTCTCGTCGAGGAGGAAAGAGACTCTATTTGAAGCCTTGGCGAGCGGTTTTCAATTTTGTCAAGACCTTGCCAATACATAATGATTACCACGTCGCATTACGGCGTTGAGGTGTCTGGTGGGCTTGAAACCTTCGACAGCCCCGGAACCCCAGACCCTGATTCAACCCGAGGCAATACTGCTTGAAGCATATGCGAGGAAGGATATACCAGAACAATCATTTGGGATAGACTATAACTTACGCCAAAACCCGATATCGAGGCAGACCCGACGTGGCACCCCCACTATCTCTTGTGGGCCGTTGCATGTCCTTCTCCATCGATCTAGCCCGTGTTTCCACTGTTCCCGAAGCTCTAGAGAAAATCACTCAAGAAAAGTCGCAACAACCTAGATCCAGGACAGAAATGGTTACTTCCTAACTGGGGATTGGTCGAAGCGAGGAGCAGGACATACAGCTCTTGCCTCAAACGCCGCTCCGAAACCATGTCCCGTTCCGCCCTCGGAGCCGCTCTGGACGATTGGCCTGAGTATCCGGCGATAATGAAAGGTCAGATAGACGAGTCTTTGGACCAACAATGAAGCCGAGTAGTTAGAACTTGAAATCTCCGAATAACGACACAAAACGCATAACGCCATTGCTTTCGGCCGACAGTTGTCGCCGAACAAGGCGTTGACCGCAACAGGCTCGGTGTCTGTCAACCACCAGCTGCACAGAGGGTCCGGCGCTCTATCTCTTGTCCCGCTAAGCCCCTCTGGGGGTGTCGGCTACTTTCCAGCGAATCGGCGTGCCGTCCAGTGTTGCGCTCAAGCTTGGCGCCTTTCTTGACCAACCATCGGCTCGGACTCCGAGTCCTTTCATCAAGCAGACCCCAAAATTCTTTCCGACCCAACAGACGCATGTTGTCCCGTCCTTATTTAACACGAGTCCCTTTCCTGGTACACCATCGATTTCGCCATATTGAACCCAATCAGCTCGCCCATCTTCACCCTCTGGTCGGCCATTGTCTCTCAACGCACAGCTACCTCGCCTCCTGTCCTGTTTTGTGTGCCCAGACGTTGCCTCCACCGTTCGCGCCCCGTTCAACCGATCAACTTACCGCTCGCAACCCTTCAGAATGTCTTCGTCGTCCTCCTCCTCTCCCGAGCGTCGAGCCGGAAAGCGGCCACGTGAGTGACAATACCCGAAAATTATTCTAAGCGTCAAATCTCCACTATCCCCCACCCAAATGGCTCTTTTCTGTGGAATTACAGACTTGGTCGCGATGCGAAAGGCAGAGACATGCAAGTCTTGGTCATGGCGAATGGGACCCCACTAGCGAGCAGAAAACAGCCCGCTTCGTGAACCTAACAGTTGCCCCACACCTTGCAACGGCGCCCGAAAGTTTTCCGCCGAAAGCACCTCTTCATTTTTTCCAGTTCCCAAGTTCACGTCCTTTTTTATTTTTTATTTTTTTTTATTTTTTACATTACCCGAACCATGTCTGATTCGAACGTTCCCATGGCAGGCACCCAGTCGCTCCCTCCTCCGGCGCTCCCGCAACTCGTGGCAGAACAACATGTTGCCATCCCGCCAACCGACAAAGACAGCAAACGGCTCATTGTCGTCCTTTCAAACGCCAGCCTCGAAACATACAAGGCATCCCACGGTGGCTCTGGCCGCATGGGCGCGCCAAAAGACGAAAAGTACTCTCTTCTCAACAGCGACGAGCACATTGGCGTAATGCGAAAGATGAATCGGGACATTAGCGATGCCCGCCCGGATATCACCCACCAGGTTGGAACTTTTGAGTCTGCATCCAACATGCCGACTTAACTAACACTTCAACCCCACTATAGTGCCTACTTACGCTGCTTGACTCGCCGATCAACAAGGCAGGGAAGCTGCAAATCTACATCCAAACCGCCAAGGGCGTCTTGATCGAGGTTTCGCCCTCTGTCCGCATTCCGCGCACGTTCAAGCGGTTCGCTGGCTTGATGGTCCAGCTTCTCCATCGCCTTTCCATCAAGGGCGCTAACTCGCAGGAGAAACTCCTCAAAGTGATCCAGAACCCCATCACGAACCACCTACCACCCAACTGCCGCAAGGTCACCCTCAGCTTCGATGCCCCGGTGGTGCGTGTGCGGGAGTACATTGATCACCTCGGGCCTAACGAGAGCATCTGCGTCTTTGTCGGAGCCATGGCCAAGGGCGCCGACAACTTCGCAGACGAGTGGGTGGACGAGAAGATTGCTATCAGCAACTACAGCCTGTCGGCCAGCGTCGCATGCAGCAAGTTCTGCCATGCTGCTGAGGATTCATGGGATATTCTCTGAGTCGTCGATTTGGCACGAGAGAGTTGCAAAGATCCTTTGGGCCGCCGACCACTGCGTTGGTGGAGAAAGGGGATCGGCTGGAAGATCTGTTTGCCTCTCCTTGAATGGAGAGGTGCGGAGCTGGTGACCCGTTTCGTGATACAACATCGCGGATAAAGGCCACCAGGTCCGGAACTTGGGTCGTCTGTGCTTGCGCTGTCGGTGTTTTTGCAACCAAAACATGGGGCGTTCAACAACGGATCCAAGACGCTTTCGTCGTCTTCGTGTACCACTTCAACTTGGTCACATTTCCCCTTTCTTTTCTATATACCAAGGCCCGTTTCACCCCTTGATCGCTTGACACTAACTTACCTGTCACACCGTGACACATACCAGTGGCAATGGAATGGACTAGTCGACGGTTTGGGCTTATTGGTATGTGGTGCGCGGTCGAGCTAGGACAGTGTCGGACTCTGGTTGACGTACGGTGGTAGAAGGGCAGAAATGCGGGGGACCGGTGAAGGTAGTTCAATGCGAGAAAGGGTTTTGGCGCAAAACGCGACAAGTCCTCATTTGTCGCCCGGTGATTGTTGCTTTGCATTCGAGCGTGTCCACAATGTGGCGGAGCCAAAGCACAACACATGCTGAGACGGCTCAACCGCAAGGCAATCAACGCACAAGAGTGAATGCCACCTGACGGCCTTGGTGTTGATTCCTCAGGCACACTAGTTGAGTCCTGGCCTCGCTGTAGACACTAACGACGAAAGCTGCGCGTCACCGACCCGTCTTGGATGAAGGGCACGGAGCCTCTGCAAGGCGGCCTCGCACTCGGCATGCATGCAACCCGCTCCACAACTTATGACCAATCAGGACGGGAAACTAGGGTATTCTTGAAGCGCCCACCATTCGTCACCCGCAGACAACCACGCTTTTGCTCTTCACCGCGGTCAAACACCGGTGAGGGGTAAAAGTCGACGATCAGGAAGGATTGGCCACAAGTTTACATGTTTTCCGCCCTGACTTTATCCTAGCTCCGTGTCTCTTTCCGAAGCATTATGGCATTCTCCCTGAGCCAGACGAGAGAGAGGTGGGGTTTTGACCCCTCCAGATGCGAACGTGGCGGGCTCTGGACGGTGTTCTGCCACCTGGGGCGTGGCGGGCTGGAACCCCCTGTCGCCAGCTGCAACGGCTCCGCAAGCGGGTTCCGTCAGCCTTCAGGCACCATTCTGCTCTTGCCAAAGAGCTCCCGTTGACCTCATTGTGCTTGAATTCACCCCCCTTGGGTGGGCAGTCACGTTGACAATGCTGGACTGAGAAGAGGATGATGCAATGACCAGCATTCCACCGGCAGGTGTCCCGGATTTGGAGCGTGTATTGCGTTGCGCAGGAATATGGCGAGCATAAGGTCGAGCCGGGTCACCAGGTTGGGCACCACTAGCCACGCCTGCCTGGCCCGGCGATGAACCCATGGGCAATCGCAGCGGCCCGCGAGTGTTGGTCGGGCGCTCCACATTGACATCCGTCTTCCCAAGCCAACCCCCGGTACCTTTTGCGGCAGGCAGGGGGTACGGCTGAGAGGGGTCATGGACGTTGCAATCCAGTCGTGCACGCTGCACGAGTGTGTGCTCTTGAGCAGTCATCGTCTTCTGTCTCGTCACAAATCCGCCCAATCTATTCTCTACGCGTCTGTACCTCGTCCTCGTCGTAAAGGAGGGCGGTCCGATCACAAGTGCAAAACCGCTCACCACTCACAGCAACGGATGTAGCAGGCTCGACCGTCTCCAGCGCTTCCGCTGCTTGGATCACAGCTCATCACAGCTCAACGACAACCCCCCCCTTGCTCACGCCACACCTCCCTTTTCGCCCCAAGCCCGCCCCGATTGCCTTGCCTCACAGCTCCAAGTTCCGCGCCCAAGTGACAAGCTCGACATTCCCGGTCCCTGGCCCCAGTAAGGACGGCTTTGGAGCCTGTCAAGCCTGCCATCGCAACCGTTTCTCCTTCGGCCCAAGGCTTTGATTTCTGACTCGATTGTCCCGTTGCCTTTCTTAAATACCGGATCAACCATGGTTCTCCCGTTTCTTGAAGTCTCCCACCTCCCTTCCTCCTCCTCGTTTTTCTCGGCTATTGTCCAACCCCTAGGCCTCCGCTATCTATCCACCGAGCGCGGCCATTTTCCCTCCATCACGTACGGTGACGGTCTGGGAGCCGTCTTCCAGCTGCGCCAAGTTGCCGCAAGCCGGGACCGCCCATTGAAGATCTCACACCTTGCCCTTTCGGCTCCGTCCCCCGAGGCGGCCGACGACGCTTACGACTGTGCCGTCCGAGCCAGTCCCGACGACACTCGGGACCTGCACCACGCCCGGTCCTCCTTTGACTATTCTTCGGCCAGCGGAGCCTCGGCCACCCGCACTCTTGGCGGCGGAGGCAAAGTCCGTATCAATATTACCGACTTTGACGGCAACACCATGGCCGTCGTCTATCGTCCTCCCCCACAATACGGCGACCACTACGGCGGGTCGACGGTCCGCGCCACGCAGTCAACCCCCAAGGAAGCAAGCCGTATCCTGGACTGGAACTATGATGTTGTCAGCTCCGAGCTGCCACCGCCCAGTTCTAGGACCGACGTCTCATCACGAAGTGCGGCACGGCGCCCATACGAAGCAAGCAGCCGTGTTGCCGACGAGCCTTACTCATCCCTGAGACGGAGCATGACTGAGGGCGCCACACCCTATGAGCCTACGTCACCTCGGCAGACGTCCAGCGGATTCAATACGGGCACCGTCGTCGGAGCTCTTCTCGGCGTCGCTGCCGGCGCGGCTCTCGGTGGTGCTCTAACGTATAGCAAATATAAGACAGACCGGTCCCGCGCCCCGCGTCAGGATTACGATGCGGCCCCGCCAACTTTCACGCGCCGTTCTACCTTTCCGGATCCTTACCCTGACCGCAAGGAGCGCTACGTAGACCCCAACCGCGAGATGTCCAAGATGCGCTATCCGGAAGAATACGCCCCCATATCGGAACACCGGGGGCCACCCGAGTATATCGCCCGCTATAGTCAAGCTAGGTCGCACAGCCGAGACCTTGATGATCATTACAGCAAAGCGCCGTCTCGAAGCAGGGACCTGGATGATTACTACAGCAAGGCATCTTCTCGCAGTAGGGACGCAGAGGATCACTACAGCAAGGCTGGGTCGCGAAGCAGGGACTTTGACGATCGCTACAGCAAAGCCCCCTCCAGGAGCAGGGACTACGACGATTACGAAGATGTGCGGGGCCGCCATTCAGTCCCGCGATCTCGTGCATCCGCTCGTGCCCGGAGCGCGACTGCGTCCCACCGTGAAACCCTCCTCATCGACGACAGGGAACACCGTAGCCAAGCCGGCTCGCGCAGCTCACGTCATCCGCCCATTGTTCAACGCAGCTACACAGCATATGAACCCCAGGAGCGCGACAGCTATGTGTCTGCGAGGAGCCACCGGTCGTCGAGCACGCTCCGTGGCGGCCCGCCGCAGGCTGGGGAGTCAACGCAGATGGTTTCTCGATCCCGGTCCGGAAGTCGCATGACGACTACCACCGTTAAGGTCGGCGGAAACGGAGGGAGTCGTGCGCCCACATATGTCTCGGCGCGAGGCGTGCCCCTTCCAGCAAGTAGGGCAAACACATACATTTCAGCCAGAGAGGTGCCCCTTCCCAGCAGCCACGGCGGCTGGGATGAGGATGATACTGGAAGTGTGGTGCCAGAAGACAGCATCAGCTGTGTTGGAATCGAAGGCCGGAAAGGAAGAAGATACCATTAATGTGGTGCCTACAAGGCGTTTTCACCGATGCCATAGGAGACGTTTTGCTTTTTGCTTGATTGGAGATGTTCTCCACATAGGAGGCGTTGAGGGTTGATAAATGACAGAAATGAACGAAACCACGAGACAAGACGACACAGAGCGATCTGTATGAACAACAGCGGTGTGTGTATGGGGCTGGAGACGAACTAGTACATCTTGTTGATGAAATGACATCTTGCATATAACGGAGCTTCAGTTGGTTGGAAGGTATGAGGGGTTTGATCCCGAAGACGCGGGTCGGATAGGTCCCGGGGCGATACCATTTGCGCCTGTTTTGTAGTGTATCGAGCGCTTTCAGGAGCGCTGTCGGAAGCTCGTTTGCAATGCGGTTGTGTGTTCGCTGCTTCAAAACCTGCGTGCACGGGTGTCCGAAATTGCCATTGGCAGAAGATAAATTTTCTGGAAAAGAAAAATCGAAGTGGCGATTCCCCATGTTTCAACCTGGGCCGAAGCGCAGATAGCTTTTTTTCCATTTTGCCATGCCGGCTCCGATGGTCGGACCTGGACCTCGCCGGACGAAGCGGCATCTCCCCGGGATTTCCATAGCAAGTAGCGCTTGCTAGTTGAGAGGAGGCAGCCCACTTCTTGTCACACCTTCGGCGCCGAATCCAAAGCTAGACGTTGCCAACCAAAAAACGTCCTTACGTTTGTCCCCCCACGATACCGAACGCCACTTCACCAGCTACATCTCATCTTGTCACTTCGCCGTTGCTCACCCACTTTGGAAATCGTGCGCCCTGTAACTCTCTCTCGCCCGATGCCGAGTTTTGTCCTCGGGGAGTCCATTCCCCCAGACACGGCGCATGTGCGTGTTCACCTCTTTTCCTTTTCCCCGTTGCTGCCTCCGTCATCGTGGTATCGGGGACTGACTCAGATGCCAGGCCGTCAGTGTTTCTCTCCCAACATGGAGAGCTAATGTCGGTTATGAGGAGGGCGAGGACTGGGTGGTCAACTCCATGACCACCGGCTATCCCCGGTATGCGCTTCCAACCCCTCGCAGACCACGGCTTCCTAACAAGCTCTAGCTTCTTCATCCACAAGAGCATCCAGGCCTTTGCTGCCGAGCTTGCTGCAAACTATGGCGCCCCTAACACCAAAGCCATGCTCTTTCCAACCCGCCAGATTGCCAACCGGTGTGCCACCTTCGTTCGCTCCATCGCACCACCCACCATCTCGGCCAATCTGTCCGTCATCACACTCTGCCTGGATAACACCAATCCGGCCACCAAGCCCATCTCCCTCTTTGCCCCCTCCATCTCGGCCGTCATATTCCCCGCCGACGGCTTCTCCTATGCCAAGCAGTACTGGCAGCATACAGGTGACGGTGCATCGTCCCGTCGAGCCGAGTTTTGCCATGGCCTGTACCGGGATGGCCTCCTGGTCCTCTCCGATTCGAGCCCCGCTTCGCCGAAACCGTGCCGCGGGCCCCGGCGTTACCAACGCTCCATGGACGCCGGGAGACCAGCCAGTAGCCCCGTTCCCAACGTGAGTGGGCATACGAATGGAAACGGAGTCCAAAAGAAGGCTGAAAACAACGACGAGTCCTCCCGTTTTCTCGAAGAGCGCTTTGGCCGAAACCTGGATGTATCTCTCGCGGAGCCTGCCAAGAGCGCCATCCGCCGCCGTATTGCTGGCGCCCTGTCATCGTCCCATGAGTTATCGAAGTCTCCGCAGCCGGAAATGGAATCCAACACACGTGGCGTCGTAAACCTAAGGGAAGACGATGTCTACCTTTTTCCCTGCGGCATGAATGCCATCTTCAACGCCCATCGTGCCCTACTTGGCGCCCGACCAAGTAACCTCAAGAGTATCAACTTTGGCTTCCCCTATGTGGATACATTGAAAATCCTCCAAAAGTTCGGACGCGGTTGTATGTTCTTCGGACACGCCTCGGAAAAAGACCTCGATGATCTTGAGGAGAGGCTCAAAGGCGGAGAGCGGTTTTTGGGGCTGTTCTGTGAATTCCCCGGCAACCCACTCTTGACATGCCCTAATCTGGGACGGATTCGCAAGCTGGCGGACGAATACGACTTCGCTGTTGTGGTTGACGAGACCATTGGCACGTTTGCAAACGTCAACGTCCTCCCCTTTGCCGATATTGTTGTGAGCAGCTTGACGAAGATCTTCTCAGGCGACTGTAACGTCATGGGCGGAAGCGCCATCTTCAACCCGCAGGGGCGGTACTACGCCGCCCTCAAAGACTTTGCGCGGCGGGAGTTCGAGGATACCTACTGGGCGGAGGATGTGATCTTTATGGAGCGGAACAGCAGGGACTTTGCCTCAAGAATCGACAGGGTAAACACTAACGCCGAGGCCATTTGTGAAGTGCTGAAGGCGAGCGATCTGATCAAGTCGGTGTTCTTTCCGAGATACAACGAGAGCAGGGAGAATTATGAGGCTTGCCGTGTACCCGGGGGCGGGTATGGCGGACTGTTATCAGTTGTGTTCAAACATCCCAAACAGGCCGTGGCGTTTTACGACGCAGTCGAGACGGCAAAGGGGCCAAGTTTGGGCACGAACTTCACGCTGACGTCCCCATATGTTTTGCTTGCGCACTACCAGGAGTTAGACTGGGCAGAGGGATACGGCGTTGATCCTAATTTGATCAGGATTAGTGTCGGCCTGGAAGAGACGGAGCATCTCGTAGGCGTCTTCAGGGAGGCATTGAGCCAGGCGCACAGCGCGTAGAAAAGGAAAGGGACGGGTTCGACCACAAAAAGGGGCTGTCTCGGTTGCTGAAGCCAGGAGATGGAGGTCGCACTTCAATGTTGATAGCCGCGTAGGAATATCATCTATTCCCCGGTTTGTATGTCTTGGGATTGCATGCATCAACGCCATGCATTGCCAGTGGCAGAGTTGAGATGCTGGTGCTGGTTGCGCGATCCGGTTCATCTTATCGGACACTCTGGTGTAAAGATCCGCGCTGATCCAAAAGTTAGAGACACGCTTTCAGATGGAGAATGTTTGCGCTATGCAGATAGACAAAACATGCGCAATTCAACAAATCGTTCAGCGAATATCCTGTCGTAGACAGAAAAAAAAAATCGATCTTGCCGGGGATTCACGGCTCATGACGATCGTACGACAGGATCGGCCCGGCGCGGACCGAGCCTTGCAACCCAGGTGTCATCGGATGGCCGTGGTGACCATGAAATCGCGCAACCTGTTACGCTCAGGAGACATAGCCAGCCGCCTCCTTGGACGTGGTTGGATATTGCATATGGCACGTATTCTCAAATAAGCTGCTCGTTACCACTGTAGATAAATTACATTACGTTACATGTGGGTGGTTGATCCCCAACAAGGTCACCAAAAAGTTCCTTCCTCCGATCCGCTTCATTGGTTGTTTGTTTCTCTTTGGTTTCCTTGGGGAACCACTTCTCAAGATAGTGCATAAGTTGGATATCGATGTTGGCTACAGGTTTTAGCATGGTCCTATTCGGGGATCAGGAAGCTCAAGGCTCACCGTCAGTTGCGTCCATGATTGTCTTGGCCCGACATAGTGGACAGTGCTTCTTGTTCCTGTGTTGCAACTTGATCATGCAGCGGATGCAAAACAAATGGTCGCATTTGAGGCGGATGGGAAGCCAGCAAATCGAGAGGCCTGCTCAGAGTCAGTGGCGCCAGCACAACAGATCATGGTTGGGCAACCGACAGATCGTGCATGTGTAATCCGCAACCTGGGGAACGACGGCGAGGATGTCATTGGAGAGGGTTGCGCAGATATCCTTGGCGATACTTTCGGCGATGAAGTTGGCCGAGTGAAATGCTTGTGGAAATGTCGCCTTCACGCCCAAGGATGTTTGCTTGTCGAACTCTGCAATCGTTAGCAAGACATGTATCGGTGAGAGGGATTGCCTACTCTTGATGATTTTGACGACTGCTGTCTGGTTCAGCTCCTGGAACTTTACATTCTGTAGGACTGTCGCATTCAGTGCCAAAAACCGGGTGTAGGCGTTGATGCTGGCTTCTAGTTTGAACTTGTTTAGAAGATCTCTCTTCTCGACTTCGTCCTGGAACCACACTAGCTGTTTGCGCGCCTTCTCGCTGCTCCGAACGCCCCCCTTGGCTTCGGTTGTCGAGAAGAAGACCTGTGCGGCCAGGTACAGCTCAAAAATCTCGCGCCATCGGTATAGATCCGATTTGTGGACTCTGATGAGTCCCTTTTGAGGCCTGGCCACCACGGCGATTTCACTCCCCAAGGTGGTGATGCTTTCATTCATCGCTTTGCGCTCCTCCGACTGCAGCATATCGAGGCCACCCACGTCGGTTTGAAGGACATTGAAGAATCTCGCATCTGCATCCAGGGGGATCTTAACCCAATTCTGCTCCTCCAAAGCAACTTGGGGTTCAGGCGGGGCTAGCTCCCGGGGGTCAGACGGCGAGATCGTCGTTGCCAGCTCCGTCAACTCTTCAAGTTTCTCATATCGTTCTGGCGGCAGAGTTGGCGACCCGGGGATGGGCCGGACAACTAGCCGCGGCTTCAGGAGGTGGGATTCACCTTCCTCCAGACTGTACTTGGCATTGTGATCGGCCAGCAGTTGATGGAGGGTATCGGCGTCGTACCCTTTCTTGATGAGCTCCTCTCGCACCTTGCCCAGTATCTTTTTGAGTTGCCGATAGGGGATGGCCTTTTCGACCCAGTGCTGCGGGTATGTCTCGCCCTGCAAGGCCTCCTGGAAGGCGTGGCCAAACTTCATGGCAGGTGTTGGAGCTGTGAGAGCTATGGCAACCAGAGAACCGACCAGACTACTTCGTGCCCGTGCGACCGTGTGCGCATATCGGGAAAATTAGGTGCAAAACTGAGTTTCAATCTCAAAATGGGGGAGGGGGAGAATGTTATCGCCAAGATAGGTACGCCCGAAGGCAGAGGGACGAGAGAAATGGGTATAGTAACTCGAAAGTCAGGACCGCCGTTGCGCGAGAGGGCGTGGTGTGGTCGCGTGCTCGTTTGCGGGTTTCTACGCCCGTTGGTTGCCTTTTATGAGAGCCTCGTCGTTCCTGCTCCTGCAAAGGTCGTCTCCCGTGACAAGCTTAGTGGCGACCCCTCATGAAGCATCGCTTCCTTTCCCATCACCGCCATCTTACGTAATTAAGGTTCGTCCCATCAAACCGAACCCCTCCATGAAAAACCCAGTTGATGTGCAGAGTCTGGATGCGCCCCAGCACAGGGATGTTGTGGCAAGCGACCATCACCTGATGAGACATGCTGGGCGCCAAGGTGCAAGAGCTGGAGCGCCACATGCTCACCACTTCGCTCAACACAAGACTATGACACACTGAAGCCTACAGCAACTCTAACCAAGGGTAAATAGTAGCTGGCGATTGTGACTTTTCATGCAGCCTTCTAGCACCCTGAGCACTTCCATGGGAAGCGGCAAAATAAAAGCGGTCAGTTAGCGAGGAACCAGAACCCACCGCATCAGGCAGCATTCTGGAAGGATGAATCATTCTGCCCAGGGACATGCAGTACTTGTATTGTACAATACAATACAATACAATACAATACCCCCCTGCTGGTATCTACAACCAGTGTGACAACCAACGCAGTGCTGAAATTCTAAACGTTGACTGAATTTGAAGTTGTTTTGGAGTCGCGTCGCCGCATCGTGATGTGCAAATCCACTCGGACTGGTGAGGTCGTTTTTGTCTGGCTTGTCTGCTCCGAAAGCTGTCGGCGGTGACTAACTTGTTGACGGTTTTACACTAAGGACGCCACAGGGCAGATGCCTGCAGTTTGGGGCGTGGAGCCCCACCATGCCCCGCGATCAAGAACTGTCGCATTCAATTTCTAAACTTGGGGCCGGCACAAACTCGTAAGACTACCAGAGTATTGTTTCCAACACTGAAGCATCAAGATGGGGGCGGAGCAGTCAAGCACAAGAAGGGGTGCCCAGCAAACGGCTCAAGCAGGAGAGCGCAAAACGTGCTACTACGAGCTTCTGGGTATCGATCGCCAAGCCCCAGAAGAAGAGTATTGAAACCCCCAAACCCGTGAACATGGCGCATTCCTAACAGCTCCCTTCCAGGATTCGTCGAGCCTACAAGAAAAAAGCACTCGAGCATCACCCGGACCGAAACTACGGTGACACCGAAAACGCGACCCGCCGCTTCGCCGAGGTCCAGACGGCATACGAAGTTCTCATCGATCCCCAGGAACGCGCATGGTACGACTCCCACCGAGATGCCATCCTCAGCGGCGACTCAGATGCGGCTGGTGGGGGCCCGCCGTCAGATCAGACCGCCGCTGGCAATACCCCGGCGGCCGCCATATTTGCCCTCATGGGCCGCTTCACAAAGAGCGTCCCCATGACTGACAGCCCCTCAGGCTTTTTTGGCGCCCTCAATAGCCTCTTCGACCAGCTTGCCGCCGAAGAAACCGTGGCCGCAGAATGGGAAGGCGCTGAGGTCATCGATTACCCACCGTTCGGAAAGGCAGACGACGACTACGATTCCGTAGCGAAGACATTTTACAGAGTTTGGTCAGGCTTCTCTACAAAGAAGTCATTCAGCTGGAGGGATAAATACCGACTCTCTGACGCGCCGGATCGCTATGTCCGGCGGTTAATGGAAAAGGAGAACAAGAAGTTGCGAGAAGATGGGAGACGGGAATTCAACGATGCCGTTCAGTCGCTGGTGGCATTTGCTAGGAAACGGGACCCGAGATACGTGCCGAATACACAGTCTGAGGCAGAGCGGCAAAAGGTTCTCCGAGACTCAGCAGCCCAGCAAGCAGCCAGGTCACGGGCTGCGAATCTAGAAAAGCTAGCCGAGTTTGCTGTCCCGGAGTGGGCGCAATCGAGGGAGGATGGTGACCAAGACGGGGAGTTCTCACAGTCAGAGGAGGACGAGTCTGAAGTCGAAGTCCTCGAGTGTGTGGTCTGTAACAAGACGTTCAAGAGTGAAAAACAGTTCGATGCGCACGAAAAGAGCAAGAAGCATATCAAAGCGGTTCAGCAGTTGCGACGACAGATGAAGAAGGAGGACGCTACGTTCGATCTGCAGGAAACCGGTGATCCACTCCCGACTTCAACACCTGATGAGGGAGAAGACGAGGAGGACGCAATTGACACGATACAGTTGGCAACTGGCGCTTACGTTCGAATTGATCCGGGCCCCGGTGGTAGGGAAGAAGTAAAACAACCAACGGCCCCCTCCCCGAGCGATACCGAAGACGAAGACGACGAGTATGCGCCACGCACTGCAGTGGAGGAGCGCATAATGCCAAAAGTTACGACGCCAACCGAGAGGGCGGCTGCAGATTCTGCAGTGGAAATCGACTCAGCAACAGCGAGTGTGAGCAACATGACTCTAGATAACGAAGCAACCTCTGGCAAGAAAGTCGGCAAAGCAAAGATGAAGCGCGAGAAGAAGGCCGCCAAGCAGGCGGCCGAGGCGCTGGAGTCTGTAAGTGCTTCTATTCTACTCTTGTTCTCACCCACTTTAACGCGTCTGATGAACTATGGACCTGACTTCCCCCCATAGCACAACTGCGCCGTTTGCGAGGAAACCTTTACATCTCGGACCAAACTGTTTGCTCACATCAAAGATCTCAACCATGCAGCCCCCATTCCCGTGTCCAGACCAAAGGGGAGCAAAAAACAAAAACGGTAATATGGGCCATGTCTTTACCTGTTCTGTGCTTGTGTGGATAAACACCACCTCGGTAATCTTGAGATATGGATTGCCCTCTCTGTCCCCTGTGACCCCGATTCTCGAGGTCTCACACATCATGACGAACGCCTGAACTATCATTCCTTGCCCTCAGAAGACTATGCCAACCCTACTGCCCGAGAATCCATGGGCTACTTGAAGTGGAACTGGCGGATTATACGTAGATGGTTGTACTTCTTCTGTTATGATGGGCAGCCTATACCTTGACCATATATGTCCACTGGTACCTCATGCGTTGAGCACCGTGTCTGTGCCATCGTCATCATCGCTCAATGTCTCCACCTCATCGATGGCCTCCGCGCGAATAGAACCCAGCCCCCGCGCTGGGTCGTGAGGTGACACGTGAATGATGGCCTTACCCTGAACATGCTTCACCGAACTTTTCCACGTATCCCAGTCGTCCTCGTCCTTTATGAGGAAGCCGATCAACATACTAGGGTCCATGTCTTCCACACGAAGATGTCGAAGGCGTCGGGTGTGGCATGACTCAATTTCCTCGGGCGTGTAGTCCTTGGGGTCGAGACGATAGGGCAGGGCGTGACGAGTGTGGTGTGGATCAAGGAAGAAGAAATAGACGCCGTGGGCGCCAACAAAGTAGTGGGATTGGGAAGGGCGGCCACTAGAAATAGTCAGCTAGAGATCCCCCCTGAAAACGAAGCCGAGACTCTTACCCCGCAATTCCGACGGATTGCGGCATCTGTAGGGTTGATATGAGGGCCTCGAGATAAACCTTGTTGATCTTGTCGATGCCAAGTCTTGTGCATACGAGGATCAGGGTAGGATGGAAGCGTTGCCCGTCAGGGTTGGCAATCGCCATGAAGCTGTCTTCGTATACATCTGGGAGGTCTCCTGTAGAATAGACACGTAATGTATTTTCGTGCTCGTTAGCCAATGCCCTAGTACATGTTAGACGACTTCCTAGACTTGGATTCGAAGCAACCAACTGAATACATCGCGCTGTTGCTGATGGGCCAAACCATTCGCCGGGGTATTTCCCGCATGCGTCGGCGCCGTGCCTGACAAAGTTATGAAGCGAGTATGGGGCGCGAGCGTCGTCCGCGAATAATGATAGTATTTCGGCTTCTGCTCCTGGGCTTTTTGTCCGTCTCCATTCTGTACGAGCAGTTAGCTTCCAATTGGCATGAAAAGCGGTCAGTCATATTGTACCCCTGCCGAGGCGAGTGATCAGCAGAGCATTCGCCAACAGGCTTTGTCCTGATCGGATCATGCAACCCCAACCTGTGTCCGACGAGAATCCACCGGCTTGATCCCCAAAGAGCGTCCTAGCGCGCATCAGGGCCGAGAGGGCCGACGTAGCCCTGGGATCGGTCGATCTAGGGATTACTTCGAAGTTGTCCCGGTATGTCATCCATATTCGAGACTCGAAGTCCTCGAGGAACGACGGTGGCCAACCGCCATCTTGACCCGGCTCTTCATAAGCAAGCGAGGAATCGAAACTGCTGGTCGCGGAGTCGGGAGGCGTATCGGGGTTGTGAGTTCTCGGTTTATCGGTAACGACTGTTTTGTCTGTCTCGAGGGACTCGGTGTTTTCGGTGCCCTCAACTGGCGGGGTATTTGCAGCGAGCAGCGGGCTGCCGTATGTCTTCGTATCGAGGGTGTAGGAACATCCAAGGCACCAGACCGGCCCGTTCACGGATCTGTCGTTCACAGGCTCAGGGTCCCACAACTTTGAAACGATCCGCCTGCCGATACGGCTGACCTCTGCAGCGCTAGCTATTGCAACCTCCATAGCTCCAGCCAGCTTCGGCGATGTTTCCGACACTGTCGATTGCCAGCTGCTGTCTTGCCTTGGTGATTTCATCGGTGTTTTGCCGCCTGTGACCGAGTAAGGTTACCGAGATTAGAAACTCATATCACCAATACGTTTATGGACCGAAAGCTAGATTCACCACGCAAAGGGCTGGGATGGGGGGTCCAGCCGTCTGGAGTGAGGAGGGGCAACGTTTGTTTGTGGGAGCCGAGTTCACAAACTGGGAACTTAGGCCCTTCGGTCGAGCGTAATTAGGGTATCGAGGTCTCGATAGTGTTTGAGGTGAGATTGCGGTTAGCTTTGAGCAGGAGAAAGCGCGTTCAGGTAAAGAGGCGGCTGTCGGTCACAGTGGAGGAAGGTATGTCATCTGGTCGCGGGGGACTCCACCTGAGTGGCAGGAGCTCGCTGGTGCCTGCCGCAGGCCCGATCCCTGGCGGTCAAGCGGGCCTTGTCACATTCAATGTGGGGTTTCTGTCGTACCCTAACCCTTGGCCAGTCTTTGACGTGGTCTTGCATGCATGACTCCAGCGCCGGGGATTTACTACTGCTGTTCCACTCCTCGCGCCAGCCGGGCAGATTCTGCCATCCTCAATTTCCTGCCAAAATCGGACAGGGCAGTTGTTACTGTTTCGAGGGTTGGTGGTATCTCGGACTACCAGAGCATTCTGAGCTTTCCTTTTCTCTGCTCCGGATCGCACCTTCGGCTTGGTCACTATGGCGAACCGGAGGGGCAAAAAACCGTTCACGGGCGGTAAAGGCTCTCGTTTCCAGTCTTCAGGAACAGACAGCAGGCTCAAGGATTTTTCAACAACAAACCAAGCCGGTCCAGCAACCGATGGTTATGCTGGAAATGGGTACAGCGGCGGGTTTCAGGGTTCGTTTGCCCGCGATTGGCCTCCTTCCGATTTTGCAGCTTGATGTTCTAACACAGTAAGGCTTTTCCATGAGAGATGAGGCTAGGAATACCATGTCTCATACTCCCCTCTCATCCCAGACTGAAAAATTGCGGCAAAAGCCTGTCACTTTTGTGAGCGCGGGGTTCATTGAGCCGCTCAAGGGCACCGAGGACCAGAAGCTCGGCGACCAGGGTAAGCAGACTGATGAGCCGCAAGTGGGCGACGACTCAGCCGAGAAAGAGCCGACGACAGGCAGGGATGGCGCCGAGCTTGGTGATGACGACGAGGCCGAGACCGTCGCCACAGAGGAAGTCGATCTCCATGTTGCCGGGGTTCTTGAGGAGATTTTTGCCATTGAAGAGGAAGTCGTTATGGCAGACGCACCCGCTGTTGTCGAACCGGCCGGGGACACTGCTCCCTTCTTCTTCGACCTCACTGGGAACAAGACACTTCATCACGTCTTCCAACAGCCTTCACCAGAACCAACTCCCCGTTTCACGTCCGTTGACCCTGAATCCGATGATGAGGTTATTCTCTTCAAAGGACGATCATCAAAATCCGAGAGGAATGGCAAACGTGGGGGCCAAAGAAAGAAGCCCCAGTTTTTGGTTGACAAGATGAGGAGTAAGAAAGCTGGCGAGGCTCAGAGGGCCATCATGAACGAGTCTCCATCCCACATTAATCTGAGGCAATCCGATCCAGCTAACGGGGATCGAGCGGGGCCATCACATATGGGTCAGGAGGTGCCAAAGGGGCCTGAGGGGGTTAATGAGGAAGACGCTATTCTGGCCGACTACATTGCGAACATGGAAGCAAACCCCGACGACGATTTTCTCAGTCAGATCCGGTCTTTTAGCAAGAGAGAGCTGGGTGGTTCAGATGAGGCTTTCGGCGCCAATTCTTCAGGTAACGAGAGCTCGTCTGAGGATAGCACAGACGAGGACGACGAAGATGGGTATGGAAAGAATGGCGATCCAACAACTGCTGGGGAAGATCAGGATATGAATGCCGATATGGATGACGAAACCCTCGCTCACCTCCTCGCCAGACAAGAACAGCTGGGTATCAGCAGCGATGAATTGCTCCTTGGTAACGGCACTCGTCTCAGGTCCCGACGCGCCAAGTCACAATCCAACGGCTTGAATAGCACTTCAGTCACGGAAGCATTTGGTGAACTGGATCTAACTGGGTTTGAACCGCCTGTGCCGCGTAAAGGGCGGCGCAGAAAGCAACCTCCAGTGTTCAACGTATCGGATTCCGAACTAGAGGCAGCATTGAGGAAGGCATGGGAGAGAGATCGCGAGCGCAAGAAGAATCGAAAACTAGAGCGGGAAGCAAAGCGTGTACAGGGTCTCCTCCGCAAGAACGCAGACCCGGAAGATCTCCGGGTCAAGTACCAATCCAGCATGACGGTTGACGATGTCAAGCATGAGCTTCTCCAATTCCTCATGGACACGATCGAGACGTACGTTATCCCTATACTCCCCACCACCGCTGTCACATATTGATCCATACCAGCATTCAATTCCCACCAATGGACAAGCAGGCTCGCATGATGGTCCACGAGATTGCAGGGAAGTTCAAAATCAAGACTCAATCAACTGGCAATGGCGACCAACGACGTCCAGTCTTGTATCGGACTAAACGCACGGCGCGATACTCGGAGGATCAGTGGGAGATGGCCGAGAGGGACATCGCCAATGCCGCTTTCAGGGTTACGAAGAAGATCAAGTATTTCCGCACCGGCGTCGCAGGAAGCTCCCGGGGAGGTGCATCTGGGGGAGGTGGCGGGAAATCATCCTACGCAGCAGTAAGCTACAGGGAAGGAGAGATCGTCGGTGCCTCCATCCCCGAGCTTGGTCAGGGCAACAAAGGAAGAGCTATGCTGGAAAAGATGGGCTGGGCCAAAGGCATGGGGCTAGGTGCTCTAGAGAACAAAGGCATCTTGGAGCCCGTTGCCCAAGTCGTCAAGACCTCCAAGGCCGGACTCGGTTAAAAGCATGAGCGCACTATTACAGGATCGGTATCATGAAAGCAATCGCTCGCTGACATCGCGGATCGATGGCTTGACGCCAGACTGATGATGTAGAAAGCTTTAGCAAATGCTGAACGGCGTAAAACAACAGATGGCACGCTCGAGTACATATTGGAGAAGCGAAAAGTGTGTAGCCAACCAACGGCGGCCCCAAAAACATAACACCTGAGAACGTCGCGATGTCGAGGACACGAGAGAAATCACAATTTGCCAAGTGATCAATGTTTGTTCATATGCACGATTTCATTTCGTCCGGAACCCTGATATCAAGGTATGTATTGTACACCCGCCCAAACCCCGTAGACCGTGAAGACATTGCCCCGAAAAAGCAAAACCAATCCGTAACGCATTGCATTAAGAGACTCCCATGATTCGCAAGCCACGGGCAGGTCTCGTCATGACACCCAAATGCCAAGCAAATCCTATGCCCTAAGAGAGAAAAGAGAAAACACCGTCCAGAGCACTGCTTATTTCGTGCTTGAGGAGTACTTGGTGACAGCCTTGGTACCCTCGGAAACGGCGTGCTTGGCCAACTCGCCGGGAAGGATGAGGCGAACACTGACAGGCAAACGTTAGCATGTAAGCGACTGCAGAGACTGGAAGGCGCGACGTACGAGGTCTGGATTTCTCGGGAAGAGATGGTCGACTTCTTATTGTAGGCAGCGAGCTTGCTGGCCTCGGTGGCGACGCGCTCGAAGATGTCGTTCACGAAGGAGTTGAGGATGGACATGGCGCGGTTGGAGATACCAGTGTCAGGGTGGACCTGCTTGAGGACTAAATGCTATTGTCAGCACACGATGCGAAAACGGGAGGTGCGCGTCAAGGACAAAGTGCGAAGACGCAACTCGATGTGGGAGCGGAGTTGGGCTGCGCGATGCACCGTATGTGACTCACCCTTGTAGATGTAGGAGGAGTAGGTCTCCTTCCTCGCCTTGGTGCGCTTCTTCTTCTCGCCAGAAGCGGCGGTCTTCTTGCCGGCATCCTTCTTCTCGGGCGCCTTGGAGGCAGTGGCGGGGGCCTTGGAGGCGGGCTTCTTGTCGGCGGACTTGGGAGGCATTTTGATGGTGTGGAAAGCTGGTAAATGCTACAAAAGCAGATGTGTTGACAGAAGTCGATGAAAGGGCGCGGGTGGCTGTGGGATGAATGTGTGAGTTGAAGTGGTTGATGGAAAAAGTTGAAGTTGGCGAGGGGGTTTGGCTTTTTGTAGCTGGACGCGACCAGCACGAGTGGTTCTGCTGATTGAATGATTGATTTGGGGCGCCTCGCGTGGGGGGTGGGTCCTGGCAGCCAGGCTGGAACGTGATTTGGCGAAATAAAAAATACGGCACAAAGCCAACCCCCCGGTTCGTAAAAATCGACAGGGCGACGCGGTGGCCCTAGCGTCATAACAAAATGCCTTGCCAAAAGGGGAATAATGAGATAACGGGTCTTGCTTGCACAACCCAGACGCATTTCCTGGGGATCAGAGCTGCAACCTTGGCATGCCACAGCGCGCACCCTCAAACCCAGACCCGCAGACGCGTGCTGTGAAGCAACCGCTGTCGCTCGCGTCGGCAACTGCAGATAGCGAGATACCTGGAGCATGACGAGACAGACGCGTCTCCATCGCGTACCCACACAACGCCCGCTTCGCTGACCATGTCCTCCCTGCTCTGGAAGCCGGAGGCAGCTCCATTCCCAGCCACATCATGAATTTTGATCCTGGTCGCGTCTCTCTCCAGCCACGCCAAGGCGCTCCCGGGCTGCCCCATCCACGACTTCACTTGACAGGTCGGCAAGAGCCGCATCGCGATTCGCGACCCAGTGGGTGTCTCCTGCAGGCGCTCTCTCGGCCCGGACTCAAGGGACTGTGACATATGGGTCCAAAATCCGGAGATCTAGATTCACATTGTGGGGAGACGAGGAGGCGAAAGCTTAATTCCGAATTCATTGTGGGATATCTACGGCTCCGGAAGCGCCAACCAGCCCTACGGACCCTTTCAGACCCGGGGAAATGGGGAAGACAGAGTCCCAGAGCGTTCCAGGACGCTTTGGGGATCTCCCAGACGTCCTGAGGATCCGGAAGCAAGACCCGAATGACTTGGAGAGGTCAGAAAAGACAAAACGCCTCGACCTGACCCAAAAACAGGTGAAAACCCCCCAAGAAACCCACAACATGTGACCCAACCTTGGACCAGAGGGGTTCAAACCCAAAGATCCGCCCCTCTGTGCCTCGAATCTGGTTCCTGGGGCCAAAAGGGTTCAAACCTTGAAAATGGGCGAGACCAAAGGTGAACAAGCACCTCATCACACTGAAGTGACAAAGCAGGTCGGACCAAAGGGGTCCATCAGATATCAAACAGATTCGGATGGACAATCAGACCAAATCAACCCAGATCAACAATCAGTCAACACCGAAGGGTATTGACTGATGGAAGAAGTGGTCGTTGAAAGGCCATCGACCCGAGACCCAAGTGACCTGAACCAAATCAGCAACTGCTTGACGCGATCAAGGGGAAGCGTGTCTGTGGGGGCTTCATCGCGTTGGGCGCGTTGGTTCGCAATCATGGTCGAAAGCAGGGACAGAGGCTGGGGTGTCGCAATTATTTGTAAAATCAGGCGCAGTGAATTTGCCCGCATTTTTTCTGCCATGATTCAAAGTCGGCCTGATTCAGCGTAGTGTGGCTGGGTGTCTCGGCTGGTTGTGGAGACGCGTGCAGCCAATTGCCGACCTCAGCTGGCTGCTACCTTTTTCGCCCTTTTTACCCACAACCCTTTTTCGGACTAGCTCCACAAGCCCCGATCAACAGAGCGAGGCCGCGGGTGATCCGTGATTTCGCAACGCCGTCACGCGAAAACTACTTAATTCGCAAATCCCCCACCACCGTCTTTCTTCCACCACTTCATCACACTTCATCCCACTTCCGCTCGCCACATCAATCTACGCGTCTTTTACGACCACCATCAACTCACACAACCCACTTTTACACCCACCCCAACAACTCAATCAAAATGACTGGCGGCGGCAAGTCTGGCGGCAAGGCCTCTGGCTCCAAGAACGCGCAATCGTGAGTTCGGTCCTTTTCCAGAGTCGATCGCAGTCACACCACTTGGCTTTGGTGGTTCCCACCCAGCTCGGGTGGTTAGGACTCGCATTGCTCTATCGGACGCGTCTTTGCTAACTATTTCATTAGGCGTTCGTCCAAGGCTGGCCTCGCTTTCCCTGTTGGTCGTGTCCACCGCCTCCTCCGCAAGGGCAACTATGCCCAGCGTGTCGGTGCCGGTGCCCCGGTCTACCTCGCTGCCGTTCTCGAGTACCTCGCTGCCGAAATCCTCGAGTTGGCCGGTAACGCTGCCCGCGACAACAAGAAGACCCGTATCATCCCTCGCCATCTTCAGCTCGCTATCAGGAACGACGAGGAGTTGAACAAGCTCCTTGGGCACGTCACCATCGCCCAGGGTGGTGTCCTCCCCAACATCCACCAGAGTATGTGCATTCGCATCCACATCACACATCACAGCCAGCTAACGTTTTCTAGACCTCCTCCCCAAGAAGACAGGCAAGACCGGCAAGAACGCGAGTCAAGAGTTGTAAGCGGCTGGTTTGGGTTTGGCTTTTTCTTTTCAGGTCACAGTTGGGTCATGATACGGGGTCACGGTCTAGGGTCACGGGTTGCTTTTCCACTGCGTTTGGGCTGTACATTAATCCCATGAAAGGGTCATGGTCATGAATGAATACCTTTGAACACATTCTCTGTTTTGTTGGTGTCTTTGCTATTTGCTGTCTCCATTCCATGCCACGTCCAGCACTCTAGCGTCTACCCCCGAACTGTTCTGGCTTGGTGTTGCAACGTAGTGGGCAAAAGGATATATCTTCCGTCAACTCTTGAATGTGCTAATACCACTGAATGAAACACTGTTTTATGTGAATTCCAAATGGTCGCTGGTATTGGAATAGTATCGAGGACACATTTGGTTAAGATTTCAACGGCGATCTTGCTGGTCTAGAGAGTCATATTTTCTACACTTCGCCAAGTTACTATGTACATGCCACCTCCCTTGCAATGATGACTGTCCTAGAACTTGAGCGGCGGGGGGGCTGTTGTGTCAAGTTGTCAGCGAACATTCGGAATAGCAGGTGGGAAATAGTGCTTACGATCCAGATTGTGAGCGGGCAGGTTTCTCTCGTACTTGGAACCTGGAAGATTATTAGCCTGACCACTTGCTTCCATGCAGCCCACCACGAATGCTCACCTCCAGGGGCGGTGGGAGGGATATATGGATCCGGGTGCTTCCACTTCTCCAGCAACTTCTCTGTCTCCTTCAACAGCAACTGCGCGTATCCGCATCAGCCTCCATACCAACCTCCAATAGATATTAGGATCACAAACCCGTTGTTGTCTGGGATCGGTGATATTACGGTTCTTCTCAAAGAGCGACCGAATGTAGAGGGCCTGGCCGCGCCAAATGCTCCGGTGCACCGTCCAGTCGAGCGCGAGCTTGAGGGAGCGCCGATAGAGCGACCTGGGTATGTGTTAACGCCCTCTTCCGGCCCTAATCTTGACGATTATCCTTCGAGAAACTAACAAGGCAGCCTTTCTTGTCGTCGACATGGTGGGATAGCTCTGTGGTTGCTGGTCGGGAGCTCGAACTCGTGAGGTGGGCGGCGTGCGCGACCGCTTCAGGGCCCCCCTTGGTATCAATTCCCACAGTCGATGTGGGAATTGGATCGGGCGAGACTATGACGACTGATTCCCTGCGTGGGATGGCTGCAGTCGGGGCAAGGTCGGAATCGTGGCAGGCAGTCTGGTCGAGCTCAATTGAGGTCCCGGATTGGAGAAGTTACTCTCGCGTGCAGCGCTGTTTTGCTGCCTCAGGCCTCAACTGGTCAGAGCTTTGGGAGACGGGGATAGGGCGGAAGGTGCCCCACAGTGCAATCGATTCGGCCGGAACAACGCTCTTCCAGCACAGTTGTCTCCGACTGCACGAACCGGTCTGTGACGCAGGGCGGGTCTTCGGCTGCATTGGCGGTTGCGACGAATTGGTCGGGGGTTACAGCCGGCTGAAATTTCCCAGGTGAATAAAGCTCATCCTCAATTCCGATCCTGTCACCCGACCTTGCTACGTCAACCTCGTCGACGACCTCACCGATCTAGATCCAATCCCTTTCCCTTTTCCTCCTTTTGCTCGATCCCATCCAGACTTGTTGAAGATGCGTTCCGCAAACCTGGCGACGTTTTCCCGCGGTCTCCGCATGGCGACGCTGCGCGCGCCCCCCAGGACTTCGTTCGCAATGCGCATGTACGCACGATGGGCCTCCACGACTGTCAAAGTTCCACCAATGGCCGAGTCTATCAGCGAAGGAACCTTGAAACAATGGAACAAGCAGATCGGCGATTTTGTCGAGCAGGACGAGGAGATTGCCACGATCGAGACGGACAAGGTGTGTTCGCGTCGCAGCGAGTCATGAGCACCCAAGTTGGTCGTCTAACAGTCTCTTGCAGATTGACGTGGCTGTCAATGCCCCAGAGGCCGGCACGATCAAGGAATTTCTGGCGAACGAGGAGGATACCGTCACCGTCGGCCAGGATCTTTTTACTCTAGAGACTGGCGGCGAAAAGCCGGCTACCTCGGAACCCAAGGAGGAGAACGCCCCCGCCGAACCCGAGAAGGAGATCCAGTCCGAGAAGGCACCCGAGAGCAAGCCAGAGGAGAGCAAACCTGCACCCCCTCCTGCGCCCAAGAAGGAGACACCCGCTCCTAAACAGGAAAGCAAGCCTGCCCCGAGTAAGGAGGCCCCGGCTACCCTTGGTAACCGCGAGGAGCGCAGAGTAAGTTGGAACGGATGCACTCGCACCCATGGCTCTTGATCAGGTGTTGACGCAACGGAACAGGTCAAAATGAACAGGATGCGACTTCGCATCGCCGAGCGTCTCAAGCAATCGCAGAACACGGCCGCTTCTCTCACGACGTTCAACGAGGTCGATATGTCTGCGTTGATGGATTTCCGCAAGGCGTACAAGGATGAGATTCTGAAGAAGACTGGCGTCAAGCTCGGCTTCATGAGCGCTTTCTCCCGTGCTTGCGTTCTCGCGATGCGCGACATCCCGGTCGTCAACGCCTCGATCGAGGGCCCCAACGGTGGTGACACGATCGTTTACAGGGATTACGTTGACATCAGTGTTGCGGTTGCGACTGAGAAGGGCCTCGTTACACCCGTCGTGCGCAATGTTGAGGAGCTGGATATGGTCGGGATCGAGAAGGCGATTGCTGACATGGGAAAGAAGGTTCGTTCGACCACTTGGAGTCGTTGAAGTGTTAGGACTGTTGTGCTGACGAAACTGCAGGCTCGCGACAGCAAGCTTACGATTGAGGATATGGCTGGCGGTACCTTCACTATCAGCAACGGTGGTGTGTTCGGCTCCTTGATGGGAACACCCATCATCAATCTGCCCCAGACGGCGGTGCTTGGTCTCCACGCGATCAAGGAGCGGCCGGTGGCTGTCAACGGCAAGGTGGAGATTCGCCCGATGATGTATCTGGCTCTCACCTACGACCACAGACTTCTGGATGGCAGGGAGGCTGTTCAGTTCCTGGTGAAGGTCAAGGAGTACATCGAGGACCCCCGGAAGATGCTCCTATAGGGTGTTGCTGGCAAAAGGGGTAATGAGGTCGGGTGTGGGCGATCCGGCTTCGTTGTGTAAAATGTAGACTCTCATAGACTTGTTTCCGCTAGTACATCGCATCTGGGGGCGTTTCCAAGTTAGAATCATGGCAAGCCAGCAAGGGGATACGAGGATGCGGTGGCCTGGGGGTAATGTCCATCTCCTTTGTCTGGGTTGGGTTAATGGATGAGGTTGAATCATGACAACTTACCGACTGTGTGTGCCCCTCCCCTCCGTTGTGTCCCGTTGATATCGCGGGGGAGGCAACTACACCAACGCCCTGCTTCTTACAGCAGGGGATCCTCTAGATACGGGTTGGGGAACCAGTGCCGTAGCCGTGCTTGGTAATCCCCCTCCAGCAGACTCTCATCGCCGGTCAAGCGGCTCCAGTCTGCTGGGTGCCCAGGGGGGCCAAAAGCAGGCTCGGTGGCTGGTGACCCGACCAGAAGAACGGACTCCAGCGAGAGAGCAGCGGATGGTGCTACCACCGGGGCGGATGATGCAGGGGCGAGCGGCATTGGAGCTGCTGGGGCGGAGGAGGCCGAGCCAGCGACGGCAGAGTTTCCCGGCTTGTGGGCACGGCGGAGCTTGATGCTCTCGCGAGCATCGGCTCCCACTGCTGCCACCGCTCCCCCCTGGCGGTTCGCTTCCTGGGAGGTGGTCAGCTTGTACGCCGTCAATGGGGAATCTAAAAGGCACTATTGTAGTCCTCTGGAAAGCATATGTCCGTAGGGAATGTCCATCTGACTCCGTGTGCTTTGGGCACGTCCGGGAGTCTAATATATCTAGGGGTTGCGATGGGTATACAACAAGCCTGTCTGACTCTGGGGAAGAGACGAAGTGAAGATGTAAACGTACCGGTGTTCTCGCTCTCACGCGGTCTCCGCCATTGTAGGCGGCGCGGTAAGCACTCACCAGCTCCAGGAACTCGGTCCGCCATCTCTGGTCCATTTGTTTGGTTCCCACGTTAGTCACCCGACATCTATACATTGAGGTCTATAGTGACGGAACCGAGATATGTCTTACCGCCCTGCAGGATTCACCTCGTGCCTCGCAGGAGGTGCGCTTCCCTGGGTCTAGGTTATCCATTAGCTCATATACATGTAACACATTACCATGCTTATGGCGGCTTACCTCCTCACGATGGGAGACACCGCGCCTCCCCTTGTAGCTCTGGGAGCTTCTTTGGCCGGTGTACAGGCACTGGGATACCACCTTGGTTTTTTCTCGTGTTGAGCATTCGTCCAAGGCAGCCGCAACACGGGTTGGTGGGTATACGGCCATTAGCCACCCCGTTGGGTGTTGGGGTGACCAAGGCCGGGGCGGAGGTGTCGGTCTGTGACATGTTTGTTGTTGAAGGAAAGGAGAGAAACAAGAGAGCGGGTCAGTTCAAAGCGTACCGGCAGGCCCGGGTTGTTTGAGCAGTCTCAGCACACGGAAAACAATCGCGGAGAATAAAGTCAGCATGTTACTGTCCCCTGCCTGACTAGGAAACCATGAGAGATGGATATAAGCGAAATATTCCAGCACTGCGATGTGCTGTCAACATTCCGCGAGCACAAACACAAAGTTCGTGCTCAATTTAGTGCGGACTTACTCCAGCCAGCCGAACACCGGGACAATTTACCAGTATGCGGTGGCGAGATGTGGTCAAGTTCAAACCTCAAACACATAGTCCCACATAGTGAACTGCCGCGTTCTTGTTTCGTTAGCCACTCATTAATTACATACGGGCCGTCTGGGAGACTTACTGCTTTTCCAATAATAGGGTTTATTTTTGGTGTGGACTTTAGCTTTGTGATCATCAAACCACGCAGGTGTATCTGCATTGTGACATCAATGGTTTAGTTGTCTGTTCCATGTTCCAGCATCTTTGAGGGTGCGACCAGAAACCCTTTCCATTTCCTACCTATCCATGCCATTCAAGCTATGGAGATATGGCCTGGAGCTCTTCGGTCTGTCACTGACAGTAACTGAAAGTGATTGGGCGATCTTGATGTTTAGTTGGGTAGGTATTTAGGCACATGATCGGTTGGCAATGACTTTCATATGTTGAATTACCGGATAGAACAAAACAACTCAAATCCAGGGACATCCAAACATGGCTCTGCTACTTGCAAATATTCCCAGGTAGTTCCGAGTAAACCCAAATCCTTTCCTCGGTGGCTCCAACGAATATCACCTCGGTGAGCCTCACAACACTCAGTGAGTCTGCCTCGTTTGTGGGGTACCCAAGTCCCTAACAGCAGACGCAACCGGATCAATACGCGTTGTAGCCTCCCGAGCCCTGTAAATCTTCGTTCCATCACCCTCATTGCATCACTGTAGACCAATATATTCCCGCTACCCCAGATAATCATCCTGTCACGTTCAAGTGCAGTTGTCACCACTAGCAATGTTCGTCTACAAGAGGACTACGGTCTGGCCGTCACCCGAGGCTAAATCTCAGCTCGCTGAACGTAAGAGTGCCAACTTGAACGTAACCCAGGAAGTGAACCCTTCCTCTAACTGGAAGGGCTTGTTACATTTTACACAGCACTGTGGCAGCTGTTGATTCTAGTGGAGTCAAGTTCCGGCGCAGCTATGTTGTATAGCTATCTTCACTCACGGCTGCAGTCAAAAGCGAGCATGTTTCTTTCCCAATATCCAGGTACATAACCTGAAGGATGACGGTTATGCGGTGTACAACCCCATCAATCTTCCCCATTTGGCCCACCATCCGGTAGTACCCTCGAGTCCTCACTCTGCCCAACCCACCCATAAGGCAAAGACACAGCCCAGCGTCAGTACCCAAATATGGTGATCGTCACACAGGGTATTTGTCGATGCTCTCATTCATAAGATATGGTGTCAACCCAATGTGGCGTTAGGCCGCCGAGACTGGTAATGCATCCGCATATCGGGGTAAGGGGTGGAATGTTTACAGGAAATCAGTATTGTTGAGGGGATGCTAGGCAGGCAAAAGGACACAGTGACAAAACCCACCAAAGGATACCGCAACGGCAATTATTTGGATGACATCTTTGGTCCCAAAACATTTAGGACCAACATGGGCTTCTAAGTCAGCATTTTCAACATCTCCACAATATAAACTCGTACAAACAGGACGGAGATACATGATGGGCGCGCTGCAACAGGCCGCCTCACCAGTCCACCACCCCCATAAATACATCCAACTACGTTCGGGCACCACGGCTCACAAGCATCGCTGTTGGGTTGTATTTGATAATGACGGTTGTGGTTGGAGGTGGAGGTGGACCCCCCGGGCCACTCGCACTTGTTTCGACCACCACTTAATCCGGATTTGGAAAGGCCGTCTCTCTTTGAATCAACTCCCATCTCCGACGAAAAGCCTACTGTGTAAAAGGCGAACGTGGTCCACGATGCTGTGCTGAAAAAAACCACCAGTCACCCTACAATGCACAATGAATGCTACCCTCTCCTCCTTGCTCCGTCGACGTCTTGGATACCGTGGCGACAATGATATCTACTAAACCGAATACTAGAATAGGCAATGCAAAAACACGCCACATCACTGGTTCTCCTTCGCGTCCGCTCCCAGCAGAGATGCAAAGGATAAAACGATGGTGGTTCTTGGTCTGTAGTTAGCTTTTGGTATCCACGTGTTACGGCCTGCTCCGGGTACACCGTGGTGACCCTGGTAAGGACAGATCGTAAGAGCGGACAGGGTCCAATGCTCCAAGTAAGGTAGGTGCAAGGTGACTGAGTGAAGGCTAGTACAACTCTCGAAGGGGGGATACACTGTCAAGCAGATCGTAGACCTAGAGGTCCCAGACAATAGGTCTCACTGAGCGGTGCTCAAGAACAATGTGTTGCTAGTGTGAGGATCCAAGATTCCTCACACAGTTGAGGGCACAACTATCGTAACTATATACTTATGATTTCTGGTTCCTGGTCCCGAGCCCGTTGGTCCGAGCTCCGGGACCAACTTCATCGAGTCCTTCGTGATAGGTTGGCGCTGGGTCCCGAACCCGGGACCGTTTCCTTCGGGATCATCCTGATTGGTCCCCGCAGGGCTTAGTGGGTCGTTGCACCCTGGGCCCAATGATTGGTGTTCCGAAGTTGGCCCGTGCTCCCTCCTTGAGGTCATGACTTGGCACCACGGTTCCGCTGACCGAAAACAGCCGCCCGCTGATCAGCGGCCTACACAAAACCCTAACCCTGCACGCACAGCTGATCCAGCCGCTAATTCGCTATAGGGCCGCCGTAACCCCGCCGACGTACAGGGCACTAATGCACTAAAAGCAAACACCTACCCACTGAAGACCGCCTTTCAGGGTCAATGAGCCTGTAACGAGTGCCCTAGAGGGAGCCATTTGGGTGGCCTGGAGGCGAAGGGGCCTGCGCGGTCTGGCATGCAGTGCCAGACGGCTGCATCCGGCAGGCGCGAACAGGTTCGGGCCGGCGCCAGCCGCCGGATCCAGCCGTCGGCCATGGAGCGATGGAACAAAGGTTGAAGCTCTAGAGGTTTCCGAAAGCGGAAGTCGTGATCTAGGATAAGAAGGCTGGTGGCCACTCCTTCGGAGAAGAAGGGCCACGTTCCAATTGAACTTTACACCCACCACTACCTTGGCTCTATTCCGCTTGCTTGTTGACTCTTCTTCACACAGCCCTAACCCTGACGCCTTTGCGTTACAGGGCCTCACCTCTTCAAAAAACCATTCCGACGACTAACTTTCCACTACTTCTTTTACCTTTTGGATATACAAAAGGCATACTAGCTAAAATAGGGGGAGTTTATAGTATAATACCTTAAGGTTAACGCAGAGTTTATATATTGTTAAAACAGGGTACTGCTCACAGGGTTCGTAGTACGTAACCAGGCAGTTACAGTGGGTTTACCCACTGTAATACGCAGCGGAAGACTTGTGCGGAAGCAAAGAGTGACTGAATTAATTGGCTGTTGCTTACTGACTTGGGGTGGCGCCGAGGCGCCAGTGCACCGGCGCAGGGCGGCTGTTTCTGGGACCCCTGAACCCCTGAATCACGTGGTGGCCTGTGCACCACCACAGCCGTCAAAAACTTTCGTCGCGCGCACTGCGCGCGCGTCTCTGTATCTAGCAAGCAACCATCGTCAAACCCCCCCCAATGCCGCCGCCAACAGTGGCCTACGGCCACTGTTGCTTTTGTGTGTGTGTTGTTTGTTTTGCGTGAGCTACCATCCCCATTTCATTACTTAAATCAACTATTTACAAAGGAAAGAAGGCCTATATTTATAGGCACAGAAGGCCTGGAGGCCTTCTGTTCCAGAGGATTCTGTACACACTGGCAATCTGGAAGATTCAGTTGATGTAGGTGGCTTCCATAGTGCGGCAGCCACTCTGGGGCAGGGCCCCACAGGGGGTTCTGGGCCACAAGTGGGCCTGTGGGCCCACTGTGGCTAGGTGCCTTGGCACTCCCACAATAGTAGCGGCTAGTGCAACCATCACCACCACTGCTGCTTTGCAGCAGTGCTGTTGGCCACCAGTTACAGGGCACTGGTAGCTATTAATTCAACAGCTCTGAAATATATTTCAAATATTTGATTAAATTGTTTTATCTGGTCGTCTGTCTATAAGTAGTGGGCTATTGAGAGTTTGCTATTAATATCCATTTATTTTATTAATCTGTTACGGCCTGCTCCAGGTACACCGAGGTGAGCCTGGTAAAGACAGATCGTAAGAGCGGACAGGGTCCAATGCTCTAGGTAGGGTGGGTGCAAGG